>VZSE01005852.1:232687-402687 GCA_013398275.1 Promerops cafer | reverse complement strand
CCCCCCCCCCTTTTTTTTTTTATTTTTTTTTTTTTTTTTTAAATTTTCATCGCCGCCATGGGATGTACCCTGAGTGCTGAGGAAAGAGCCGCCCTGGAGCGGAGCAAGGCCATCGAGAAGAACCTGAAGGAGGACGGGATCAGCGCGGCCAAAGACGTGAAACTCCTCCTGCTCGGTGAGAACCCGCCGGTCGCCCCCCCATCGCCCCCCTCCTCCTCCTCCTCCTCCCCCGCGCTTATCCCATCTCATTTCTCTTCCAACAGGAGCCGGAGAGTCGGGAAAAAGCACCATCGTGAAGCAAATGAAGTAAGTCCCGCGGGGGGAGCGAGTGAGCGATGGTGCGGGGCGGGAGAGCGGGGCGGGGGCTCGCGGAGGTGAGCGAGGGCCGCGGGCGCCATGTTTACCTGAGGGGACCGCGCAGGCACAGCGCGGCGGGGCCGCCGCCGCTCCCGGCGCTGTCCAGGGCCCGCTGGTGCTGAAGCGTCGCCCCGCGGCCTCGCCCCCGGCGGCGATGGAGGGAGGCCGGCAGCCCACCTTCCCCCTCCGCGCAGATGTCCCCGTGAAGCCAACCGCTGTCGGTTAAGCTTAATGTCGGGGTGTTATCTGCCGGCTCTGCGGATTTAAACCAAGGCTCCCTATCACTGAAAGCCCCTTTTATTGAGCTTGTACCTTCTCCTTTTAATTAATGAACGACGAGCTTGGCCACTCATCTCATTCAAACCTCCCCTGCTCTGGGATCCGGGTCTCCCTATGGTACTCGGCGCTGCTCCTCGCTGGGGCTTCCCACACCCTCTTCCTGTGTTTAATTAGACGTAACCGTATTATAAACAGCAGTGAAAAGCCCCACCGCAAGGTCTCTTCCAAGCATCCCCGTGGCTCGTGTAAATGCACCCCGTAGGAAAGCAGGTGCAGGGAAGGCTAATAGGGGTGGAGATACACGCGTGGTGCGACTATTCTCCCCACACCCATTTTTTAAAAAATTAAAATGCAATGAAATACCCCGTCCTCCCACCGCTGTAAACATGATGGGCTGGTTGGTGGCGGGCGCCATCACGGAACGAGCTTGGGCGCTGGTTCAGGGTCTGGATTTCAGCTGGGAGCGGTTGCTGCTTTGCGATGCTGGTGGTTGCAGAGGGATCCGTGGCTGGGAGGGGCTCCCCCGGGGCCACTGTTGCTTAGCGAGGGGAAGTGGCTCAGAGATGGGTGTGGATGGGACGCGGGGAGCGCGGTGCGGGTCCCGGCGCGGGGATCCGGGGCTGCGCGGGCCGACGGGCGGGTCCCGGCGCGACGTTCAGGCGGTTCGCGCTGGACAGCGCCCGGCGGGGGCTCGAACCGGCGGCGGCGGGGCTCCTCCGGCGCCGCGCGGCTCCTCCCGGCGGCGGCCGCGCCGTGCTCGACTGCCTCCGGAGGGGCCGGGGAGAAGCCTAAGGGGCTCCGGAATAACCAAAGGGGCCCGTGGCCCTCGCAAGCTGCTGTCCTGAGCTCCCGTAGCCGCCCCGGGTGTGCGTGTGAGTGTGCGTGGGTGAGTGTGTGTGTGAATATGGGTGTGCATGTGCGCGTGCATGTGCGTGCACCACGGGGGCAGATCCTGGCCTTCAGCCCAGCTGCCCTCCAGGCAGGGTGGCTTAGCGGGTGACCCGGATATTTCTGTATCAACTCTGTGGCCGCTGTGCCCACCCCTCGAGGGTTCAATGAAACCATCATCCCCGCCTGAGGCAGTGCTTTTCCCAAGGCGCTGCGGGGCTGGGAGGTCTCACTGTGAGGAGACTCGCCTCCAGTGCACAGTGGTGTCCGTGGTTTTCCCCACTGACGTTTGTGTACCCTACTTCTGTAGAGGCTCTGATTATCCCCTTTCACTGTTTGAAAGGGGGCTTCCCCCCCTTTCACCCCCACAGCTTGATTTGGGTTTGGGGTGGGGTAGGTTTGGTTTGCTCTTATTTGTGTGCAAAAGGTGCATCAGGAGACATGTCGCTGCAGATGAACACCAATAAATTATTTAATCTCTAGGAATTGCTTCTGCAGAAGCATGCTGGAATGGCGGGCAATGGGTTGTGGTTGAAGGGAGAGGCTGTAGGAACTACAACAGCAGAGTGCACACGTAGAGCCCATAGGCAGGAGGGCAGGCAGTGACCACACTGGCTACACAATAAGCGTACAATCACTCCTGCTGCACTAGATTGATATATTGAGGACTGAAATATGCCTGTTTTGTGTGTGTGTGTGTCTGTGTGTGTGTGTATACACACATGTATTTCATTAAAACGACTCAAAGTAAGGCATGCTAGGCTTGCAGCTTTGTACCTGATACAAAAATGTCAAGGAAGCTGCTATGGTGGATGGGCTTATAGTGTTGGAAATTGGGAGGCATCCGTGAGTGTGGAAACTCCAGTGAAGTGTGTGGGGTGGAGACAGCGGTGTTGCTATGAGCGCGGCAGCAGCATCTGGAGAGAGCCGCGCAGCCGCGGGCGCCAGGGAGAGCGATGTGCGGGGAACAACGCAGGGAAAGTAACACTGCTGAAAATTAATTTAAATATAATGCAGGCATTAGCATTTCACCTGGTCAAGCTCCATTAGACAGCCTTGCTGAGAAACTAATGAATTCTTAATGAAGATTAAATCTCATGTTCATTAGATTTTGATGAAAGAGTGCTATTTTTTTAATACTGTATTATTGGTGTGCTTCTAGGTAATAAATCTCATCCTCATGAATGGCTAAAACAGCTTCACACTTGGATATTGCCTTGAAAACAAGCACAGGAACCTATAGACAGATTGGAGAATGCTAAGACAAAGGAACAGAGAGCAGACATTGTTACATAGGACTAGAAGAGGTTACACACTGCCCAGTTAATCCTTGAAATGTTAGGTAGCAGGAGAAGAAGTAGAAATTACAGTAATTTGGGAGTGTAGCCAGGATGTAGATAAGGATTTGTAAATGTAATTCAGGATTTTTCAGTGAAATATTTAGAGATACCTTTTAGCTGGTGAGTGGGGAGATATCGAGCAGAAAAAGAGGTACTGGTGAATGACAGAGAGGTGGAAGTGGACTCTGGAATGTACATCTCAAACAGTGGCAGCACAGGCTAGGAATGACACTTTTCTTAGCACCCATGGTTGTTTTGACACCCTTAAGCCTTAAGACTACTCCACCTTGGCTGATTAATTTTGCTGTATTTTTTCACAACCAGTCCTGCAGTCCAGATACTTTCACCCATGCCTCAAAATGAAGGGTTGGAGCCAAGCTAGTCAGAGGAACAGTCCTGAAAGGCATGGTTGTGCCATGCAAGCCAATGAGACTCCCGAGTGTGCCACAGCATTCAGAATCAGGCTGTGACCAGATTCTGTTTTCACTCAGCTTAATCTAAAAGCCATCTGTAACCAAGCAAAGCTGAGGCTTTCCTTTAAAATCCAAGCTAGAAGGTGAGAGTTACTGGACAAAAGAAATTCATCTTCCACTCACACCACCTGATTTCAGTAAATTCACAATGTAGGAGTGCAAAGGATGTTAACATTTTTTAGATCTTATGTATTCAAATAAATGTCAAACACATGCAGAATTTGGAACTTATCATCTTCTTTTCTGGAATACCTGGACTGTAGCATGAAATTGAGACTGATGTTATTCTAGGATATTTTTGTGGGGACTTAAAACTCTCGTGAATATGCTTGTTCATCAAAAGCCCCAGCGGAGCAGGACACTGAACATATCTCCATCTCTTACTGCTTAGCAGGACACTTAAATCCATGCAACGGTCCAGTGGTGAGCAGGGTTGGATTGCTCGGGCGGGGACACCATCCGCTGCCATCAGCATAAGGCATCCAGGGAATTCAGTGTTTAATCGTGCTTACGCAGAGAGGCTGAGTTAGCTGGCATGGCTTCAAAAACAAGGTCCTGCCACCTCCTCAGCAGCCACCGTTCTGGATGGTGAGCCAGGGCAATATTTCACCTTCCCAAACGAGGGGCTAGTGACAGGTGTGGCATTCCAGAGGAGACATGGCTTCACCTGCCCACAGGAAAAGTCTTGAGGCTTGGGATTTGGTTTTGGATTTTGCTTTTGCAGAAGCAGCAGCTTCTGTCCCCTGCTGAGCTGAGCTCCCTTCCACAAGATGCCGGAGCTGCTAGCCCTGCATGTCCTCCAGAGCAGCTATGTGCCTCTTCACCAGAAGTGCTGGCAGTAACTCAGTTGATAGGCTTCTCTGCTGTGCCAGTTTTCAAAAAATGTTTTTTATGTTAAGTATGAGAAGGATGGAAATATACAATCAGGAGAAAAATACACTAGTGTACAGTGTTTATCTTGAAATATCTACTATGTTCTCCCCAACAGCCATCAGTCCCAACAGCCGGCTGATATATTGTTCTGACCTTTTTCAAAAAGCCCCTCAAAACAGCCCCAGGTTCTACTTGCTCTCTATGTAACCAAATTACTTATAATCTAATGAACTTCTTCAGTGAGAAGCAGTCCCCGCCCACTGGTTTTACAGCAATTTGATGCCAAATGCCATTGAAATGAAATGATGTGTTGTGAACACCCACTTGAGTGCTCTTTGCTGCATCTCTGTGTCTCAAATCCATAGTGATTTCACACTTGCAGCCCCTTCCCCCGGGAATACTTCACCCCACAGGGGCTAACAGCCCAGAGTTGCTTCGCCTCTGCAGGATCTTCCCAGGGACAGGGCTGCAAACTGCGTCTTCATGGTCTGTCCCACTCCCCAGCACAGCTCTTCTGCCCTCTGGCACTGGGTGCAGAGCCCCACTCGGCTCTGCTTCCATCTGGGAACTGTTTGATCGTGGTGTGAGCTGGCAACCCAGAGGCATGAACCTCACTAGAGCACCAGGTCAGGCCTAGCCATCCTCATCCTTGCTTGTCTCCTGCTGTTTTCCAGGATTTCAGTGATTTCAAGCCCAAAGTAGGGCAGCGACAGGCTGCACCTGGGCAGTATTTGAACTGGGTTTCAATAAGCAGGGGACAGAGCTGCAGCCTTCCTGATGAAGTTGTGTCATTCTCCCAAGAACTGCCCCAACGCGCTCTGCCGTGGGCGTGGATTTGGCACCGTGCCTGTGGCACGCAGACCCCAGCAGGAAGGAGGCTCTGGTGGGGCTGTTTTGGCAGTGAAACCTGCAGTGAAACCAGCAGCAAACTGCCTGCTGGGGCAGCTCTGGGATGTTGGGATGGCAGCTGGGCAGTGCATTACCTGCCCTGAGCAAGGCAGGGTCTCCTGCCAGGGTGCCAGAGATCACCCCAGTGGATGCTGCTGTAGGAGGGGGCTCTCTCCTCACTTCAAAGCTTCACAGATGCTTTCTTGCATCCCTGGATGCCGTGGGTGTCATGTTCCACACTCTGCAGTGGCACAGCACAGGGAGATTGCCCCTGAAACAGGCAAGAATAAGAGCTGGGAACAGAGGAAAGTGAGGCTGTTCGTTTTGGCTTGTAGTTGCACAGGGTAATTATGTTTTCAGCATTTATTTCCTTCCTCTTGGATTTTTAGTTGTGCCAGAATATTAACAACCATACCTCCTTCTTTTATATTTAAGGTTCTTGTTATTAGACTGAGATAGATTTCAGAGAAAAGCAGTAACAATATTAGGAGGCAAGATGGAATATATTTTGGGTTTGTGTTTTTTCTTTTTCCTTGACAGTTCTTAATTTGTTTCTTGTTTTAGGGACTCATAAAAGTAAAAATATCTTTCAGTGACAACAGTGAACTGTATAGCTTCTCCTCTTCCAACCCAGTTTTAAAACCTTAAAAGAAATTTGACTGTCATATTCTGACATGACACATCTAGTCCTGTTGGAAATGTTTTAGCAATCTAATGAGATGAAAGCAGTTGTTTTAATGAGCTCAAAAGAAAGAGACAAATCTGCTGCACAAATGTAACCAGGGATCTGTTTTGTTTTATGGCTTGGCTAACCCAGGGGTTGTAAGAGACATTAGATTGACAAATGAATTAGGTAACAAATTAAAGAAAGTTGTGGTTTTCCTGTTTGCCTGGCATACAACTTCATACCTGATGTGAGTTCTCCAGTGTGCTTACCTGAGGAATACAGGGAAGATAATCAAAATGGGTGAAGAATGAAAAAGAGACAAATAATGGAGGTCAAGGCACTGTGTTGGCTCTTCTGTTTGGTCTGGTCAAGAGAAAGAGTGAAATGAAGAAGTGCTTCACTGATGGCCAGGGCAGAAGCAGGTTGCTGGAGAGTAAGAGCAGTCAGGAATGTCTCGCACACTCATAATTACCGAGTTTTCTTCAGTCCCCTTTCAGAGTTACAGCCTGCCTCTGCAAGTATCAAGCTCCCTTGGTTTCTCCTGGATCTGCAGGATACAAAATCACAACTGAGTGTTGAAGCTGGGGGATATGCAGCCAGAAAGCAAGATGCAAGTGCAGGGTCCAAGAGCTCAATTTTGCAAACTCCTGCTCAGATAGTGAAGAAGGCAAAAAGCTTTTCCCATGAGGCAGCAGCCATACACAGTGCACAGACAGACCCATCCTCTACACTCTGAAGTCCGTGGCTACACCCTGAGTGCAACTGAGTGTGAAAGATGGGATTTGATCCTTTTTTTATTACGCTGGTTTAGAGACGCTCCAGCAGGTGAGAATTGCCAAAACCTCAAATTCAAGAGGCCAGGGTGTTTAAGAGTCAAGTCACTTTTCCTGGTGCTGTTGCAAATCTCCTGATATTTGTGGGTTTGTATAGAGCCTGAAATTACTTCTGTGGAGCCTGGACTCACATGATGACTGGATCAGCTCCGGTTTCAGGTGGTCTTTGCTTAGATGTGTATTTTGATTTTGAAAGAAAACTTCCAGTTCTCCTCACTACAGACAAAAGTTAAAAAATAAATTACCTTATTCTAGCCTGAATGCTCAAGCATTGAGTATTCCCAAAATGAAGGTGAGGAAACCAAATACATCTGGATTGCTTGGTTACTTTTGAAACTTGTTACCTTTTAGCATTGGCAATATTGAAACCAGCAGCCTCACTTACTTCAAATCAATTTGAATGCCACTGACCCCAAATCCTCTCTTTGAGCTCACTGGACTTTGGGCCAAGTTCTTCCTACACTGAAGATGATATCTGTTCAATCTGTAGGTTTTATGAGATGTGATGAATTTCAAATGTTTGCGTGACACTTGGTAGGATCCTGGATGTTGCTAAGTTTCATTCACAAAACCAAAGCCAGGAAACAAAAAGATCTGGAAGGCATTGGCACATTAAACCTACAGCCATTTTTCTTGCCTTAAAATTTTTTTTTCTTTTATTCATAGAGGGAAATACTAATGATTTGTGCCACATATTTTGTAATGCTGAAGAAATGCTCTGCCTAATGTAAAAACCCCCCTAAACCATTAATTGAATCATTCTCATTTTATTTTTAAGACCATTCAGGAAAATGACAGATGTAGGGGATGTTGGAGGATTACAGTCCTGATTATAAGATGCTCTTAGGAATCTGCCTAAAATCAGAAAAGGCAAAAGGCTGAAAAATGTTACTGAGTAACACAAAGCAGAGGAACTGATGGTTTTCTAGTGCTGAGAAAAAAGGAGAGAAAAGTATTTTAATCCAAAACTCAATCATTGTGTACTTACTGCAATATTAGAATAAAACTATTGATGGAAGCATTTCTTAACTTACAAATAAAAATGCTTACTCTCCTCAGCTTTCACATTAATTGAGAAAGAACTGAGGAGTGCCCTCAGAAGGGCACCCAGGAAACTGTGTAGTAAGCTGACATCACGCCTATTTTCCAATGGCTAATCAATAAAGTTTTTGACATTGAAAGGGAAGGACTGGCAGAGCTGAAATTACTTTGTTTTTCTTTATTCTTGGGCATGTCCTGCTTTGCTTGGTCACCAGAAATGATTTCAGTTCATCAGCAAACCTTTTATCTAAGTATAAAATCTGTAAGCTTAAAACAAAGGAGCTGGAATACACCAGCTTGAGAGAGAGACAAGAGCCATGGGTTACACAGGGTCCTCCTGCAATATAAAGAGTTTGGGTCATGGCTGTTAATAACCCTCCTCTCCCCATCAGGCCCATCTGTGGGGTCTTGTGTCCTCAGGAGCCAAAGACAATTTATCATCCATTCTATTTGTTACAGGATAACTTGTGCAGTCTTTCAGCAGAAATTCTGCTGGTTCATGGAGCTGCTTATGGGAAAAGGTTGGGAGATGCTGATCCTAGTAAGTGCTTTGAGGTGTGATCTCTGACAAAGCCCAGGGCTCTTGACTGTTCAGGATTGAGATGTTCCAAGAAAATTGGGAGCAGGTTTTAGCAGAAGCAGGATCCAATGGTGGTAGGAAATAAAGGGTTTGATAACAAGGAAAGGGATTTTCCTCTCTTTGGCATGTGTCAGACTGCTGAGTGTAGGAATGGGGAGATCCATGTTTCCGTTGGGAGGCCATGAGGGATGTGTTCAGTTGAGTGTTCAGCAGCCTTTCACTTGTCCAAGAGAAAATACCCTCTTTAGAGAATTCATGACCCCAGTCTTACACCTTGGCAGGGAGGCTGGCAATGGACATTTCGTCTCTGTGCATGTCCCTCCTCTGAAATATAACCCCCCAAGTGCTTAAAACAGTCTGTAAGGCAGAGAAGTGACTCATGCTTTGAGATTCCAGCAACTTCAGACTTGTATTAAATTCTCTTGTCTACAAGAGCATAATCAACAGCAACTTGTACACACCATAACAGTCTGGTACAAGACTTGGAGTATTTCTGCATCAGCTGGAAATCATTACAGAAGGGAATGAGATGAGAATGGGCCTCTATTGAGGAAAATATCACTTAAATGATAAAAATGTATACTACCCCCTAGCAGAATCCTCACCCTCTTAGAGCTGATTGGAGTTAGTAGCTCCAGTTTTAAAGCATTAAATAAAAGTGTATAGGAATGGCTGAGTGCACAAAGTGGATGTTAAGCAGAATTATCTAGGTAACAAATGCGAAGTTTTATAGGTGGAGTTCTAGAGCTGTGGTGTGTGCTGTCTCACAGTGATGTAGAGATGTTTCCCCACTGCCACTACAGTGCTCCTTATTTATTACAGCTGGACCTTGCTATAATCCAGCTCCTGCCTTTACAGCAAAGGAGGGAGAATATCTCATTTTGATGTCTCTCAATTAAATAGTCCCATGTATATATTTCCGGAGGAATTTTGTGTGGAGCTGGTGCAGACCAGCTTTGGGTCTCTCCAAAATTCATGGTGAGATCTTAAAATTACTTCCAGGGCACCACAATGTAGATCTGCATGCCCTAATTTCACACTGCAATAGCTAAGGCTATACGAATTTGTCATCCTCTCCTGTGCTTCTAAATGGTTGGCATGGCAGGGCACGTGCTCCTCCACAGCATGAAGGCTTCTGCTCAGCTTCATCCACAGGAGGGAAATACCATCCTCATAATGAGTTTTAAATGTAACACAATCAGCTTGGCTTCTTAAGTAGTGCAGAACTGAGTATTTGATTCAGTGTATTTTGGGAATCTGTTTTTATTTACTCACAGCCTCTTTACATCTATAAGCAGTGCGAAAGGGTGTTACAGCAGGGGTGGTTACAGCGTGGTTTAGCTTGTTGCAAATAAACCAGCTCTTCCCACTGGCCAAAGAGAGCTCTTACTACAGTGCCCTTGGGGGAATAAGAAATGAGTCACTCATTACCAGGCTGGTGCACTGATGCCCAGGCAACAGATGCTCCTTCCCAAGGTTAGGTGGAGACCCCATCTCACCTCCTGTAAGTTCTAAAATGGGCAGATTTGTATCATTGGAATATCGGTGACCCCGCCACAGACACTGCAGAGCCTTTGTCATCACATTTTGTCAGTATCACCAGCACAAATCACTGGGATGAAAGAAAATTGTCATGATGAACATACACCTCAGAAAGTCATCATAGTGTTCATTAATCACCAGTCACTCTTTGGTGATTAATTATTTACCCAAATTGGAAAAAAATTTCCACATGAATGAGTTTACTTAATAAAGCTCCTAGAAGCACGGCCTTGTTTTCCTCAATTTAGCGGTATGATAAATTTATATCCTCCTGCTTTTACAGCTCAGGAAAAAAGCCACGGTGCTGTATCAACTTGTTGCTGTTGGTTTCTGTCCAGCTAGTTCTTCAGCAGGAAACCTGATGCTGCTCCATGTGTGCATTTAAGATGTTTCAATGGTAGATACATGGGCTGATGGTCATGGTTTGTTATCTGCATCTCTCTGCATTCCCTGAGCCCTTGTGAAACGCTGGTAAGGAGGAACAGGAGAGTGCGGTGCCAAATCCCAGCCAGGGTTGGCATTTCTCCAGCACTGACTGATGGCATCAGGGTCACATTAGAAAAGAAGAAGGGGCCCCAATACCTTCATCCTGGCAACAGCCTTGTGCTTAGTAAGAATTCCCCTGGAAGCATGTTGCTGGGACCAGCCAGATCTCACCTCTGCAGTGAGGTGGGATGTGCAGGAAAGAGGAAAGCCAGTGTTGGCACTGGGGGATCCAGGTACTGGTAGCAAATCAAAATCATGGTGTCTTCTCTGGTCATATTGATGTCTGTTCAGTGTCTTTCAGCATAGCTAATTATTAAAAGCATTCAACAACAACAAATGTGTGAAGAGGAAAAAAACACTAAGAAAGCCCATAAATGGTAAAAAATTAGTGATTAGTAATTTTAATATGATTCAGTAAATAATTGAGAATCTAGCCTTTGTTTTTCTAAGTTTTTATTTATCTACTACTTCTGTTTGCTGATACTTTCAAGAAATCTCTTTATTTTAAATTTATATTTAGTTGAACAAATTAAAAAGTTCTTCCTACATGACAGAGCATGAAAATTTCGTTATTACACTGGTACTTTTAGTTCTGATCACTGAGATCTAATAGTACTAATTTCCCCATCTGTGCTCAAACAAATAGGTGAGGCCTTCTGGCAGAAACAGATATACAGCATACAGAGTTAAATTTAAATTCTGATTTTATTCACTACTCTTTCATGGTCTTTGAAATAGGTTTTTGGAGTTTCCAGTAAAAAAATTGGAAAAAAATTCTTACAAAGTGTCCAGAACAATGATACAAACCCAGCCGAAGTGGTGTATTTAAATTCTAAACTAACTGGATAAATATACTGAGAGTTTTAAAATAACCAAGATCATAACATTTTTAGTGGCTCCCTCAGTAACTTGGGCACACGCTGGTGCAGCACAGAGCCTGTCTGAAGCTCTCAGACACATCCTGCTCAGTCTGTTCTCTGGGAGGATCCTCCCCATTCAGCAGAACGAGTGCTGGATCCTCCTGAAGACTCACTCCGTGCTTAACTCTCCGCTGTCGGTTTTCAGCAGCCCCGCAGCTGTGTGACAACTGTACAGCTCAGCACTGCTGCAGTGAGGCCACAGGACTTACAGGGCTTCCAAATTAGAGCTGCAACTAATCTGTGTGTGGTTAAGTTTGGGAGGTAGCTCACGTTTCATTCATGCTCAGACCCCAAACCCCAGAACAACTGAGTTTTGTAATACTGTGCACATCAACATCAACAGGCTTGAACAGAACTGGGTTAACACCTGAGCCTTGCTAAAGACCACATCCTCTCTGCTTGTGCTGATTGCCACCCAGTTTTAGTGTCTCTCTGAGTATCTAACCATTGTCCAAATATTATTCTGTTTCTTACTCCTTTTGGAAAATAGAAGATCAGGGGAAAAAAATGATTCTTGTGTTGTGGGCTTTTTCATGCCACATGCATTTCTCTTTTGCCACAGGAGCTCTCAGGTACCAGCTTTCAAACTTATTTCAGTTACAGTTCTTTGCCACGTTACTTGTATAAGGAAAAGGAAAAACACTGGTTTTAGGAAGAGCAGGTTTAATTGTAGAATTTTATATGTATTTAATGACTTCAAGAAATGAGGTTGTGTGAAATTATCTGGAACTAAATCTTCCTGTTCCACTCATCACTTGATGGTCATAAAGCAGCACCTGAAATGTCATGTTCCGTTTTGGATCTCCTAAATTAAGGGGTGAATCACTGAGAAACTGGGCCCTCCAAGGTATTTTGGGCTGCTGCACAGGACGAGTAAAGGGGTTTGGGGCTGAGGGAGCTGAAGAAGAGAAAACTGAGGAAGACCTTGCTGCTCCTTTCCACCACCCAAAGAGGGCCAGAGATAAGGTGAAGCCAGACTCTTCTTAGAAACACACAGTGAAAGGATGAAAGGCTACATAGAAGCATTTCATGGAAATTAAGATGGAATCTATATAAGGAAAAAATGTTTCATGGGGAGGTTGATGCAAAAGTGGAGCTGGACCCAGGAAAGGGGAGAGTCATCATCCCTGAAGATTTTCAAAACTCAACAGTACAGGGACCTGTGCAACCTGGTCTACATGAGATGGTAGCTCTGCTCTGGACAGGGACCTCTACCCCAAGTTATTAAGTGATTCTATGATAAGAAAATCCAAATTAGTCTCCTTACTCAGTGTTTGTAAGGTCAATGTTGACTAAAGGTTTACCTCTCTAATTGGAAACCAGAGGGACAAGTGTTGCACAGCACCAGCAGAATTTTCCCTGCAAGTGCATAAAAAGCTAGGCTTAGCTGAGACTGTTTGGTTGTCATTCCTAATTCCCCTTCCCACCACTTCGGTTTGTTTCTTGCTTCTGAGTGTTGTCTTCTTGGACTTATTCCATACAGCATTTTACTGGCAGCCTTCTGAAATCCTAAGCTGGGGTTGGACTAACATCTCATTTTGCTGGTGGTGTCTGTCCCTACCAGCTGTGGTGGTATGGTGGCACTTGTATGGTGATGTATGGCAGTGCAGTGAACCAGACTGTGGCACTGATATGAGTTAACATAGCTCAAAAAAAATTCCAAAAGCTCAGAAAGAAATGTCAGTCAAATGCTCCCTTAGGGCAGCAATATACTGAAGGTTGAGATGTGGGCTTGTATTGAAGGATTCAGTCACTCCTAGCTAGTTCTGTGTCCTGGCTAGGGCATAATTTTTGAGGGTAAATCAGTCACATTGAAGATTGAAAAGTAGTTTCTAAGTTCTTCTGTACCTTTAGGCGTTGAAATGATGGGTGTTTTTTCCCAAACCAGCCTTATTTTCTCTATGAGTTCTTGTAAAAGAAACGCAAATCTCTCACTGGCTTGAAATTTCTGTGTTGTTTTAAATAAATTTCTTGTGATGCATAACGCAGTGAAAAGGAAAGTGCAGCCATTTGTTGCTGTTTCACTGTATTTAGACCATCTTTCATGCTTCTAGAGGTCAAATCCATTTAATCTGGTTATGCTATTTCAATCACATTTACATTTTTAATGCAAAGGTCAGGTTTGCTTCACACTAGAATGATCGCTCTGGTTTTGTAACAAGCTTTGGTCCTCCTGGGCTTTGGAGACTTCTCTCTTCTGTTTTCCCTCAGCAGACACAGTCTTTGTCATTTATAAGGTAACTTTCCCTCTTGAGGTGCTCAAATGCTACAGAATCCTGATTACAGGAGTGCTGAACAGCATTTTCAAATTCCATGTTATTGGGAGCAAATTTTGAAGGCTGCATTAAAAGCCTGGCATTGATGTGGTTACCCTAACCTTGGTGTTCAAGGTGGCTTGCATAGGTCACTGCTGCCTTTTAAAGGGAGATACAGACTTGCATCTTCACCCATCTCCCATTCACACAGTGAGCTGTCCCAGTGCTCCCCTGGCCTCACAAGGGCTCACCAGTTCACAGCTTCATTAGGACACCTTTTGTGCTCTTACTGTAAATAAACCAGGCTAGAAAGTCTTTCCTGTGAAAGACATTTGTCACATTCATAGTTTCCCAAAAGCTCCAGAAGGAACCTGTGCAATCCCTTTCCTCTGTAAGTTTTGTGTTTCCTCTTTTCCTTAAAAGAAGGCTTTCCACTTAAACACCTTTTCCCCAAAAGAACATACTATATGTTAAGGAACTTAGGAAAAACCAAGAAAGCACACCAGGCTGTTTAGTGTTCTTTGAAGCCCCCCCACTTGCTTCTGAATTTGAACATTTCACTGCTCCTATTGCCTTTTGCAATAGTAACTTGCTGGCTTCAACTGTGTTACTGCATTATCCCCCAAGGAAATAGAAAATAAAGCCTTAAATACTTGTTTTGTTTACTTACAAACATGCAGGAGAGAAATGGCCAGCCTGGCAGAGATTTGACACCACCAGGCAAGACAAGAACTTAGTGTAGATAGTGAAAAAGAGGCAGAAAGGAGCAGAGCACGATCTTTTGAAGCAGGAGTCAAACAAGGAATCATGATCATGTTCAGGCTCTGGATAACAAAACAAGGTTGTTTGCTAAGCAGTCATCCAGAAGACTGACAGCAGCTTGATACAACAATGCACGGGCTGGACACTGACATCTTTATGTGAACCTTGCTCAAAGCAAGCGCCAAGAGTAAGAGGATCAGAGCTGTCAGAGCTGTTAAGAAGGGCAAAAGCTGGCAGCAGAAATGGCAACCCCCCACTTGCAGTGTAGGATGTGACCATAAGAGATTGCCAACAAGAGATATCCTAGCAAGCACTCTTTTCATGGTAAGACTCAAAGACTAACTTCCTAAATGAGGCTGAAGAAGCAGGACTCAAAACTCTCCAAGCTAAAAGACATAATGATACAATATGCTTTTCCTTTTTAAAATACATCCTTCCATAACCAACATCAAAACACAGGGGAAAAGGAGAGAAACTGTTTCAATTCAACTTCAGTTACAAGCAAGCTTTCTTTAATCTCTGTTTATTCTCTCCTAGAAGACCTCCTTAATACATATTATTGCGAGTAGTGGTCCTGACTGTAAGTGGAGACACTGAACCATTTGCCCAAAGCTCCTGCAGTATATATCCAACAGCAGTGTGATGAGTGTAAAAATAAATGCAAACCTACATAGTTACAGAAGCAGATCTTATATCCAATTGCAAACTCACACTTAATTATTAATGACTGAAGTGCTGTAGTTTTTCACTAAGTAGCAAAACATACCCTGAATATCTCTCAGGGTATGTCAGACTGACAAAGCATCAGTGCCAAAGACAATGTCAACTTTTCAGTGATGGATCAAGTACCATGTACAAGAGCAAGAAAGGTGAATATTCAAATGAGAATCTTGGTTTCCTCTGATAATGAGCCAGGAATTCCACATTCAAGAACTCATTGATGGAAGTTGCCCTTGTCATAGACAAAACAGTAAACAGCTTCAGAAAAATGAATTACAAGCAGAAATTATACTAGTGAGTGATGGAGTAGATCATGGAAAGGTCATTTTGTCCATCTCTGTCCTAGTGCAGAATTCTATTAGATTACACCTTCCTCAGTGTTCTGCATGGTTTACTCGTAAATAAAATGAGTATTTAAAAACACGAGTATTTAAATTGTTATATGAATTGTATATCGCTCAACTGCAGATAGTTTTTGCATTAAAAAACTTTCTCCAATGGCCTGATAATTTTGTCTGAAATTTTCTCTTGCTTCTCCTAATCACTTCTCCACACAGAAGAGCTTTTATCAGTTTCAGCTGGAGTAGTAAGTATGACTGGTGAATCTCTGTGAGGAACTGTATCTTCTAGCCTTTGTATGGAAGTTTGGATGGAGGAATTGGTGTGTTTTCCTCTACTGAAGATGTCCAGTGCAAGAGAGACCATCCTCAACCACAGAAGGGAATTGTTCAGTCCCCACAATGACAGGAAGTGGTTGGAGGAAGCAATACCAGTTCGAGGTGGGAGATTTCACAGGTTACACCTCAGATCCCTCCTAGTGAATTTGTGTCTAATAAAGCAGGCTCAAAGCTGAAAGAAAGATTATGCTGATGGCAAACAAATTGGAAGTGGAGAGGTTGTGGCTAGACTGCATTTGGAGTGCTGGCCTGCCAGGAGCTCAGGGTAATTTTTGGGAATGTGGAGGAGAAATCTCAAAATAACTTTTTAATGCTGCAAAGTCCTGTTTGGCTATGCTGACCCAGCAAAACAGAGACTGTAAACCCAGACGTGGCTTTTTGTCTGCTGCAGTGACAACTGCATAGCTCTGCAGCCCTCCATGTCTTATATGTGTCTCCGAGAGGGCAGTGGAGTTAATAAAGGGACTGGTCTTTCTGAAAAGCAGACTTCAAGCTTCACAGAACAAGCACGGGTGTTATTTGGGCTCTTGGTGCTTTTCTAAAAGTAGAAGATGCCCAAGAACTCGTTATATCTGCAGCTGGTGCTTGCCAGAAATGCTTGTATGATCTATATGGATGAGTGGAGAAAAGGGGGGAGAGAGGGGGGGAAAGGCCTTGGAGGGGAAACAACTGAGGAGATACAAATTAAAATTCAATTAAACAGAAGAGAAGGAAAATTCAAAGCAGCATTGATGCCCTGCTCAAGGCTGCTGATGCATCTTGATTTCATCGCTAAACCTAGTGAATGAAGGCGACAGTGAAGAAAATAAATTACCTCCCTGGAAGGAGCTGAATTAGATGACCAGGAAGATGAAAACATTCAAATACTGATATTCCTCTATAATATGCCCAGGGCTTGTAACAAATTCAACCAGAACAATAGATCTTGGCCATGTAACCATTCCTAAGCTTATCCAATGTATAAGGTTTTTTGTTTGTTTGGTTTGGACTTTGGGGGTTTTTTTAGATACTTTTTTAAAATGTCTCCGTTTATTTGCAACTGGAAGGCTTGAAATGGACAATGAGTGTAATCTCCTGTTGCCTTCCATCCTTTCTAGCCATCAGAATGATGCTAATTGGACATTAAATTCAGAATGGTGGCATTTTGCACTCATTTTACCTTCTGCCCTCAGTTATGCTGGTGTGGGATCTATTGTGGTTGTTCTGGTTGCTGCTGGTTTCCTGGTTTGTGGGAGAGGTGTTCAAATGCTCAGTGTCATAAGCTGCTTTAGCAGAGAAGCTGAATGTTCTTTCCTCTTTTAAGGTAAACTGCCATTCCTCCAGAATGTGGTCGTCATCAATTTATTTCAGCTTTATTTTGCTCTTTGCCAGCTGTGTGAGGAGCATGTTCTATATAACCAGTCATTCCAATAGCTTAATTTCTCCCCTAAGTATTTTGCTTCATTCGGGTTGTCACCACAATCCCATTTAAAAGCCTGCTAATAGTAATTGAAAGCCATTTTAAGCTTGCATGTAGTATCAGAGTTTGAGCTGCATTTTATTTCTGTAAAACAGAAATAATAGTTAGCTATGACAGATACTAGGAAGCTAAACAACAGCCAAGGCTACCACGCTTTTGGAAACGTACATTGCTAAAAGAAACTCCTGGATCCAGAATCCAGTGAAATGAACATGAATCTTCCCAAGGACTTCAGTGGGATTCTGATCAGGTTCTGAGTGCAAAGTGTGATCAGCAGTGGCCAGATGGAGGTTAGGCACAAAATAACCAGGAACTCTGCCTTTGCAAAGAGGGTTCCTGGGACTTCAGCCTGTATTTAAGATGATAGTTATTGATCCTTCAACAGAAAGCAAAGGGCAATGGAAGTGAAAGGGTGCTGGCTGGGTTGGACTAAGCAGTGTTTGAAGCAAGTAGTCCTCTCCACTACTTGCAAAAGGATACCAGCTTTGTTGGGAAGGAGGAATCAGCTGATCCTGTCTATTCAATTCCTCATTCTTAATTATTTTGGCTGATATCATCTATGTACTAAATCAATCCCAATGAATGGCATTTGAAACATCCCAATCAAAGTCATTACGTTATCACATTCAGGTCAGGCTTTAAGTAAAAGAGATTTGGCTTGTTCTTTACACTGCTTGGCCCCTCTCCCAAATGTACAGCCATTATAACAGAGGATTATCTGCACTGGAGGTTTTCTTCATTTCCATTAGGAGAAAAATTTCATTCAGAGCAGCAAGGGCAGCCTGAGATGGCAGGAGGAGATTGGCTCCGTGCTGACGCCTTTTGTTATCTACTGAGCAGAGCCTGACACCCCCTGACACTGCCGGGGCCTTGGTGAGGGGCTGTTATTTATTTCAGTGTGTGGAACACATTGTTTTCTGAAAGGGAGGAGAATCAGCCCTTTATGAACAGGAGTCACTGGGCAGCGTAGTCACCAAGCTGCAGGAGCTGGGGTTTGTTGATATAGTTGGTTTTTCAGCAAGTGCCTTTGTTGGGCTTATCTTTTCTTTTAGTCTGCATCTCTTTGGTGGTGTTTAAGGTGGATCTAGACTCTCCCTGTCTTTCCCAATCCCTCTGCATTTTCTAACACCAAAACACAGGGATAGGGACAGATTCAAATTTTTCAAGCTTACAGATCTCCACAAGTCCCCTTCCCTGAGATTCATAACTTCTTATCTAGAGATACCATCTGTCCTGCCATGGATTGCCTTAGTTCAAGAGGTTCCTCCAGTCCATTTGCAGACCATGAATGACCCTACTGCATTGATAGGCACTGATTGCTGGTTTTCAAGACTGCACTACACCCTTACAAAAAAGGCTGCTGCTTGCTGGTTGACGCCAAAGCAGTTTGACCTCTGCATCATACAGCTCCTTGTAACAACTCCTGTGATGAGTTTGCATTCAAGTGGAAACCAGATGGTGTAGTGTCCTCATGTCTTCCTAGAGCCTAGACACTGCACACATATGGTGTGTTCCCCCCTCTGAGAGACGCCATATGAACAAAGGACAAACTACTGGAACCCTTTGGAGCAGTGACCAGTCTACACTGAATTCACTTAAAAGTCAAGAAAACCAGGCGTTTGGTTTTGGCTTGTAGGGCAGTTCCTCCAAGACACAAGCCCACAAGGTAAGAACAACTTTCTTTCTGCCAGAAAAACAGACATCTGGTTCCAGGAGCCATCCAATGGTCCTACGTGCAACCACCTGCCCTTCCCCATGCTGCCTCATATCCTTGCTGCAAGGCTCCAGGTGCAGCCAGTCTGTGGATCAGCCCTCAGGACCAAATG
Organism: Promerops cafer; assembly: GCA_013398275.1. Classification (NCBI taxonomy): domain Eukaryota; kingdom Metazoa; phylum Chordata; class Aves; order Passeriformes; family Nectariniidae; genus Promerops; species Promerops cafer. The sequence continues at coordinate 383,821 of VZSE01005852.1, read as the reverse complement.
TGCCCTGCAAACCTGCACCATGCTTCAGCATAGGGTCTGGCATGTGCCTTGTTTGTGCTCAAGACTAAATTCAGGTTGCTATCTTGTTAGGGTAGCTACTAAGGGAGATTCAGAGGGCCAGGTGCCACCAACCAGTTCACCAAGTGTTCTGAGGTCTTCAGCTAGGAATAAATTTTAGCATGAAGAGAAGAATGCATAAGCATGGAGATCACTTTTAATTATCTTTTTTATCCTAGAAACATGTCTTTACTTTACAACAGTAAAGCTGAACGGGCAGTGGCCATAAGGAACAGCAGTAAGATGCCATTTGCTGCCCAAGATGGAAGTGTGACTTCAAACCCCAAATGAGAGAACTTACAACTGTAGATTTGTGCTAAGATAACTGATTCAGAGCTTGACGTCTCTGGGAGCCTAGTAGATAAATATTTTGTGTCATAGATAGCCAAACCAATTTCATCTGATATTGAACTTTCTATTTCCGGTTGATTTCTTACATTATGGATCTTTTAAGTAAATCTGTTTGTGAGTGCTGAAAATGTGGGGAAACAGCTCTTATCACACCTGTTTTTTCAATGCCTGCACAGAACAAACTGGTAGTGCCCTGGTCTGCTCCCACCTAGCTGACGTGTGGGGGTTCTGGGCTTTGGTCAGTCCAGGAACAGGAAGGGAAGTCTGTCCCAAAGGGTAGAAGTGCACAGTCCTGCATGCTGGAGTCTGCTGCACACCTGCAGATGCCATCAGGCTGTGCAAGAACATATTCCACAGTCCAGGAAAGCCAAGTTGGGGTGGAGCAGCTCAGCAAATTCATTAAGTACCAAGGCAGACTTTATCCAATGGTGGTGTTTGATTATTTGTTGGTTTTGCTCTGATCAAATTTGCTTTGTTGCCATAATAGTAAACATGGTACATGTGAAGCTCAGGGCCATGCACCTGTATAAAGGGATAAGATAATGGATGTTGCTTGAGCCTTTTACTGTCATTGTAGTTAGAACAGTTATTGGAAGGCACTAATCCCTTTCTGCTGATTATTGACTTTTGAATGAATCCTCATGCACTCTCCAGCAGCAAAACTTGTGAGTTTTCAGGCTCACTAAAGCTCAATAGAACCAAGACCTTGTCATTTATTTTCACTGTTACTATTATTTTTCTATTTCAAAGCAGAGTTTTCTGCTGTGAATCCCCTACTGTTTGATCACAAAAGCAAGCAAGGGAAATTGTTATTTTTCATCCTGCAGCTTTTGTCCTTTTTACTTTTATAATCCACGTGAGGCGACTTTGCTGGTCATTAGCCGAGTCAGTAAAGCGAGCTTTCTTTGTTGGGCGATAGCAGGGAAACATCAAGTGTCTGGTTCCATGGTAGCAATTTGCTCTTGAAATAAAGCAAGCGTTGATAAGTTGCTACCCTCAGCTATATTTGTCCTAGTAAATAAACATCATCAGGATTTGAGCACAAATACAAGTTGTTTTGCTCTGTTTAACTATTCTGAGATTGTGTTGGTCTAACAAAATTTCCTCTGTATCAGACAGACTTGTTCTACCGCGCGCTCGTTTCGCCGATGATGTGTTTCTGCACACCTCGCCAAGGATGCGTTTTTTAACGCATTGATCAGCAGAGCAAATACGCCTGGAATGCATCCCATTAATGTGAAGCAAGCAGTACATGCTTTTGATGGGTTTGCTTTTTAGAGGCCAAGGTTTCTAGCACTGGAATGATTTGCCTTTGCAGTGCCTGGGAATGGTGGATTTGCTTAGAGGGTGCTGTGGTGTGCCAGCACTGGTCACGCAGGGGACATCACACCCTCAGTGCCTGCACTGCCAAGCCAGCTGAAGGGCAGCAATTGATACGTGCTGGCTTACATGGGCCAGAAAAAGCCCTTAGGATTTGTCATTGGGAGAAAGATTTAATTTTCCAGGATACTGATAAAAATGATCATTAACCCTTTGGCAATGGCCTGTTCAGCTTCAAAGTGAAATTGCTCACTTGAACCTCACAAAATAAGGATTGTGCTTCTTCCCTGACAGGCAGCAGGACCCAAAATAAAATAAAGCAGCAGCAGGAGATCGAGTGAAACACGACACTGACATTTGTTCCACTTGGAGCAGTGGAGCCACCGCTAATTTGGGCTGGAAGATCGGAGCACATGGCAAGAGATGGTTTGATGGTTTCAGTAAATAAACATATTGGGTCAGTCTGTAGCTGCAGGTGCCACACATTCTACAGCGTGGTGAATCACAGCAGAAATAGGCCAGTTCCACCCCTTTGCCATCACAAAATTTTCCATAGCCTTTTCTAGAAAATTCAGAGGGATTACACAGCTTCCAGACCCAATCCTAACATTTAATGGGGCTTTCAGCTGCTCTGACATGCTGCAGGATTTGCAGTGTGCATCACTTTCCCCTCCCACTTAAACAAACAGATGTCCGTACTCCACAAGGTGGCTGCCCCGCCTGCTGTGCACCTGAGACCCAGAGAAAATGCTTTTCTTCACACTTCTGATTAGCAGTAATTAGATTAGGGAAGTTCACAGTGACGGAGGAAGGCTCTCCTCCATGGAGAACCACCCAGTGGAAGTTAGTAAGGGATCAGGACAGCTCTATTACAGTGATTTGCCAGAGCACAAGCAAGCTGTAACCTGAGCAAGATTCCATCACACTAGGACATCTACATCTAGCACAGAGATGGTGCGTGCTGCAGAGAGGTGTGCTCTCACTGATTCTCTGTGCTCCTTTTAAACCTCTCAATCAATCAAATCATGCCCTGAGCTTTGGAAATGGTGAGTTCCAGCTTCAGTGAGTTCTGTCTCGAAAGGGAGCACCAGTTTGGTTCCTCAGGGGTGCCTCTCCCCAAGAGATGGAACAGGGAGGGTTTTTCTGCTCCACTACACCTTGTATAATTCATCTAGGAGCTCAGTTCCTTTGAGGTCTCCACCAGATTTGCTAAAATTGGCCAAGAAACTGAAACATTACTGAAAGAGCAGCAGGAGGATCATGCAGGAGTACATGGGTGGCCATGCAGCAGGTGATACATGGAGAAAGAGCAGACTGAGAGACACTTCAGGAGAGCTATCACCCAGGTTTCCTAAACCACTGGACAGATATTAAACCTAATTATTCCTAGGCAAGTAGACATACTAAAGCCACTCTGAAATCATTCTTCACTGAAGCATTTTTTTTACAAGGAAAATTAATTCTGGGCTTATTAACAAGTTTCAATAAATAGAATCACACTGATGAACAAACACTGCTAATTGCCTTCTGTAAGATAGCTGGGGAAGTAGAAAACAGGAGCTGAATCTCCAGGCATGCAGCCCCCTTCTTAGCGCCTTGCCCTCCATCTCCCTGAAAAACAACAGAAAACTCATATCCCCCTTCTGGCAGGGATCAATTATGTACTGCTTTTAGCAGAGTTTCAGTATATTATTCTCCAATTTAGGCCAAATTCATAAGTGAAGCTGAAGATGGTTAAGATGCATGTCAGAAGGAAATTGGTCAGAAAATGGCTGTCGGGTGGGCGTGAGTAGCGCAGCACAGTGTAACTCACAACACTTTGGTACTCAGTGGGAAAGCAAAATTGGTTTAAGTGAGAATAACTTACACAGATTTGGGGCGGGGGTGGATGTAGAAGTACAAACTCTGAAAATGGCCTTTTTCTGAGAGGAGATAAAGAGGAGAGGCCAGGAAGGGATCTGTTTGTGGTGAGAAGTGGGTACCAGCCACCAGGAACAAGGGGCCCTGTTTGCAGGATGTGCCCTGAGGAAAATGCAAATTTCTTCCAGTTTCCCAGAGCTTCCTCTTTTTCCTTGTGTCCTGGGAGCCACCCACCCTGCCAGCCCCACACCCAAGAAGAGTGTGGAAGGATTCTTGAGGTTTGTTGATTAAAACAAAGCCACCAGCAAAGCTGGAGGTGACTGGCAGCCCCCAGCACATGCAATTTCAGTTTGTAGTGTCCTAGGAAAGGGAAGGGTTCTGTTCAGTGCTGATTGCTTTGGGGTAAAGAAAAAACAATTGCTGTAGTGACAGAAAAATGCAGAGCTTAGATTTTGTGTAGATGACTTACTAGGTCAGAGCTGGAACATGCTTTGATTTGTATTCCTGATGATTGTACACGAGCACTAATTGGCCAAAGAAGCAAGGGATCTTTGTAGTTTAATGAGGAAAATACTGTGTAATGTGATGATTATTTTCTAATCAGAAAGCAGAGGAACAGAATGCGAAAGAAAACCTGTGTGTGAATACAGACTGTCATTTTAATTAATATTTGCTTGTGCTAATCAGTTTCTCTGTTCTGCAACCAGCTGTTAGCCCTAAACATGGCCTAATATTATATAAATATTATAGAAATTAATATTTAATATTACTTTATTCTTAATATTACAGAAATAGTTCCCTTAATATGCTAAGTATTTTGCCTATGCATACTTTTTACTCACATGTATGAGCTCATTTAAGCCAACAGGACTGGCAATACTAGATGGATAAATGAGAATAATACCCATCCAGAGCATTTTTCTTAGTGAATCTCAAAGCACTTCACAGGTGAGACCAGTATCATTGCTCCATTTTACAGGTGGAGAAACTGGGGTGGGAAGAGGTTGAGGGACTGGCTTGTGCATCTGGCAGTGTGTTGGCCAAGCCAGAGGTCAAACCCAGAGGGTCTCCCATGCCCTTCTTCCTCCACATCCTAACCACTACTCCAAAACATCACCTTTCAGCAAGCTCAAGGTACATGCTTATGTCTTCCCACTCAGTGCCTCTGGGAGAGGGCTTTTGTAACTCTCCACCAGTGGCCCTTTTGCCCCACAGAAAAACAGAGCTGATTGCAAAGCTGAGCCTATGGAGGGGAGGGAGTAGGATGCCTGTCACACCACGCTATTTTAAACAAAGAAACAGTAAAAAGCCAGTGATCCCTGTAGCATTTGGAAGAACAGGTTGGTGCTTCTCTGAGTTGGAAGGGCTGTTTGTCATGGCCACTTACATTCCCAGGAAATATTCTTTGCTACCTTTGAGTCTTGGTGGAAAATGAATCTGATTCACTGAGCTTCCATGCTGCATAGTGCTGTGACACTGTGCTGGCCTGAGAGCCTCCTAGCTGCTTACCTGCTGGATTTTGAGTAATAAAAAAATCCCAGTCCCTCTTTGAAGCATAATCTAAGTAAATATTATTTGAAAAGAAGAAGAAATAGGGTTGGTCATCTTTAAAACATAAAGGATTATTCATTTCAGTTTGACAGCCAAAATTTTGGAGCAGTCAGTGAACATAACTGGACTTCTAGTGCAGTAAATAATTGTGGATAGTAATCAATTTGAACTTGGTGATTTGTTTCTTAAAAGAAAAAAATGCTAATGTTAAGCTTCTGTGGCTCTACTCTCATAATTTCAGAGTTGACTATGCTCAAAAGTCACTGCAGGGCTCCTGTTCACTCCTGTTCTTCTTGCAAGCCTTATGATGCCTCCTGAATTTTTCTTAAAAAGCCCTGGAGGCACATGAATTTGAGAAACCTCAATTCTAGGGCTTGTTTGTTTGGTTTTTTTTAAATCTCATCCTCAATAGCATCATAGAAGTTGACAGTGGACCCAAAAACCTTAAAAAGAAAGAATTATGTGTGTTCATCATACTTTAAGAGATTTGAGAAATGCAATTCTTATATGCTTTAGAGCAGCAATTTCATATGAATCATCTCTTTAAACATCTGGAAATTTGCAAAACATCTCATAATCAAGATTTTTTTTTCTGACTTGTGTACATACCATAGCCAGTGACCATGGTGGTCTGGTCATTGTTTGTCAACCTGCCCTGAAATTATTTTGCCTGGCACTGGCATGTGTCCTGGGGAGAACGGCTCTAATCCTGCTCAAGGCAAGAGATCTCTCTTTCTGACTCTTTGCCCTCTTGGTGTGGAAGTTGCAAAATTTAATTTTTGACCCTAAAAATGAGTGGCCCAGAGTCTGCACCCCCTCCAGGAGCAGAGCTGCTGCATAAGCACACACCATTTGCAGGCAGATGTTTTTAGAAATTGCTCTTTCAGAGTATGGCTTCTTCCATGTAGCCCTTAAATTGCTAAAGTGCGAGTCATGCCTGCCAAAGAAACCCTGTTTTAAAAATGAAAGGAGGGAGGGGAAGGGGAGAAACTTCATCCCCTTTGCTGGCATTTCAAAGAGGGCATTCCCTCTGAGAGGCAGAGCCAGGCCGGGGCTGCTTCCACTGACAGAACCGGGCCAAGGGCCCCCTGCGTTCTTTGCAACAACGTGGCATTTTCCATATAAAACTGTTAATTATCCGGATTGGGCAATAGCAGGAGCTGTTTATGGAGGCTTACTGCTTTCCCGCTGGAGCAGGCTCTGGATCCCCAGTGGAACCATTCATCAGTGCTTTGACAATGACAGTCTGCTGCAGGGCTTTCAGAGCACAACAAGGATTTCCTCACAGCTCCAAGTGACCGGAGCTGGCTCCTGTTATGGTACGGATTTGACAAAGGCAAAAGGAAACAGAGTCACTGGCTAACATGTATTTCTCTTTCTGTACTTTATTTCTTTCTTGCTTCTTCTCATAGCACTTCACACGAGATGGAGAAGTGGTGTTTGCATTTTACAGAGGGGAAACTGAGGCCCAGAAGGGGACAGCAACTTGTACAAGCTTTTTCAGCCAGTGATGGTCAGAACAAGGAGCAGGAGCACTAGCCAAGTCCTAGTTCCTTGGCAGGGCCATGCATTCGTCCAGCTGTACTGAAAGCCACTGTATTTCCGTGCACTTGCACTGTGAGATACAGGCAGTAGGGGAAATACAGGGGGGAATGCAAGTTTTTACACCCCTGTGTTATCATCTGTCAAGCCTCTACTTTCCTCCTCCTTCACCATGTCATTTAGTTTAGGGACAGGCTGCACATGCCAGTACAGTGTACTTTGGGAACTATGCATATTCATACCAACCAGGCTCCAGTTTCACTTTGCACAGGCTTTTCTCCAAGCAGTTTTTGCTGCTGTTGTTGCAAAACATTTTAATTAATCAGGAATTTTAATTAATTGTACCCTGCTGAAAATGCCAAGACAAAAGCACAAATACACGGAGACAGTTGCTCAGGTCAGAGCAGCCCGTCTTTGGTTAGCTGTGTTTTCTCTGAGATCATGCAGTGTGATTACAGACACAGGCACAGGGAAAGCACTGGATTCTGAACGGCATTTCAGAGTCTTAGAGAAATAGGGTGGTGCTTTTATCAAGTCAGGAAGCCTGTATTGAAGCTCTGATGGTGACACTGAGCTGGCATACTGCTAACGGGAAAGCTGCATCCCAAAAGGATTACAATGGCCTTTTTTCTAGTCCTCCAACTGCTTCAAACAATCTCTTTCACCAAAGCATTTCAAATGCTCTGTGTTTTTATAATGCTGAAAATCAGGTCGTTTCTAGACTGATTTCATGTGCAGTGAATGAATTAGCACAGCTGCTTATTTCCACCTTTTGCTGAGTCCCTTCCTGGGGACACATACACCTTGCAATGTTTAGAAAAGAAAATAATCACATTCTGGTCTTGTTACTTCTCATTTTGCTACAATGCCCAGTGAATTGTGGCACATTTTGTACTGAGGTAGTTGGAGTTCATCTGTCCAGTGATACATCTGTCCAGTGCTGGCCTGGACCAGCATCCAGTACACAAACTGACTCACCTTTCTGAGCCTAAATGTCATTTTCTACCTTCTTAAAATGGTTTCATGCCTTGGTACACGGTCTAGACAACCCTCAGCACACCATGAATAATATATCCCAAAAATCTGTAAAAGCTTTATTTATTTAAACAACTAAACATTTAGAATTTGTTCATATCATTGGCATATTTACCTTCCTTCCCCTGCAGTAAAAGGTCTCCAAAGGATTTCCACCTTGTAAACCTGCTCTAAGCAGTATTTACAGCCTGTTGTGTGTTTAAGGCCCACAAATGAAGCAAACAGGATTTCACCCTTGGTGACTGCAGCCTTACCTCTTTCTGGAGAACCAGTGGGATGGTTGCATTTTTCATTGTAGAAGCTCCTCTTTAGAAAGCTAATGACAAAGCCACGAGGTGAAAAACCCTGAAAATGTGTCTTTGCTCACAAAACCATTTAATTCCCATGCTTTCTTCTAAATGCTGCCACAGGTCTCATGTGAACTAGTGCAGAGCATGAAGAACTGAGTTCTGCTCGTGCCTTTTCCACAGACTCTCTTCTGCTTTCACCATTTCCCTTCAGCACGTGCTGTGTCCTGCTGGAGAGCAAGTCCATCTGCACAGGCAGACCCTGCACAGGGAGCTGTGCCCTCTGGAATGTGGCAGCCTTTCCAGGCTGGTCTCAGGCCTAGGGATAAGCTGTTTGGCAGCTTAGCAATAAGCTGATGTGAGATCCCAGTGACTCTCTGTAGAGCAGAGGGGACAGGTAGGAGGGGAGGAAACACATCTCAAGGCTTTCTTCCTCTACAATAATTTTGTTTTCTCCTGAGCTCTGTGCTTGCTCATGGGCACAGCTGGCCAGGTCAGCTGCATCCCTGGCTGTGTCTGAGAGCTTTGAGATGAACTTCAGCAGGAGCAGGACCACAACCATTTTCTTGCACTGAGATTATTCCTTCTCTGCTGTTACTGATGTAAATCCACAGAGCTCCACAGGATCTCAGCAGTGCTGCTTTGGAGGGTGAAAGCAAGGATGGCCACGTGCTACAGCCTGGGGCTGATGGCTTACTCAAATTGATGAGCTCCTTGTGAAGATAGCTCTAAGTGACTCAGCTTTAAATCTGTTTACACCAACTTCATGGACTGAGGTGGAAATTGAGCCTGAGTAAAGTTACTTCTCATCCCCCAGGTTATGCCTGGAAAGGTGCACTTTGCCTGTGCACATTGCATTGTCATAAGTGGTACCTTAGTGTCAAAACCTCCCTGGCTCCGAACTGCTCGGTTAATAATTTCCATCATCTGAAGGCAAGCCTGGGCACCTCCGGGTTTTACTGTGCTGACAGATCATTGTCCCGTTTCTGCAGACCACAGTTACTGCCTGGCATGCTTAGCTGAGCCCATTCTTCCCAACACAGCCCAGGTGAGAGGTTCTACACTACGGCGGGAGAGGCAGCTCGCTGCTTCGCCTGCGTGTTACACGGGCACAGGCAGCAGCTGAGGCTGGGCTCACTCAGCCTTCTCCTCCGCTGTGTGCCGCGGATCCAGGCAGAGGGAGCCGACTGTGTGTCAGCAATGGGATCCCTGGGAAAAGGTGTCTAACTGCGGGATTAGTCACAACAGAAACTGCTGTGCTAAGCATTGATTATCTCATGGCTCTGCAGATCTTTAACTTGGTGGTGGAGAGGTAGGGGTGAGGCTGAAGCTGGTATTGTGATGAAGAGAAAGCGAGCAGTCAATTTGCCCAGGACAATGGGCGCAGGGAGCAACCCCTACCAGGTTCCTGTTCCCCTTTCCAAGCAGGTACTTTAAATTACAATCGTGTTTAACTTGCTGTTAGACAACAGAACACTTACCTTCCATTGAGCACCAAGGGGAAATGCAAAGGATTTCCTTTGAAAAAGGAATGTCGTCCACACTAGGAGCTCAGTCCTGAGGAGCTGAGGAGAGGAAAGGAGACAACGTGTTCTTGTTACAGGATCTGTTAGAGGTGCAGAGGAGGGAGACAAGAGGCTGGTTTGGGGTAGTGCAGACTGCAGATGTTCGTGCACTGGCTGTGGGAGATAAGAGAAGCATAAGCAGGAAACCAATTTCCCTGTGATCACCTCTTCTACCTGGCAGCCGAGCAAGCTGAGTTAGAGAGCAGACTGCAAGGCTGGTGCTCAAGGTACCCCCCAGTCCTATACTTCTGGGGTGCCTGAGGCACAGAGCTCTTTTTTCTAAGGGAAGTGTTTTACATGTCCTGAGAATCCATACTATGTGAACACAGTTCTTGCGTTACACAAGGAAAAGATGATAACTTGATTTTCCCATGGTCACTTTTCCCCTATGGAATCTCCACTCATTGTCTTTTATTTTCTCAATTTTTATGCTTTTTTTGTAAATGATTGTTTTTGTTCTTTTTCCCTGTATTTGATTTTTTTTCCTCCTCTAAAGCCATTTTTCTGGGCATTTTGGGGCTTTTATTTTGTTTCTTTCTGAACAATTTTTTTTTTCCTCTTTCTCCCCCTATCCTGTTTTCTTTAGTCCCAGGTTTTTGCAGCTCTTACAGCTTTGTTATCTTCTCCCAGCCTTCCCAGGAGAGGGCTGGAGCATACATCCCACTTGCTTTCCAAATGTTGACAAGAGTGTTTTGGAGGATGAGTGACTGACAGACAAACACCAGCCCCAAATACTCTGAATGCTCTGTTACTAATAGCTTTATTCTTGTCAACACCGTAAGCAAAATAACCCTTGAAAGGGATAGGCCATATTTTTAGCCAACCTTAAACTCAGCTTCTAAAAAATAACTTTATGCTCAGCTGTGTCTCACTCCTTGGCTCCGTGTTCCCCAATCAGATATTTAGAGGATGGCTTTTCATCTTGGGGATGCATAATTAGACTCTTGGAAGCTTGTTTTCTTCAGGCACCTGTTAGTGCCACAGAAGTGGGGCTCTGAGGCTGACCCACAGCTTGTAGCTGAGTAGGAAGTAGAAGGCAGGAGATGCTCGTCTGGGACTTTGCTGCATATTTGGTCCCATGGCTTGGACCTGCACAAAGAGACCAAACAGGGTGAAGTTTAAACCCAACCAAAAGTAATTGCTAACAAAATGTTAGGGTTTCTCCACCATCTGCAGTCACCACCAAATTTAAAGCTTGACTATTTCAGTATATCTTGAAGGAGTTAACATTTAAAACAGCTTAGGGAAGATAAATTAGGACGTTTCTGTGCTGGCCTTGGATATGTGTGACCTTGCCTTCCTCCTCTCCTATTGGTTTTAGGACAAGCCAGATTAAGGAGTGATCTCTTTCAAACAGTCTTCAGTTTGTTAAGCTTGTAAACAACAGCAAGGGTGGAAACCATTGCAAGATGGATAAAGCTTAGAAATGCTGGCTGGGATTTCCTTGTGACGTGCTGCAAGGAATGTGTGCTAGTTAACAGGGCTAATTCATTTTGCTGATGCTCCGTGCATCTCCTTTTCCAGGCAGGTGCCTGAGGTTGCTTGACAAGGCCACCACAGCCTTCAAAAAACGGGCCTCTGCAGGACATTATTGGGAACAAGGAGGGGAACCTACCCCTGGGAGAAGGGACAGGGGCTTGGTCTCTGTAGTCTGAGCCTGGCTGTGAAAGCTCAGCATTGTTCCCCCAGCCGAGCACCCCACACTACCTGCCCTTGGATCATCTGAGCTCCAGGCAGCTGGAGTGCTTTGACACCCAGCCAAGCTGAGAGCATTTCAGCTTGGCTCTAGTCTGTCTTCACACAGCACTTAGTGTCAACACATCCTTCACTGGAGCGGGGCAGGATCAGAGGCAGCGTGCTCAGCAAGGGTTTTGTTCTCACTACTCTTTTCGGCTGGAAAGAAGGCAGGGATCATCCAGGTAGAAGGGGCTGGTTTGTTGCTGATCAGTTCAGGACTTTTCCCCTCTGCTCTCTCACAAGGGATACAAACCAAAGAGACTTTTGCAGTGGCAAGCATTAGAGGCTGCTGTGTTTGAAGTGCTCTCATTCATTTGTAAGGGATGACTTGTTTATGGCAAAACAGCTCAGATGCAATCATTAGGATAGAAATGGAAAGGTACACCTTTTTCTTTTATGGATTACCTGCAAAGCTCTCAGTACAGGGGGGAGAAAGCAAGACCACTAATTTAGAAAAACAAAGAGGGATTACAGAAGTGAGTGTTGCTATACCTGAGTTTGGTAGTGAGGGATGCCATCAAAAATTATCAAGCAGCCTATAAACAGCACCTTATAAGACATGGTGTTGGGCATAGAGTGAATGTACAGTGGGTTTATAAGTGCCCACACTGTTTTTATGTGCTTTCAAACAGTGCTATTCAGTGTTCCCATTCATGTTTGGTGTGGTAGTATAAAAAGAGTACAACACAGAATAAGATACGGCTCAGAAATACTGGGGAAGAGCTGCAAGCGCTTCTGTGGACAGCGGGAGAAACAGTGCTGCTGAAACAGCCCAGGAAAATCAAAGAGGTAAAACTCAGAAACAAATATAAAGGTGCTGCATTTAAGAGGGAGAAACTACATTGTCCCAGACTTAACTGTGCTTCACGCAAGTTAAGCCAAGTTCTTATGTGGGTACAGTCTGTACCAAGCAGGTGCCATGTGAAAATAGACTCAACACTTTGGAGCCAAGAGCCAAAATCTAGGTGAGTATAGCAAAGGAAACCCACCCTCATTGATTATGGGAACTGTACCATTGTACTGTGAAATACCCTTTATCCACAGTTCTGCACAGGCGTGGAGCAGAGCAGACACCCTTTCCCAAGCATTCTCTGCTTTAAGATGCCTCAGCTGCACATCCACTCAGGAGGAGGATAGCAAGCCACGTCCACTGCTTATAGACAGACTGCTGGGAAGGCTTTTTTGTCCAAATGAAGAGGCATCTTTTCTGCTAGCAGGGCTTTTGCTGTTCTTTTGGCAGTTTCAGCTGGATATGGAAAATCCAGCCCAGCTGCAGACTTTAAGACATTGTTTTAGGACAAGACCTGTCAGGAGGAATGAGGCATTTTGATGGCGAGTCGCTTGTGCGGTGACTGTCACATGTGCACAGGAGAGGCTATGTTTGCCTTTGTGCCTGCTGTCCTTTCTGTATCTGAAAAAAGCAGGACCCAGTGCAGTGTTTTCCTTTGGCCATTCAGCACTGAGTGTACCAATAATAGCCCAGTCACACAGTCAGAGTTTAGGGGAAGGGACTGTGTCCTCTTCACAAGGGACGTGGCCCTAGCACACTGGGGATGGTGCTGCTACTCACATAATGAACAGAACGTGACTGTCCTTAGCACGTTTCTCCACTTGCCTTTGCTCTTGGCATAAAGCTTTGGTGCCCCTAGTACCTCTGTATGGTATGGGAATGTAAATGCAAGGCAGATCAGAATTCATATGCAAAACTTCCAGTTTAAGAGGAAAGGTCAGAATGAGTTTCTTCAACCTTCAAGAGCGATGGGGTGAGGGACAGCCAGGTTCTCTCTTGTTTATTTCTATTTCAGCACTAGCCCGCGGTAGTCACTGTGTCTAGTTGGAATCCAGCTCTGCAGAATTAAGACACCTTTCTTCCCACAAATCAAGGAGAGGTTGAAGAAAAGCACTTGGAGGACAGGGTGAGATGCTTTTGGGCTTCAAAGGTTAGAGAGGTTCATGGTGTGATGTAATTGATTGCATTGCAGGGAGTGCCTTGGGAAGCCCCACCACTCTTACATTTTGCAGTGAACAAACCCCACACAGAGCCACAAAAATACACATTTTCCTGTCTCACGGGACACGCGTCCTGTTTGTAGCACATGCCCAAGACAGGACATGTTGCTCTGACCAATAAAGAAAAAGAAGTTATATTGGAGGATGGTAGGGCAAATTTCTGTGCTAAAACTTAACTGACAGCCGTGCTGCAGACCTCCAGCCGAATTCTTGGCTAAAGAACTGCCAGGTGGAGCAAATCTATGGAACCAAGTTTGTATGCAGGTGTGAATGAGCATGAGACCTCAGAAGCCAAATTATGAAAGTTCACTCAGTCAGAGACTTTGGCCACGGAGTTTCTTCAGTGGATTTTCACTCACCACAGGTTTTTTTAATTTCTCTGGCCACTCTCAGGTTTTGTCCCTATTTTCTGTATATCTTGCATCTGTTCCTTTGCCATGTTTTTTTCTTGAGCATTTTTTAAAGCCTGCTGCACATCCAACAGCCCTCAAGTTCATGTTGAACTTCTGAACCTACCCTGCTAAAGTGGATGCTTAATCAGGCAGGACAAGTCAAGCCAGCTCTACTTCTGATGATAGCAATTGTGCTTTTGGAAAATAATTGACAAACATTCTGCATTTAGACAAAGCTTGTCTAAGGGATAGAGAACGTTTGTATTCTGCAACCCTGGTCTGCAGAGAGCCTGTGTTCAAGTAGGACATTTTAATAACATCCTTCATAGACAAGTGTTTTGCTTGGAACCCTTTTTTCCTCCCTCCACTCAGACAATTGTCAGAGAAGGGACTCACAGGGAACAAAATGGAATTACATCTATTCAGAAAATTAGAACAGCCTGCATTTCTTTCTTTCTGTGCTGAATTCATTACTAGGGGGCTATAATCTGCATTTTTTTGCCTGAAGCACACTCCCACTCTTACCTCTTCACAGCAATGCTGCTATTCTCACAGATAAACAGGTCCTCCCTGAATGGATTATAGCTTTCAGGCAAAGGCAGGCTGATGACAAGGGAAAAACAAACAAATGCATTCCCAGGGCCTGATCCAACTCTTCCGAAGGAAACGAGAGACACTCACAGATTTCAGTAGAGTTTCTATCCAGCACTTAACAGCCCCTTTGCTGATGACTAATTGCACAGGGCCCAGGAAACCTGCGTAGTAAGGACTCGGCGTTAAGTACATTGTGTCTCCATCATCTGGCAGGTAGCTCAGGGGGATGGAGCCCATGGTCCCCCCACGGCTGCACTGCCAGCCGGATTCAACTGCGCTCCGACACGTTGGCTTTCCATGTGACGTGACTCCTGCTGCTGCCGCAGGTTTGCAAGGTTTTATGAAGCTGTGAGTTCCTGGGTGGACAGACTGATAAAAGGAAGGATCCAAATTGCCAAAGGCAGTTCCTGAAGGGAGTGGGGTAGCAAGAGGCGACACTAAATGAGCCGAGATTGACATTAATATTCACGCTTTAAGAAAAGGAGAGTGAGTAAAATAAGGAAATGAGGGGCAATTGAAAGAAAAATAAGCCAGAAATATGTATGTTGAGTTAGGAAGACAGTAGGGAGGGGACAAGAGAGATCTGAATTGAATGATCAGGAAACCTTGTTGGTTTTGAGGTGGAAATAGTCCTCTGAGATGACTCCGTTTCCCCAGCCCTGCTGGGGCGGCCTGTGTGCCTTCTGCTCCCGCTCCAGTGGAGCTGTGTCACTCCTGTGCTGTTGGTACATCCTTCCATCCCGGCTGTTTAGCCAGCCAGGTTCTTTTTATTTCTCCCACTCAATTCTCGTGTGCTGCTGCAGCCAGGGACCAGTGCTTTCAGTAGTAATAGGCTCACTATTGCTTTGAATTAGGAGGACTTTTATCAGCCCACTGTTCCTGTAATTTACCGTGGTTTAGAGTGATAATGAGGATTTGGGTATGTAAAGAAACCCTAAAGTACACATGGAAATCAACACAAGGGAGTGCTACTCTGAGCCTTGGGCATTAGTGACTATGAATGGGTGAGTGAGTGCTTAGCACAGGAAACCAAAACAGAAGAGACAAAAGCCACACATAATCTTCCTGGGCTGGGAAATGCTGTTTATCTTATTTGTTTAAATGACTAGAGAACAGAAAGCTTTTCTTTCCTTTTGTTGCTCAGTAGCTGTGTTACAGTTTAGCCTTAGCTGTGCTCAGTTGCTCGCAAGACTTTGGCAAGGAAGCCTTCCTGGGCTGGTCTTGTGTGGGACTGGGAGGTGGTCCCGGGAGTCCTGGAGCCGTGGGCATGAGTCCATCGCCCCACCACAGAAACCAAAAGAATCGAAGGATTCCTTTAAGTCTTATTATGTCTGTAGAACCACAGCTGAAAAACAAGGGCGGGGGGGGGAGTTCTTTAAGATTAATGTTATTTTTGGGTAAAAAATATGAAATGCTTTCTTGCCAAGGATGGTTTGTAACAACAAACGTAAACTGTGGTCACAAATACTCCTGCCAGAGGATATGCACCCTTTGAGTGGACAGTGGCATAATTGCATGTGCAAGTGGGGTTGGAAGCACACTGGTTTGCTACCAGATTCCACAGCAGTGCAAATCGTTTGTAACATTCTTGGTACTCAATTAGTGCTCCCATCTATAATTTCAGAAGCCTCATTCTAAGCCAGGGGGAGGAAACACATCAGGCCTGTTATTTCTGCTGGTGACACTGGTACTAAAAATAACTGTGTGAATGACATTGTGGAAGCTGTTTTTGAGTTTGTCAATACATAAATTTTGACTGGGCAGCAGGAATTATATCTAAGGGATTAAATGTGTTATGCTATGGATTATTATTCCTAGAGAAGAGGTGAAAGCCTCATTGCCCAGGACCCTCTAAAGCAAGGATTTAGCAATGAAGAGGAGGGAACAATCTTGCATCATGCCCTGATATTCTGAGGGATTTGGGGGTCCCTGAGAGGTATCAGTGAAGAACAGCAATAGAAGTTTCACTTCATCAGCCGGATGAATCAGCCTCAAGGCCAGTCTGTTTCCTGGGGTTTTCTCAGGGGACCTTTGACCCGGTCTCAGGCTGTTTGGGCATTAGTTGGAATTCATGTGATTTCCAGCTCTCCAGTTCCTAACTAGAGACACCTGTGACAATCCTTCCCAAAGTGGGGACAGACTCGTTCACCGTGCCTGCCTTCTCCAACCCTGCCAGGGCAGCAGCAGCATTCAGCGTGAGTTATTCCATTTAACATTGTCAATTGATTCGTTAATGAGCCACTTGTTTGCCGAAGGTTACTCAGCACTATTGCCTCTGCTCATAGATTAGGTGCTGCTTTTTATCATGCATTTCCCCATATTCTGTAGGTTGTTAATCTGTTACATGGATATCAGTAAGCCACAATCACTCTGTTTAAAGGGGACACTGGCAGGGCTATTAGATACTAAATCAGCGCTTCCTTACCCATGTTTCCGAAGTTTAGATCACTGTTGTGTTTTCTTCCCACCCACATCCCCCAAAGGGTAGAGGTGCTCCCAGCTCGCCTCCCCAGACCCACAGCAGTACAGCTGGGAGCAGTTCCTCTTTATGGGACTACAGGTGAGAGGAGGAAAGCCCAGTCAGAGAGGGAAGGGAAGGTCTGTGCTGTTTGGAAAACTTGAAAGCTTTGAGGAACAAATGAGTTGTCCAAGATTTCCTAGATGGGTTTTGGAAAAACAGAAGTCTACAACTTCAAAATGGCTCATCATCCAAATACCAGCAGTGCACCCACTACGTGGGTGGGAAGAGACAGTCAAAGTCTATGCTCATTAAACCTCAGCCTCTCTGAATCTAATCAAGCCTCTCCAGAAGGCAGTAATCTTTTACACTGGGGACAATAAAATAATACTAGAGATAAGCTTAAACTCAGATGATCAGATGTGGAATAAATTTATTACGATACAGATTTACCATATCTAGCTGGATGCTTTATAAGACGGTTCAAACAGTCACTTTGAACTGCCTTGCATCTTCTCAGGTACTCTTGGGAGAGACTTACAGGCAAATTTGCAAGTTAAATCAATAAGGAATTTTTCAATTGAAGATGAGGACATGGGGGATGACAGAGACTGATGAAAGCAGTAGAAGGAGTATACTCATGTTCTGAGGTGTTTGCAGCAGCGGTCGCTTCCCAGTGTAATGGGCAAACACATTTACACATCTGTGTAAACGTGTCTCTGTTCTCAGTTATGGTGTCTCCTGGAAAGCCAGCGGTGGCTGAAGCAGAATGAGTCTGTACACCCAGGGGCAGCTGCTGGCATCTGCTGCCTCTGTGGGGTCTGGTGGCCACCAGGCAGTGCGGCCGCAGGAGGGGATGGGGAAGAGGTGCCGGGCGTGCTCTGGGGGCTGGATGGCTGCCCCCAGAGGGTCACTTCCCCGCAGTCTCCGCCTTGCTTCTTGATAGTGCAGTGCTCCTGGGGCTCCCATTAACAAAGAATGGGTCTGGGAAGGAGAACTTAAGTGCCGGCCTGGCTCTAAGCCAGGCTTTCAGATGGAAGAGTGTCTGGCCAGGATACCCCGGATACTTGATTCTTGATCACTCCTTTCTCTGCTGGCAGGAGCTGCTGTGCCAAAAGCTGACATGAAACTCTAGGAAAGTGCAGGGACCCATGCCTTACCCAGAGAGGGTATGAGAGGTGTGCCTGGGGCACAAGGGCACTCTGCAGATCCCGTCAGGGTGGCTGAGTCACCCAGAGATGGCAGGGGAGCTGGTCTGCTTTGTGCCAGTAGCCAGCCCTTGGTCTGCTGATTTTATAGGAATTCTCCTGGTTAGAGCCCTGTCCTTCTCTCCAGCTGCCACCGGGAGGTCACAGGACAGCACTTGGATCTGGTTACAAAGTGCCAGCTCACTCTGCAGAGCAAGGACAAATAATTATTTTGTGGTCTTTTGGCAGTGGGTGCATTCATCGTGGCATGTGTTTGTACTCTTCCTCTACTGGCAGCACCCCACCTCCCAGTTCCACCCCGTGCCCCTGCAGCCTCACATGAAGGCTCTGACTGGCTGTCCCAGCTCAGAGAGACAAGAGATAGAGGGACACCAGAGCAGGTGTCCTCTGTGCCAGGAAATGCCATGAGACACTGAGGATGCCCAGGGTCTTCAAGTCCTCTTTCAGACAGTATTGTGTTGGAATAGGTCGGCTGAAAAGCTCGGAAAAACACTGGAACAAGCTGTTCCTTCATCTTTCTCTACAGCAGTTTTAGGTGGGAGACTCAGAGCTGAGGCAGGGCCTTCCCCCATTGCTACAGGTAAGGTTTGTCTGGAGGCATGTGCTGAGTCAGACCAGCCAAGGCCTTGTCCCTCCACTGGCATTTTCTAAACATCAGCTGCATCTGAGAATCACTCAAGGGTTATTTGAAGCCTTGTGGCAGGTGTCAGGGGAAAGCTGTAAAAGCTGCGCATTTGTCTTCCTTTCAGATAACCTGTTCTCTGAGTCCAAGTGTAGAAGTTATGATTCAAATGTATCCAAATGCATGTAATTAACCACAAGTGCAACATAGCTCCTTCCTGCTGTGAAATCTTATTAGCAGTGTGGGCAGAATCCTAAAATACTGTATCTGCCAGGTTTCAGCTCAAAGTCTTCAGCTTGGAAAGCCTCAGTGAGCAGACCTGAGCAGGCAGGCTGGGAGAGCTCAGAGCCATGACCTGGCATTACTGAGCACAGGGGCCCAAAGCAAGCTCTCACCACCTTTGTTTGGGGAGTTTCCTACCCCTGCTCTATCAGAGCCACACTTCAGCTGCAGGCAGACTTCCATGGGGCTCCAGTAAACTTTGCAGCAGAAACTTTGCAGCAGAAACTTTGCAGCCCCATTGCAAGAAATAGCACGGTTAGACAGGCAAGGTTTGGGTTTCTGCTGCCTGCAGCAGCAGGAGTGACAGAGGCCAAATTGCTCTTCCTCCACCCAGGACTTGTATCTCATCTACACCAGACATCCTCATTTTGACTGCAGAATTTTCCATTGATGGAGGATCCATTGCAGTCTTCAGGGATTTTTCCCAGCAGCCAGATACTCTCCGTTGGCCTGCGCTCTGTGGGGTGTGGTGTGGTGCTTGATTACATCCTCTGACAGAAAGGCAGCACATTGCAGAGCTGGGAACACCATGACTCAAAAATCTCTGAGCTGAGATTAGTGGAGGCTAATGTCAGCTTGGCAGCACACCCAGGGGCTTGTGGCAAGCACATTGCTCAGAGATGGAGCCCCTGAGCTGTAATCGTGCCAGAGAAGATGGACAGGATACAAGGAATGGCATAATCGCTCTTTCCAGAATTGATTCCTTCTCAGCTTAACATGTTGAAACATCAAAAGTACTGAAAAACCCCCATCTGCCACCAGACCTAATCAAACACATCAATTATTGCTTCAGAAAGACAGTTGCTGCTAGATTTGATATCCCAAAAAAGCAAAGCTGCTTTAAAGCATCTTTTTATTTTAGCTGAGTGTTTTCATGACAGCACACAATTCCTAATGAGCACTAATACAACTAGGACACACAGAAAAATATGTCAACTGTGCAAAGATCAGCTCTAGACACAGAAGATGAACTCTGAATCCCCGTGGATTTCAGTGGAACGAGGGGCTTTGGAAGCCAGGTTTGTTGCATTAGGGCAAGGAACCAGGTACATTCTACCAAAGCCTTGCTTTGATACACTGAGAGAGTCATACACTCATTCTTAATGTCTGGGTAAAATACACAGGGTTGGTCTTCTTATTGTGGGTTTTGGCAGTGGTACTGGATTGTGAGGATGAAATGCATGGGGCAGTGAAGAGACTGTGCATGCCTCTTGTTTCCTCTGTTGTCCACAGAGTATTTGGTTATGGAGAGCAACATCTAAAAAGGTTTTAAAAGGCAAAGTCACCTTGCAGCTATCAAAACACTTCAGATGAGGCAGATGGGAAACCAAAAATATTATTTAGGTTTGGGCAGTAAAACTGACATTGAACCCATTTGCCTCGTTTTTCAGGCTTTGATGATAGTTAATGACAGCTTACAGAAGTTGTAAGTGATCTAAAAAAGCCATAAAAAGCTGCTTTGTGTCCTTGTTCAGGGGATGAATTTAACAAAACCATTATGGGGCTTTAAAACACTATTTTGACTTTCTAGAACCAGCTGTGGGATGATCCAGCTGCAGTTGGATCCCCCTTGCATCTAAGAGAACATTTAAGAGGATTAATCCCAATAATTTTAATTCAACAAAATGACCTTATGTAACATTACAGAGGAATTAATGAGAATTCTCTCATGTGGGTCATCACCAGCCCGGTGGATTTTTTTCCCTGAGGGTTCTCATTGGTCTCAGGCAGAGCGTGGACAAAGTACATTGACTGTGTAGCACATTGCATGGGATGAGACAATAAGTCACTCGGAGCAGGAACACTTTTTCCTTCACTGAATTATTATTTGGGAATGCACAACAAAGAATGCAGCTGTCAGCCTCCTCTGGTGCTATTTGAAACTCTTTTGGCTCCAAGGCTTTTTCCACAGAAAAATGCAATCTCATCTAATGCAAATGCTGCTGCAGGAATCTGTGTAGTCCAGCTGTCTTTTTTTAATCAAAAAAAGTTCTGATCTAATTGTTTTTGACTGTGTTTCTTTGCTGATCTTACTGAGCTGAGCAGGATGCATATTAAAACTAATTAGTTGCATGTAGGGTATTCAGTATTTGATCTTAATATTAAAGGCCCCAGGAGAGGGTACATTATCAAAGTTAACGGGCTGCAAATTTTAGTAAAACCAAACTATGCCAGTGGCCTGACATTGCATAAAACCCAAGTCTGCACCGCTCCCAGCTTTGTGTGGGACATGGGGGTCAGGGGCAGCCTCTGCCTGCACCTTGCTTCCACCCTTTGCTTCCCATCTGGGCAGATCTGCCTCTCAGGAGCAGAGGAAACTGATTTGGAGCAGGAAAAAGAGGGTCTATGTGTGGCTTCTGTATTAGCTAGTGTGATGAGTTTTTCTTCCCCTGACTACTCCCCTATACTGCCATCCCCTATCTGTGCTGTAGGGGAAGGGTCTGAGGTTTGGACTGGGGACTGAGCCAGGCACTGAATCCCTGCAGTTTCATGCTGAGAGTCAGATCCTGAGCCTGTGTACATCAGTGTACCTTCCCCAGCTAGCCCATAGCTTGGCCCTCACCAGAACCAGCAGCTCCTGAGAAAGGAGGAGCTCGTTTATTGTCATTAACACTTGGGAGCAGGATAGTGCATCCGGGTACCAGAACTCCTCTGGGGACCAGTGGCCAGCAATCTCTGCAGGAAAAAAAAACTTGTTAGGTTGCCTCAGGTGGGTTAAAGCACTGGCATGGTTGACTGTGCACGATTAGGTTTGGTGTGGGCAGTGCTTCTTGTCATGGGTAAGCCATGGGACAAGAGGAAATGGCCTCAAGTTGAACCTGGAGAGGTTTAGATTGGATATCCAGAGTAATTGAAGGGGTTGTCAAGCACTGGAACAGGCTGCCCAGGGAAGTGGCAGTCACCATCCCTGGATGCATTTAAAAGATGTGTAGATGTAGATGTGACACTTAGGGACCTGGTTTATTGGTGAAGTTGGCAGTGCTAGGGTAAGGGTTGGATCTGATGATCTTTGAGGTATTTTCCAACCTAAACAATTCTATGATTTTCCTGACTTTGTAGTGTTAAATTTCAAAGGATGACTACATTCATATTGTGTTGGGTGGAGTACTAGCACAGTAGCTGGCTTTGCTCTGCCTGCCCAGCCTTGCATTCTTTTGAAGTATTAGAACTGGTGTCTTTCATTCATCAACACTAATTAATTACTTTCAGGACGCAGTAGACTGTTTACGCTCTTGAAATTGTTTTATACACACACTTAAAGTATTTCACTCCACTGCTTCCTGTTGAAAATGTAGATGCTGAAACAATCCTCACACTGCAGAGATGGGAAGGTCATTGGTGCATCCCAAATGTGGGGTGCAAAAGCCAGCCCAACACCCCAGTCCAATGAAGGACTCATAGCAGGAACCTCAGCATGCAGTCCAGGGAATCATCTCTCATCTCAGCTGCAGCATTCAACCGAAGCAGGGATCACCCCTCAAGACAGCCCAAAGCCAAAATTAGGCATTGCTGTAGAACTCAATTAAAAAATAATAACAATAATTAAAAGAAGACTAAGAGCTACTTCCAAACAGCCACAGGGCTGCAGGGACACAGCACCATGTTGGGAGTGCTGTACATGTTTCTAGTTTAGGGCTATATTAAACTGGAAATGAAGAGTATTCTGCAAATATTTTATACGCCTGAAAACAATCTGAAATCAAAGGTTTTGGGGAAGATGCAGTATCTGACTCTTGTATATCTGGAAGTTAATCATTGTTGGCTCAATAGCCGCTTGTCTACAGACAAAAATAAGATGGTAGCAATGTTGATTCTGAGCAGACACAAGAGAGTTTCTTGTAACATCATCTTCAAGCTTTTTGGCCAGCAGTTAAGGTGCAGAAGCACAGGGCATCAGAGGGGCTTACAGGCATTAGGCACAAACTGAACTGCCTTAGAGGAGCAGGGATGCTTCTGCCTTGTACAGGTCTGTGAAACTTCTGCAGTTGATTTGAGTAAGCTCGGCCATTTCCAGGGCTGTAGATTTTGGCAGTATTTCAATCGCCTGATGGATTTGCTTGTTTTTTAACGTGAACCATCTGGTTAGTTAGAATAATATCTTTGCATGCAAGAAATACTTTGGTGGTAAGAATTCAGTCTTGAGTGACCCAAAGGTATTTCCTCCAGAAGGGAGATTTTCCCCTGCTGGGTGTCCATCACAGGGCTTCATCAGTATTTCTTGGACCACTGTTAAAAGTCCAGGTTGAAAAAGTTATGCTTTTTAAAATGAGCTCCATTTGCAGTTTTTAGATGACACTGGATAAGGAAGTTGTTTTTCTTTTTTAAAAAAGGGCATGTAGGCAAACAGTCATCTTCATTTTCATCTCGGAGAATTTCTTGTGGGAATAGGATGTATAACATGGCATTCTAGCACAGCTAGGGGGAAGAAGAATGAGAGTTTAGAGATATTTGCACCCTGTCACGGAGGTCTGAACTGTGCCTTTGCAGTCTTTGAACACAAGGTCATGGGCATCTGTGTTGATTTAGTCTAACATAATCCAGGAGTTTTTAATCGCATTTCAGGCTATTAAACGAGTGAGAAGAGAATCACTGGAATTTAGCTTCATAACTCCCCTGTAAACAAAGTTTTTAACCTCATATCAAGATAAAAATAAATTTAAAGTAGCTGATTAGCAGGAGATTTTCCATCAGAATTTGATCATCCTCCTCTCTACATATTAAAGTCAGATTTTTGTGCTATTTTTCCCCATTTGCAAACAAAGATTGCAGAGTTTTCTTCAGAATTAGATTTTTTTCTTTTAACTCAAACTCTGCCCAGCCCCACCAGAATAACCTGCCTGATTTTGGGCAGGAGACAGGAAAGATTATTTTTGAAAGAAAAAAGGGGGAAGAAGGGAGGGGATAAAAATCAGAAAAGTTTACTGAGCAAAAATAGATTTTGTGATGTGTGTTTGTTCCAAGATTCCCCATCTAAAATCCACCTTGGATCAGTCTATACCATAAACATGAATGTACTAATGGGACTCAACAGCCTGAGCAAAAATGTGTCTGTGGACAAATTCCACCTCCCTTCTGCCATAGCCTGCGTCATCTCGTCCCTTTTACACAGCATTTCACACCCAGCAGCATCATCTCACACACTTTGCATTGTCCCACAGTGCCATGTGGACTTGGAACAGGGCGCAGACCTGAGGTGCAAGGAGATGCTGCTGAGGAGCTCAGAGCCACCCAGGCTGGGGGGAACCTGCAGGTGCCACACAGGGTGGTGCCACTGCCAGCCCCAACCAGCTCGGTGCCACAGAGCCCTGAGAGCTGAAACTCATTGCCAAGGCACAGGGCTCCATAGGAAAGCTGTGCAATGGCCTTTAAATTCCTTAATCTGTCCAGGTGAAGGTGAGAAGCAGGTCTGCTTTTATATGAACTGGACCGTTCATTTGTAAGGTATTTGCTTGCAATACACTTTGAGTGTAATAATCTCCTGGTGATTTCTTGCATGGTTTTATTCAAACAAATCACTGTAATTGTAGGGATGAGCATTGATATGGGAAAACTTCATTCAGCTGGAAACATCTTGCTGATTGAAAGTAAATCATCTTAGGTAAAACAGAAACAGTATGGGTTTTATTTTCTCTGGTAGGCAACTGGAAGTTTATAAGCATGTCTTTCACAGTGATGCAGACAGTTTGAAGCCACACAAAGGTCCCTGAATTTTGCAGGAAATATTTCAGAGGCATTGGCTTGAGGTTTTGGAGTGATGACAAAGAGCAGGAGAAGAGACGGGGCTGTGTCAGTTGGGGCATGAGAAGCTGCATGTGAAGCTGTGAAAGGGATGAAGGCTGCTGAGCACTGCAAGCAAGAGGGGGTGTCCACAAATCCCCACTGTGGAGCATGCCATTCCCTCCTTCTGGCACAGAAAGGACAAGTTAAGCAGACTAAATGCCTTCAGGTCAGCCATGTCTAGGAAATTCTTAGTACATACTTATAGGCGCCATCTCAGAAATACAAACATTTCTCCTTGAGAGCTCTTGGAGGGCAGGTGAGGCACCAGAAGACAGGGAAAAAATGTAAACATGGTGCCTCTCTCTAAATATAGAGGGAGAAAAGAGGAGTAAGAATTATAGACCAGTCAACTTCTAGAAGCTTTCAAGAGAATTGAACTATCAATCATATAATTTGCAACCACCTAGGAGATAAAAAGGGAGATGACTGACATACAGCATGGATTATACAAAAATTAGGCATGTTAAACTAGTTTCATTTGATTTCTCAGCAGAAGTAGGAGAGCAATAGTTGGTGCCATATCTAGATTTTGGGAAGGGTTTGTCAGAGTCCCACTGGATTTTTAAAAAGTGACCTGGAAAAATAGTGCAGATAAACCTACTACAGGTCTTACACAAAAAGGGGTGAGTAGCACAACTCATTCCCAAAGTATACAGTTATCAGTGGCTTATGGTCAGAGCAGAGGACTCTGTCAGCCACCCCCCCACTGGGGTCTTCTAAATTTTCATCAGTGAAAAATGGATGGAAATACATCATTACTTACCCCTGGCAGTGATATGGAGCTGGGAGAGGTGCTTCAGCACATCAGAGGATAAACTTTACAGCTTCAAATGATCTTGGCAGACTGGAGACATGAGGACTGGGTCTAGTCTGGGGCACTGTGCCTCAAAAAAGAGGAGGAGGACCTGCTTGGAGCAGGTGTAGGGAAGTGTCAGTGTGTTGACTAAACCTGGCTCAGGTTGGAAGGGCTGGAAGGAAAGCACCAGAATAGCTTGGCTGGAACTGATCTACGGGAATGACAGTGACTGTAGCCTCTGCTCCAGGCAGCTTTCAGGATGATGGACAAGTACTTCCCTCAGGAGTGACCTGGGCAAACTGGCTCCTTGGTGGGATCAGCCCCGCGCTGAGCTCCAGCCCTACTGCACCGGAGCTGTCGTGGGCTTTGTTCAGAGCCGCTGTTCCACAAGCGCAGGGGCCGTGCGTGTCAGCAGGGACAGGCGGCAAAATCATCTCTGCATTCGCCTTCTTCATGCATTTGTTGTGTACTGAAAGGCTGAAGGCACGTAAGTGCTTTGTTGAACGGAGGCCAAAGCAAGCTGCTACGCAGAATGCACCCCCTGTTTCCAAGTATTTCATTTATTTTGTAATTAAGCAATAATTGCTGAGGCACTGGGCACTTCTTCAGGATTAACGACTTGCTGGGGGATGGCAGAAGATCTGATCTGCAGTGGAATCATTTTCTCCAGCAAATACCTGCTTGTTACTGCCATTCTGAAATGAGTACAGCAACACAACCTGCCAACATATGGGTTTTGCTGTTAGCAGCTGAGGGATGGGGAGCAGGCATTAATGGGTACCTTAGGCAATCAGGTTGCTTCAGTTGTCTCTCACCATTCCATTCAGAGCACAGTGTTTTATTAGTCACTTGGTGAATGAAATGGCTTTTTAATTGCTTAGAATCACTTTTTTAAATTACAGCATTTTCTCCCCCCTCCATAGCCCCTGGGGATCCTCTTAAATCCCTTTTCTTCCTTTGCCCTGGAGAGAACCAGTTCTAGTGTGGCAAAGAGGAACCTGCCTGCAGTAGTTTCTTTTGTAATTTGGACACTGGGAAAAATATATGCCATTTAGAAAACAGAGAAAAAATTAGAAAATTAGAATTTAGAAAAAATTCGCATTTTTGGTGCTGAAAACCCTCTGCTCCCATAATTTGCAGGCTGATTAAGGAGTAGCCCACCCTGCCTAAACCTGTAAAGACTTTACAGTCTTGGTGTGCTGCTCGCTTCTGTTAGTTCCTACACCTGTATGTTTTTAATGGTCACAGCTCACTACAGCACACAAACTCCTCTGCTTCTTGTGTCCTGTGGCACCAGGAGCTGGCTCAAGCCATTTCCCATAACAAGATACCTCCCAGGAGTAGTGTTGGAGCTTTAAATGTCCTCTAGACAGTAAAGCACAACAGCTGGCGAGAAGAAAGGCGTATCCCAAACAGGTGAGTGGCAGCATGAATGATTTCCCGACTGTGGAAAAAGCTGCTACAGGATTGGAGCCATCAGATCGCCAAGGCAGGCAAACGGAGAAACACTTGTGAAAAGCATATAGGACAATAAACGAGTTCACAGTGTCCTAGCAGGCTTTGGAACAGGAGTCAGGGGGGATTTGCTCGCCTGGGTAATGTGCTCACTGCATGATTGATTAATCCATAGGTACTTCCTACAGCAAAGCTTCCATACTGGCATCCACAGTGCTGCTTCCGGTCACCATGGCTGCCTTCTAGAGAGATTTCACACAGGAACAGTCGGGGTGTTTTTTCTCTCTGCTCTCTCTGCCCCCTTTAAAAGCACCAGTTTTACTTCTGCATGTGAACGATGGCAGTGTTGTTGCCCCGCCGCAGTGTGTTCACTGAGGGATCCCAGAGCCACTCTCCATCCCTTAATTCTGCCCCTTCAGCACTAGGAGCTCTGTTACTCAATAGGGAACTTACTGGCTTGGAGTATTTAGAAGTGAAAAGGCACCAGCTTCATGGCACAGAGCTAAAAATGGTTTAAACTCTTGAGGAAGACCAGAAACCAAAGCTCATCTCTTTCCCCATACAGCTGTTCAGCCTTCTTTTTGCCTTCTGAATTCCTGAGTTGATGCCTGTCAGTAAAAGCCAGAAACAAATCCAGCCCAAGCTGTGGGATCACTCCCATCTCCTACATCCTGACCAACAGCTGGACCAAACAAATTTCAGCAGCATACTCTTGAGGTCATTACACTGCCCCTTGTGCCTGTCCTCACCCTTTTCTTTCCCCCCTCTTATGTTTCCTTCTCTTAGTTGCCCAAAAGCCAGCGTTTGATCTTGCTTTCCCCAAAATCCAGCCGCGAGCCAACCATACAGAAAGAATGAATTATTCCTGGTGATGCTTTCATGAACCACCTGCCTGCCTCCCGTGGGACCCCTGCTCTGCTGTGCTTCTTGCTGCCATGCTCAGAGCTGGGAGGAAGTGGTGCTGTACAGTCTCTCTTGAATTCAAACAGAATTGATGCAGATCCTTTTGCCTTGTGCCACCTATAACTCTTTGGGTTGACTGCTCCTTTTGGCAAAAAGAACATATTTCCCAGAAGTTCAGCAACTTGTCTGAGTAACAGTAAATGATCCATGAGATCCAGTGCTGATACATGGCTCTGCTGCCCTGCCTCCTTCCCCATCACTCAAATGCTACTGTTCCAAACCTTACCACAATCACTGGATTCACAGAAAATAAAAGCTACAGAGTACAAGATCTGCTGTTGCCTATAAGTCCATCAAAATCAAAACAAGTTGTCAAAATATTTTTGGCAAATTGGCAAGTCTTATTTACTAAGTCAGAAAGGTTTTCATCCACCCCTGTTCTCCTCAGCTTAGGTGAGGGGAACCAGCAGCCCTCTGTGCTGTTTCCAGCCCACCAGCACCATTTGCCTTTGCTGGAGGATACCCAAGCAAGGGGCTTTGCCCAGTTCCTCAGATCTGAGCTTAAAAATATCCTGGTCACCAATTGATTTGAATTATTGTCTGTCTGAGGCTGTCTTTGCTTGTAGTCATGTTTTTCCAGGACGCAGGGGTTGTTGAGCAGCTCCTCCCAGGAGCTCAGTGTTCAGTGTTAAGTAAGCAAAGGTTGTGGTGGGGACAGCAGAGAGTCCATCACTTGTGTTAGAAAACCTTTCTGTGAGCTTCAGGGGAAGGAGATCTCTGTCTTGGTCAGCATGTTTCTACCAGCCTTTTTTTTCATGCAGTCATCTGTTAATAACACTGGGCTGGCATCCAGCCCCGTTCTCCATCCCAGCACTGTATCTATTGCAAGCTCACGGTCTGAGCTAGTGCTCCCTCTCTCCCAGGGGACACCAGCACTTGTTGGGACCTTTGATGGTGTGTATGTGATTTAGAAGAAAAAGGAATCAAAAATCCTTTCTGTTACAGAAAGGGTGCTAGGTTTTATCAGAGACCAGATCTGTTACTGAAGGACCCTCTGTTGTCCAGAGGCATCTGAGGATGAGCAAACAAGGATTTCATTTTAGCTAAGCAGATCATCCTCTCCGACATTTAGGACATAACTTATGTCTTCACTGGGAAGAATGATTGTCAAACTAAATTAGTTCTGCAAATCCTAGCTGTTTTTGGAGACACATCCAAACTTAGTTCTGGAGTTACTTAGAGATGAATAAATTACAGGGGTCAGTCTGCTGACCTAAGCAAGAGACTGCAATAACTTGCTCCATCAAATAGTTCCTTTGCATAGTTTAATAGAGACCAATGCACAGAGCATCCACCACGCAGAGCTGGTAGGACTGTGGGTCAGTTCCTGTCTTGCTTGGGGAAGGGATAACATAACATGCCTCGAGGCAAAAAAAATCTCAGCACTTATTCTGAAGGAGAGAGAAGGGGGGGAAGGAAGTGTGGAGGGTAAGTACTTTAAGTGCTTCATAACTAAGACACTTCCCCGCTCCGTGCCTGAGTCCCCATGTGTACAGGGGTATTTCGACTCTGGTTCCTTTTGTAAGGTACCCCAGAAGTTACTGCTGCTAAAAGGACTGGACAAGAACTAGAGGGTTTCTATCACTTGTTTCAGTGGTTAAGATCTGATCTAATGGTCATTTGTCCACATTGAACATATTTCCATAGACCTTTCCATTACCTTGGGAGGTAATGTAGGCCCTGGAAACCTCCCCCCTGTGACTGCTGAGCATGTGGACACGAGGTGCTCCAGGCTTCAGCGTTTGCAGTTCATTTGGGAAGGAGGTACCATATGCACCAACTGTGCACAAAACCTTCTTGATAGAGAGCAAAAGGGATGCTAATTCCAGCACTGGGCTCAGACACACTACTGGTGAACAACCAGAAAGGTTTAAAAAGAAATGCTGACTAAATTAAGCGAATCAAGCCAGCAGATGTGCTCTTCAGAAGAGCACAGCTGTCTTTTAAATGTCTCTCCCACTGAAATTACATTCTCAAGAGCTTTTTGTCCTTTGCATTTTCTTCAGGATCATCCATGAGGACGGCTTCTCTGGAGAAGACGTGAAGCAGTACAAGCCAGTGGTCTACAGCAACACTATACAGTCACTGGCAGCTATTGTCCGTGCCATGGATACCTTGGGCATCGAGTACGGTGATAAGGAACGACGGGTAAGTTAAAATCACCTCTGCTTGGGTACCAACAGTGAGCACCCAGAAACTCCAGACCATGAACAGGAGGCGTTTGCACAGTCTCAATACCTTGGAGGGATAAGGAGGGAGGGGAGATTTACATCACTGTTGTATGCCTCCTGCACGTGCATTTTGTATAACAGAGACACAATTGCATGTGATGTGCCATTTGTACACTTAGGCTGGGAAGTGTAGCCCTGGGGACCACTCTGTCACAAAAGCCACGATCTCTCATGCACTGGCACTAGTCAGGCCAGAGGAGAAAAAGAATCTGTTGTCTAGGGACAGCGTAGACAGATCTACTGACAGATTTGAGAAAACAGTGAGAACATGTGTCCTGTATCCTGTCTCCTGTGCACGTGCTGGACACACAGGCTGCATGGACTGATGAATCAGGGAGAAGTCTTGCTGCCATTCAAAGCCCTTCCACCAGCCTTCTAATGTAGGAAAGCTTTCAGGATTAGCTTCACTGGGGCTTGACTGGCTTCTACTCACACATCCCCCATTTAAGTGTACCCAAACAGCAATTTTGGTTGCAAACAAGGGGATGTATTACTTCAGCAAGGTTGGTATGGACAGGCTCTTAAGCAGCAGCATTGGCATCTGTCTTATCAGAACAGCTATGTGATGCTTGGCAGCCTTCTTGTACCACACACCTAGGCCAGCCTGTCCTTTTACAGTTGCTAGTCTGTGATTACTTTCACCAGCTCCCTATTTTTAAACAGTGGCTCCTCTGTGAGGTGCCCCTGCCAGTCTCTGCCTTGCATTTCTGGCTCAGACCAAGCCCACACAGAGGAACTCAGAACCCTAGAGTGAAGTCAAAACCACCCTTTTTGTATGCTGCAATCCCAGAGAAGGTAAAACTACTTGATTTCACTGGAAATAAAATAATTTCAAATTAAAGACCTGGTAAAGGCAAAGTCCTATATGCCAGTGAGTTTGTCATGACTATTTTTAGGTAACTATCAAATGAAAGATGTACAACATACTCCAAACTCCTTATCTGAGGGTTGATAATAAAAGCATTCACTAGAAGAGATGCCAAAGTCCTGCTGTGGTGTTACTGTATGAGGAGGTACCTTATTTCTCCTAGTCACAAAGAGGTACTTTGATTTCTTCGCATTTAGGGATTTTCCCATAGGAACTCTAAATCCTGGAGGCATTTCCATCCCAAACGTGGAGATGATACCATAATGGAGTTCTTGTGAGCTTGCCGAGAACTACTGCTGGTGGCTTTCAAACTGAATGCATTAATCTGTTGATTACTCAGTGACTCAGCTCTCAGCAAGGCAACGTATCTCGCTCAGCTAAAACCTATGCCTAGGAAAACAGAAACAAGTCATTCTCCATGCCTGATAAATAGTCTGTGGCAGACAGCTTAAAAATGTAAATTTTTTTTTTTTTTAAACGCCTAAAGTCCTAATTTGAGGAGGGAAAACTCATCACTGCTTTAGTGCCAGGCCTGGCACAGTACAGGGTGTGGAGGAGGAGAGCTGTTATCAGGACTGCCAGGAACGAGAGGTGGAGTACTGGGCTGAACAAAATGTTGTGTCCGTTCATATTCCCATGGAAAAGATGCCAGATGTTCCTAGGGTTGTACAATAACTCAGGCTGAGAGGAGCTCAGGAGGTGTCGAGCCCAACCCCTGCTCAAGTGAAGTCCGAGGTCAAACCAGGTTGCTCAGGGCTCTACCCAGTTGGGTCTGAAATCATTCAAGGATGGAGACTTCACACCCTCTTTGGGCAACCTGCTTCGCTGCTCTTACAGTCCTCATGATGAAGAAGTTTCTCCTTATGTCTAGCATGAACCACTGTTTCAATTTATGCTTTATGGCAGCAGAGATCTTGTATTATGCTTTGCAAAGTAAAAAGTAAGTTAGGTTAAGTTCTCCCCAGCCTAGTTTCCCCTGAGATGTAGTTCTGGAGGAATTACTCCTGTCTTACAATGGTGTCATGCTGACTGTATGAGACAAGCCTGCCACAAACCACTATAAACCAAACCACTGTCTGGAGGGTGATTTATTGTATCTGTTCCCTTCATAGATGGCAGAAATATTTCTTCATCCAGAAGCAGACAAAAGGGAAGGAAACCAAGTCTCAGGCTGTGATCTTCCACTTACTCCTTTCTCTTAGGCACAGAAAGTTGCTGGTATTAGTATGAAATAGTATTTATTTTAATCTTATGAAGAAGCACATGGCTTCTGCTGCCCTGCTTTTGTTATTAATGCACAGCTGCTAAAAAGAGAGGCCATTAAACAGGCGATTTGTTGAGTATTATGCTACATGGTTCATCCCTTTTCAGGCAAAGCTTTTCTATTTTAAAAGTCATTCCTCAGCCAAGCGTTTCCAATGCAAATCTTTTAGTGGGGGATTTTCCCCTACTCATCACTTAAGCCCCCAAGAGAAGGGAGTTCAGGAAGGGGAGCCAGGGCTGTGGCTGCTCCAGCCTGATTCAGCAGCAGGGAAGGAGGGGACTTGGGCCTGGGACAGGTTTTCTCCAGAGACCACTTAACTATTACTGCTTCCCCCATCCCACTTTCTGGGTTATGGATCTGCACTCATATCTCTCCCAAATGGTACCCTGACCATGTTCAAAGTGGAAAAAACCCTCCCCTACTTAATAAATGCATGTTGTTATTGACAGAAAATAGCCAAATCCTCTCACTGTTCTCATTTTTCTCCTGCCCATAATTGTACCTCCAGTATTTAGTCTAATAGAAGTGAAAAGACTGGGGGAAGACTAAACCCCCTTGCTTTTGGCGGTCAAAGCGAGATCAGTGTAGGAAATAGAACCTAAAAAGACAAAATAAACCACAAAAAGCATATGCTTCAGGTCTCGCTGACCCTCTCTGCTGATAAGGACTTGTCCCCAGGTTGAGAACAAAACAGTCTATGTGTCAGATTTCACTTTCATGTGTGCTCCTTGTCCAGGGCAGCGAGTTTTCTTGCAGCTTTGCCCGGCTCACGAAAGGTTCATGGCCTGTGGGCAGCACCCAGGTCCTTGTTTCGTGACCTTCAGCACGGGAGGCAGGAGCACATCCTGCCAGCTCAGCATGTTATCACTGCACACAGCATGGAAGGCCAGGCTGAAACTCCAGAAAAGCTGTGCAAGTGCAGTCACAAATTCTTCACGTGTTACAAGAGGGCGGGCAGAAAAGGAGCAGTCGGTGAGGGGACAGGAGCCAGCTGCAGGACAAGTGGCATCTGTGGGTGTTGCTCATCTCCAGGGCCACCACTGCCCTGGGTCTGGATCCCTGACAAGCCGAGGGGTTACACACAGGAAGAGGCAGAGGCTTAGTCTCGCCTGCCTGCTCAGGACTCTCCAGCTGGTCTGTAGGGCACTCCTCAGTCCTCACCTTGATAATCAGATTAACAGGCAGGAAAGAGTCAGGCTATAACATGTAGCCTGTGGATTAAATGGTCCTCCAAAGTGCAAATGTATTAATAAAACAATCAACTCAGTGATTCCATTTCAGTGTACTCCAGCAGAGCAAATGGGAAATGGAGGTTTGAAACCAGGAATCTAGAAGTCAGTCCAACTGTTTGGAAAGGATCAAGCAGGAAGGGCAGGGTAAGGATGGATTTTCATATCTCTGTTTGAAAATCTGGTTTCTGAAGTCTGGGGTTCAGAAACCCCAGCCAGAAGCATAAAGTCTCTTCCTCTGTGGGTCAATGCTGACCCCAGAACCCACTTGGAAATGCAGATTTGCAATCCCACTTAGGTGAAATGCCAGAGCTGCAGCCAGGCTGGGGGGCCTGAGGGGGTGTCTTCAGGTTGCATTGGTCCCAGGCTGCATCCTGCCCTGTGCAGGCTGGTATGAAAGCAGCTGTAGAGCACGCTCATATTTTCATAAAGCAGACAGAAACAGGCTGAAACTGTTCAGAAAGTACTCAACAGAGAATGCAAATATCAGTTGCACAGCTCATATCCAAGTGTCTGAGGTGAGAGGTCACAGGTTTAGCGCTTGGGGTCCAGAGGTGGCAGGCAGTGGCCTTCACATTGAACTTTTCCCAGTGTGAGTCTGGACATGTCTCTGCTTCAGCTATGAATGGGAAAACTAAAAAGCTGCTAAAGTGTTAAAATATTTTGATTGAGATTTTTTTTCTTTTCGACTTTGTAGCAAAATGTGTCTGTGGTGACCTTCTGCTATGTACAGTCTGCAACTCCTGAACTGTGCGCCAAACAAAGATGTGCTGGGACGTTTTAAAATACTGGCTAGTAGTTTTAGAAAAACCCCTTCTGTAGTGTAATTGAACAGCCCACCCGGGGTGGCTGGCAAAGAGGTCCACATCAAATCTGCTTCTGAACAGAGATGTGCTTGTAGAAGCCTGGTGCCTCCAGCCCCTTCCCCTGTGCACATGCCTAAAGGGGATTTTAGGAGCCGTTCTCTTCCTCTTGTTCTTGCTTGGCAGTGGCAGGAGCAAAGTCACAGCCATTGTCACCTGCTGCCTCCCAGGCACTGGAGGGGAGCAGTGTGGGGGAGGATCTCCCTTTCATAAGATCTGCTCCTGCATAACTGGCTTTTCATACTTGTCAGCTCAAGATATTGTGCTACTTCATTTGAGTCAGGTATCTGTTTAGAGCAGCTCGCTCCTACTGTGTGTCCCCAGCCCAAGCTCTCTCAGAAATGCAAAAAGACTGCTAATAACTTCAGGGAGGGCGCGTGAGGTTAATCAGGCACTGCAGTGCTGGTAGGAGGCCTCCGTTAGCTACCTGGGTGATCTAGGGGATGGACACAGGATTCCTGGGCTTGTGCTGCTTGACTGTGGATGCAGCCAGTCCTTGCTGATGTGCTGTTGTGAGTGATGGGAACTTAGGGCTGCTTTATAGAAGAGCGGGGTGGAGTGGAAGAAAAGGGAAAATGGAATGAAGAGGTGTCACTAAACATGCCATTTTTTACCTGGTGTACCTTTTTCCAGATATCCAGCTGCAGAAAATGTCTTCTTGTAATAGTCACAGCTCACATATAATCATATTTGCTGTACTGTATCAGACCCAGTACAAATACCCAAGTAACAGTCCAGGACAAATATTTCAGCCTGCCCTTCGTAAAGATCTGTCATTTTTCCATTAAGGCTGAAGCCATCTTTCTCACACACCTCTCTCTTGGTCCTTCCACAAGGCACATTTCAGTTGCCATTGTTCATGTTTCTGAGGGGTGGGGAACAAATAAAGGGCAGGGCATTTCTTGAGAGGTGGGAAACATGAAAGAGAGAGGAAAGCACTTGTTATTGTCACAGCCTGCCTTGTTGCCAGGGAGATGGTTGGCTCATTCAAGAAACGCTTGTGGTTGCCAGCCAAGATGGCCAATGTATTTGGAATCTTTGCTGCAAAATGAGGGTGTGAGAGAAAGAGGGAGACGGCAAAGAACAAGGGAAAGCCCAGAGTAAGCTCAGCCTGCGTGGTCGCAGGGCATGACCCACATGCCTCACAGCACCATCTCTGGAGTTTCTCTAACCAAAGCAGCAGCTTCTACATTCCACTAATATATTTTCCTCCTTTGAAAACCTCTTGAGCCCCTGAAAATACAAGATCTTTCCTAATAAATGATAGCAGTAAATTAACAGCAGAGCACAAAGGCAGTTTGTGATAGCACTTTGTGCCAGCTGAAGGAGTTTGGAACAGTCTACTTCCATGCCTTTGCTCTGCCTCTTAGGGAGAGTCAAACTCTGTCATAACCAGAAGGGATCCCAGCCAAGTCAGCTGAGACCTGTGGCTGGACCTGGGAGACCTTGCTTTGCAGCAGCAGCAGCAGCAGCAGTACAGCCTGGCTCTGTGCTCCTGCAGAGCTGGAGTTGTGATCATCACGTCTATAACATACGGTGATCTTTGCATGGCAAAAAAGATCCCCCAGAACCAGTGTCTGCTTTGCTATATTCATACTGCTAATAGAGATAGTGATCAGAAATGAGAAAAAGCTGCTGGAGTCGTGGCTATAAACACATCATGGCCAGAAAATGTAGCAGTAACAGTAGAAACAGCTGGATGCTTTAGGCAAGTGGCTGAACACATGGCCAGTGCTGCACCAGAGGCTGTATCAGTAACCTTTCTTTCAGCAGAAGACTGTTAATCACTCACAAGAGCTCTAAAAAACCAAACTTCCCCAGGGTGGCCCAACGTACCAGTTTTAGTTAAAATTCCTAAAGAATGAAAAAGGCTGCTTGAAATGGATCCAAAAGGAGGCAGGGGAGAGTGGGCGGCAGTCGCGTAGCACGTTGGAAACGCGTGTCGTGTGGAAGGCGGCTCGCTGAAGGTGCCACCTTGCTGAGCATTGATGTGCCAGCGTGATGTTTTTCACACTGGTCCTGTTTCAGGATGATATCCATGGTGTTGGCATGGCAACCCTCACTCTAAAGTAAACACTGGGTCTGCTTTTTGGGTTCTCCTGGACACCGATGGTGAATGGGCAGTGTCAGGGGACAGGGTGCAATAGAAGTTCACCTGGTCTTCCAGTCCCTCTGTGGAGTCAGAAATCTGTTCCTAAGAAACACATTTCTGGGGAAAAAAAAGTATTGTGAAGCACTTCAGCGTCATTTCTCAGGGAGCCAGATGAGAATAAGAGATGTGGTCACACCTTAAAATGCCACCAGATCTGTTTCTTTGGTGAACACTTGGCATCAGCCAGGCACTGTAGGTTGGTGATACTTGCTGTCCATGCTGCCTTCCTAATTCTTAGATGATTCTTATAGCTAAATGTCCTACAAAAGCACTGACCAGAACAGATTCTATCAATTAAAACTAGCCTTTTAATTTTCTTTTGAAAAAAAGCAGAAGATTAAGAGATGTCTCAGGGGATCATTGATAAGAGAGAGACCACAATCACCTCTTTCCAACTCCAAACTCCAGACTGAGTCTAATCACATCTTTCACCACCTAAGGAAGGCTTTAAAGAAGATGGTGCCAGAGTATTCCCAGAGAAACACAGTGAGAGGACAAGGCAGTGGACACTGGTGCCAGGAGAGGGAATTAAAGTCAAAAAAATACATCAAGGCATTTGATGTACTCGCAACAGAGGCACTGAAGTTAAACACTGGCATGGCAGAGGCTTCAGAGATGCCCATACGTGTTTCTGACTGCATGGGTGGTCAGGAACCCTTGGTCAGTGCTGAAGCCCTTCCAGAAAGTCACCAAACCTTCAGTTTGAGACTGAAGTTCAGGTTGCATCTGGCCACAGCCTTGCACAGGCAGGATGCTGCCTTCAGGTATGATTGCAAGTCAGCTCTCCAAGCAGCAATTGCAGATAACTACTAACTACTCAGCACATTTCAAATACATGTCAGTTATTAAGTAGATTTATTTCCATCTCTTCTGGGAAATGTTGGGAAGCACTGCTGAGTCACGCTGCTTACTCACCAGTTTTAGGAATACCATTAAAAATATGTATTTTCCACATGCCTTCTATGATGTTCCTATTATTTGAATGTCTCCAGATGTAAAATGAAAACATTTGTATAGGGTATTCCTGCATAGCTCACAAAAAGGCATAAAACAAGGGATCTATCCCTTGGCTCTGTTGTATGATGCTTGTTCAGGGATGATGGTGAGGGGTAGTCTTTGCTTCAAAATGGCAGGAGCACAGGCAGGCTGGGCTTGACATAGCTTGGGATGGAGGAAGGAGAGTGTGAGCAGCTGCTTTGCTGTGCCCAAACACATGGGAGAGGAGGGACACGGAACATGGAACATGTTCCTTGCTTACAGCAGACGCTCATAAACTCAGGACACAATATTCTGCCATGGTCTGCTCTGGCCACAGACCCCAAAACAATTCAGCCCCCAAGGGACACGATGTCAGGTGCCCTCGCAGGAGCGCCAGGTCCAAGGGCACACTGAACCCAGGCTCAGCCACCTCGCACCCTGTGAGAGCAGGTTTCACTGTCAGCTTCAGCAGGGAGGTGTGTGACAGCCCGCTCCCTTCACACCCTGAAATGAACCCAGACAAGGGAACACACTGGAACAGAGGAGCCATTTCATGGCCTGTGGCTGTGAAGTCCTATCCTTCCAAAAGGCGAATTTTGCTTAGCTGGTCAGGCAAGGGCACAGAGCTCCCAGCTGATTGCTGCCCTTAAGGAAGCTAAAATGTGCCGATGCTGTGCCCAAGCCCCACACTACCCAAGCAGAACCCTGTCCCTCCAAAGTGAGCAGCTGCTTCTCGTGGGCTGGATCAGCCAGCTGGGGAGAGACTGCGATGGCTGCCTTCCCTCAGAGAGGCACAGTGGCATGGTGGCACCTCAGACGTGTCCCTTGCGCTGCATCAATCATGGGGATGGCAGAATGTCTGCCACACATGGAAACTTTATTACCCGAATACAGGTTTTACTGAGGCTATTAATCAGTATTGTGTACCTTGGTAATAACTGAATAAAGATACCACAAGGGAGCTCATTTAACAGCTACAATTACTGCTTTGACCTCAGCCTCACCCACTGAGTCGGATGTGAGGGTGCCTGGCAGTGCAGCAGGGACCAGCCTCACCTAGGGCTAGCAGGAGCTCAAAGATGCCATTCACCCAGGTCAGAATTGCTGTGGCAGGTGACTGGGCAGGAGTTCTTGGTGTTTCATTGAAAGGAAGGAAAGAATCAAGGTCCACATGAAGGCTAGAAACAACAAAACTCAAGATCTGCTGTGAAATAGTATCATTTTGCACCTTGGCAATGTTTAGTCTTGTGGTCAAAGTCAGGGAGAAAATGTGGTGGAAAAAAGTGCAAGATACGTGAATTAGCCTGTGTCTGGTTAAGGGGTTTTGATAGATAGTCACTGGGGGCCCCAAGACAGCTCATCCTTCCCCAGCAGAGACCCACATCTGCGTCACGTCACCCCGGAATCGCTCCAGGCAGCACAGCACATCCCTTCCGAGTGTCAAAACCCACTCAGGAGCCAAAGAAAATCTCACCCACAGGCTTTGAACACATTTCTCCCTTTTTGCTGTGCTATTCCTTTTCCAGGGCTGTAGGAGTTTCTGGTTTACAACACATTGTATCTGTGTTGATGGTGAGACTGTTGCTAGATACTTTTCCCTTACTAAGAAATAATTCCCCTAGGTTGAATATGCACAATTAAGTTCTCATTTGGCTACAGATTGGTTTAAGACTAGATTAACTCCATTGATTAGAGGGGAATTACTCTTGATTTACTCTGAGATCGTGGGAATGGAGACTCAAGTGACACACAGGAGCAATCCTCCAGTAAATGCTCAGGGTAGCTACATGGTTGTCGCCCACCTCTCTGTATTTGGAACCTCCCTGGGCAGATGTTTGTTCCTTTACGTGAAAGGGGGTACTAAGTCAATCTTACGTGCTGAATACACCTTACAGGTGTTCAGTTGGGTATTCAGGTTGTATGGTCATGTGTTGAATACAACCAGTTACTCCTTAGTTAGTCTGACAGTACAACTGAAGCATGACTATCCTCCAGAGAAATTGCTTCTGGTTTGGTGAGGTTTTACCAGTAGGGATGGGAGGGGACTGTGCTGCCCAGAGGAAAAGGAGCATCCAGCAACAAGAGAGGATACAAGCAGAATTAAATCTCCAAAATAACCCTTTACATGTTTGGGAAGGGAAAAGGGTCCCATCCTGCTCCCTTCTAACTGCCAGCATCTGCTGTGCTCCAGAGGAGAAAGCTCATTGCCCAGTCCTCCTCAGGAAGGGCACAGCAGGACAAGCCATGCTCATGCCTTTGGGTCACAGCTCGGCCCTGCTCCCACCCGTGTCTCTGTCTGTGCCATCAAAGCCAAGCAAAAGGAGGTAATGGCAGAGAAGTAGAGTTTTCTGAGTCCGGGGAAGTGTTTGGCTTGCCAATTTTACTGTGTTTTTATTTAAAATTGTGGCAGCTTTTAGCACTGGTAGATGATATTACAGGCAATAAAATATTTTTTTTTTCTGAGAGGAAAGAGGTGCCAGTAGCCACCATCCAGTGAATTTGAGTTAGTTCTGTAAAGTTACAAATTCATTTCTTCCAAGTGAGGAGCAAGTCTCATCTCTGTTTCTCCCTTCCACATGTCATCACATTTGTGGAATTTTCTTCTTTTCTGCAGGGCAGGTTTGCAGCACAGCCTATCTGGAGGTGTGGTGTAACACTGTGGATGCCAAAGACAGGGGAATTTTAGGCTGATTTTTCCTCACCACCTCACCAGCACCTTAGCCAAAGGTCTCACAGCCATTTTTCTTCCAGCCTTTATTCTTTGTAATTGCTGTTACTGGTCCTATAAGCTTTAGAAAGCTTTTCTCTTGCCAAGTTTCTCTGCCATGGGCATGTTTCTAACTGGTGATATCTGTGCTGTCCTCATTTGAGTTCCTTGGTTTTAAATAGGCTTTTGTCTTACTCCAGCTGCCCTCAGTGCACATTGCAGGTAACTCCCACCAAGATGGACACCTTTTGCTAGCGAGTTCAAATTCTGCATCTCATAGCTGCTGTGGCTTTTGAGTCTTCCCACGCTCACTTCCACTCGTGAAAACCTTCACCCAGGAAATGGCACAAGGTTAAATCTGCTGTCTGCAGTTGGGGTGTGCATGCTGCTGTTGCAGCCTTCTTTATTTAATTTGCTCCAGAGGCAAAAGTCGTACCAAGGCTAAAAAGACCATATTCAGCATTACAGTGGATTGTGAGCCAAGTTCAGGCAGGTCTTGTGACCAGTGAGTAGGCAAAAATCCTTATTTCTTCAACTTTCTCTTCAAGAACAGAACCTCGGGGAAGGCTCTAGGACAATTTGTAGCATCATATAAGGCTCTGCAGGGCTGAGCTTTTGGATCAGATGATCTTTATGTTGTTGTGGACCAAGTGTTGAGCATCTTCTATTTCTTGTTGGTGATGCAAGCAAAAAATTTACACCTTTAAAACAATCACAACCCTAAAGCCCTGCACCACGTACCAGGAGGAGGAAGCCCGTCCTCCACCATGAGGACTCTGAGCAATTTTAGCATCAAGGCTCCCTGGGCCATGAGGTTTCAGAAACCAAGAGGAACCAGACCCAAACCACAGCTGTGCTTATTTCAGTCATGTATGCACAGACATTGAATCAGCTTAAAAGCCACCTCTTGGAGTGACACCCGTTTTCTGGCTCTCCTCTTCCCATTCCTGAAGGAGCTGTAGGGTGCAAAGCCTGGCCCTGCTCATGCAGTGTCTGGGCTCAGTGTCCCCCAGCTGCCTTTAACCACAAGCCAGCCATGCCACCACACAGACACCTGTGACTGTCCTTCCCCAGGCACTGGTGCACAGCACGGCCAAGGAGCGAGCCATGCCCACCACATTTCAAACTGGCAGAAAGCATGATCAACTAATACATTTGTAAAAAGAAGAAAGATGATGAGGAGAGAGCTGCTAATAGTAATCCACACAGGCAGCAGCAGCTCTGAGCTGCCTTTTCACCACTAATCATCTGTCCCCTAAAATCCCTGGCAGGCAAGTTCTGGGGTCACGCTGCTTGCCAGCACACGTTTTCAGCTTTGTATCTCCAGGCTGATCCAAGAGCACAAAGGATGGAGAGAGTGAACAGGCTATTGCACTGTGTCCCTTTCTCCTTTGCCATCAACTTTGCAAAGAAAGAGTGGACAGCAAATAAACAGTAAAGGCTGATGTGAAGGGGAAGCCTATCAGTCCACACTGTGATTATCTGACTTGCCTTGAAATCCTCCAAGAGATTGCCAGAAATTAGTTCCAGTGCTCAAAAGTCTTCAGTGACCCTTTAGAAAGAGAACTGAGCTCAGGAGCTAACTCCACCACAAAGCACGAGCTTTCTGCAAGCTAAATTCCAGATGTAAACAGATGTTCTCCCCAGCAGTCCTTGCAAGCCCTATTATATAGATCAGGCAGCACCAGCACACCGTGCGGTTCTCAGCCCTTTTCCATAAGAAGCTGGAGGGTGTTGCCTGGGATCGGAAAGAATGAGTCCAGCAAGTTCCTCAAGCCAGAAAAATCAGGTTTCGCTTCATACTGATTATGCAGCTCCTAGTTCAGACCACGAGTTACTGATCAGTTTGCTACACTCAAACCACAAAGGAGGTTTAGTAGTGCCAGGGCAGTTTCCAGTTCGTCCCTAATCTCCCCCTCCAGCCCTGAACTGCATTCTTCCCTTGGCTGTTCTGGAGAGGAGTGATCATCTATGGGCTAAAGAATGGGGCCTCATGAGGTGAGCAGAGGCAATGCTGACTTCACTCTGATCTTCTTCACTGAACCAGACCACTCCTCTCCTTTGGGGCAGGAGCTGGGGTAAGTATCACTGCTTCCTCTCAAGGCAAGCAGCAGGATTCAGGTGAGCTTTGCTCAAGTATCCTCTGCAAATGGCAGCCCGAGCCCAGGCATGCCACAGGGAGACATCAGCTTCATTTCTGTTTCCTCTCAGCTGGCCTGGAAAGGGAGACTGCTAATGAAAAGTGTCCATTAATGCCTGTGATAAAGTTGGTAGCACTGAGAGATTAAATTCTTACAGAGCCACAGAGACTTGAGGGTTACCATAGTTCTGGGCTTGAACCAGACATCACAATGTTGTGTGAAACAATTTGCTGAACCACCAGTATCTTTGTGCAGACACAGAAAATTACAGCTGTAAATCCAGGGCAGCTGAAGCAGTGACCAGCACCTATATCTGAATGGACATAATCTAGGAGCAGTCAGAAATAAAGAGCTTGATGTGTGAAAGGAAAGGAGATCCAATTTCATGTGCAGGACCACCAGCAAAGATCTTTAGATGGCTGTTTGCATCTCTTACAGGAAGGAAAGGGGTAGTAGATTCTAGCTGACTGCTAAATAGAACAGCAAGTAGTGGAGTGATAAACGTAGCATCTCTGTAACTGCCAAAGGTTGTTCTAAAGGTCAGATCTGCATGTACTCTTCTAGCTCTGTGAACAGCTATTCCTTTCATCCACAAGTTGAGCTTTTGGCTGGGACGGGCTGAAATAAACAGGGCTAAAGCTGTCCCATCCGTTATCGCTGGGAATGGCTTGGCTCCAAGAGCAGGCTCTGCCTCTGCAGATACAACACACAACATGGCAGGGAGCAAGCCAGGAGGGCAGATGACTCACGTGTACCATCCTCACCACCAAGCCTTCTTCCCCGGGCTTCAAAATGCTGCAGTGCCCCTCTGCGGAGAGAGGGCAACGCCGTTGTGCTCACTGCCAACACACCCTGAGCACAGACCTGCTGGTCAGCACCCCTTTGAAAGCACAGGCAGAAGTCAGAAGCCTTTTGTTCTGTACACAGTGCCCAAGGCTGTTTATCTGGAGTTGGGCTTCTTTTTCCACCCCCTAAGGTGAGATGTCAGGAAAGAAACACTGGCAGGCCTGCCTGTATGTTTTCTCTCTCTCATTCCAAGTCAAAACCAAAGTGCCCCACAGTCCTGGCGGCACACACATACAGATTGACAGCCACTCTGCACAGAATAGCCAGACAAGGCTAGGGGTAATCCAGCCCTGCTTTTCCCATGCTTTTATGGATGTCCTTCTGTTGTGGTGGCAATAAGGCACTTTATTGGCAACTAAGAAACAAAACTAAAACCAGATCAGTTTATTAAATGTCAAACAGAGTCTCACAGAAATGATACCAGGACACCGAGATGGCAGTGCACGGAATCCCTGGGTGTTCATTCAGGAATAGATGTCCTGTAGCAAACACACAGTGCCAGAGGGGAAGGGGACAGTTCCTTTGGGTCTGTGTGTTGCCATCATCTCCGAAGCAGCCATCCTGCCTTCTTCACACATCAGTCCAGGGATGCTGGAGCCAGCCAGCTCTGAGACACCTGTCTCAGCAAAGCCATTTCTATCTTAATGTGTAGATGGAGGAAGGCAGATACTTTTGCAGGCTGTGCTAAACCTCAGCAGCCTACACAGTGAGGTTCTGCTGCCACCACCATATCCAGGTGCTCCAGAGAGAAAGTCCTTGAACAGGTAATAGAGGCATACCCATTATGAACAGAGCATTAGGTCCAGGAACCCTCTGTATCAACAACCCTCTATATCTGCTAGGCTGATACAGGTGCAGTGGGTTGAGAGATGTCTCCTCAGTGAAAGCAGCTCATCTTCAAGCAAAAACTTTAAAAGTGTTGTCAACAACCTCTTAGTCTCTACCCAGAAGAAAACATTAGCTGAAATACTTAAATAGGGCATGTGGAACCAGAGAAACTAATCTTTGCTATCCTGGGAATCAGCTATCCAGGGCTTGAGCCAGGAAGTCCATAAAGTGCTCTGGTTTCTGGTGAAAGAGCTGATCCTATAATACCCTTTTGCATTGCAGGTTTCAAAAAGCAACTTTTTGTTGGTCTATCTTGCTGTCCTATTTGTAACCAGCTTACATAAAATAAAAAGTGTGTAATTCAAAGGGCTTTCTAATTAGATGTTGTAACTACAATCCTATTTCACGCCGCT
Organism: Promerops cafer; assembly: GCA_013398275.1. NCBI lineage: Eukaryota > Metazoa > Chordata > Aves > Passeriformes > Nectariniidae > Promerops > Promerops cafer. Next base: position 339,435 of record VZSE01005852.1, on the reverse strand, counting down.
CTAATTTGTTCCATCACAGTATTTTCAGGTTTTGTATTAACTATATCATGCAGGGCAAACTCTTCAAGGGTTTGAAGCCAGCAATTATGTGCCACTTTGATTTGTACATAAAGCTGATGTGAGTCCACATGGCAACATCTCATCATGGCATCTGAAATACCAGCATTAAAAGATACTGTTGAAGCTCTGTCCAAAGTCAGGACTTGCATAGTCCAAAGCATTGCAACTCAGAGCAAGCTTGCCAGGCTAGAGGAGATTTTGCAATCCCAGTCACTTCTGACCTTTCTGAAAGGACTGAATTTTGAAGAGTCCATATTAGGTAGATCTCCAGACCAATCTACATCTAAGTTTATGGCTGACATTTAAATCTCTGAAAATGGAAATGGGCCTTTGCCACTTGAGCTTCAAGATTATTCATAGTAGAGGGAAAGATCTTGGGAGTAACTGGACTAACGTAGTTAAACAAACATGATGGGATTAGCACAGGGCAGGATTAGACATTCCCCTTTAACACACTGGCATCTGGAATAGCAGAAGAGGTGTGGGCTGACTCTCTATGTATTGTAAGTGACTGTTTGTACGACTGTTCACCTTGTCTGTGCAGATCTGATAACACTTTGGATCATTAGAAAACTCCATAGTAGGTGTGAACACCAAGGACTTGTTAAATGCAGTGGCAAAACTAGCTATAGAAAGTTTTTTCATGCATGTTTTAACCTTGGATCTCTGGTTTGCTCTTTGCAAGTGTTTATTTAAAAAATAAAAAAAAAAAATACAAAAAAAGAGAGAGAACCAAACACTTTTTCCTGGTATTCATCAAGTGACAAAACACAGTAAGACTGTAGAGTCCATGTGATATTTTCAGATGTTCTCAGCTATCTGTTTAGCTTAAGAGTTCCAACTTCAGAAAAAACAACCATTTCTAAAAGTTCTCTCTATCTGCCTTTNCAAAAAAAGAGAGAGAACCAAACACTTTTTCCTGGTATTCATCAAGTGACAAAACACAGTAAGACTGTAGAGTCCATGTGATATTTTCAGATGTTCTCAGCTATCTGTTTAGCTTAAGAGTTCCAACTTCAGAAAAAACAACCATTTCTAAAAGTTCTCTCTATCTGCCTTTGCCTCCACCTCTTTCTTAGAGACTGAAACCTTTGAAATTCTGCAGATGTGTGTTAACACGGCAAAATTGGTCTTGTCAAGCTTCTATGTTAAAAAGCAGCAGCTCCAGGTTAGGGCTTTCCTTAGCTGAGCTATTGGAAGAAAACAGCAGGAAGGTGCCAAAGGAGTGTCTCTCCCTTTTCACCCCTCTTCTCCCAGCCCTCCCTGCCCCAGCCATGCCAGGGACAAGCATCCCCAAGCACAGGGCCAATCCTCAGCCTGAGCACATCCAGCTCCCTTGGAGTCAGTCTGGCCCCAGGGCTTGTTTTGGTATTTTACAACAGAACAAATAGAGCAACATTTCATAACGTTCTAATGAGGCACATTGAGGAATGCCCAGGAGACAGAGACAATATCAGTGTTCCTTGGCACACAGAGAAAATCAAAGGCATTTGTTTGTTATCTGAAATGTCGATCTGTGTTCCTTTCAGTGGCAGGCAGACATTTTTATAGTGTAGGTTCCTGGAAATACTCAGATGTCACTCTCAGTGCGTTCTAAGAGCAGTATTTATTTTCAGATGAACCTATAAAAACTGAGACTGAAGCACAGAAATATTTAGAGCCATTACGGGATTATTAGGTTTTGAGTAGTGGTTTGCACTCTGTATGGCCCAAAAAAACCTAACATTTGTGGATCTGTTCTTCTTTCATTGAATAGGAATTTTATCACTGACTTGAGAAAGCCCTAATGAGAGAGGAGTTTTTGCTCAAGAAATTCCCAGGTTAGAGCCACCCAGCAGAGATCAAACTGAAAAGACACCAACTATGTCTGGCCAGGGCATTGAGGAAATACCATCTCTCCTCTTGGAGTGAACATTTGGGAGCAACTGGTTTGGATCTCTGCTTGGTATGTCAGAATTTAAACCAGTGCCACTAAGATGCATCACTACTGCACATGCCACTGTGTTACAGTACAGCCCAGCTCACGGGCATGGGATCTACCAGTGTCCCAGTTTGTCCCAGTATCAGCCCCCTCCTGGGAGCTGGCAGGGTCCACATCTGACAGCTAAGGACAGCTCTCCGAGCGCTATCATCACCCTCCTGCCTGTCTTCTGTGTCGTGACAGTTTCTAAAGTTTCATCTACAATCCTAACAGTGCTTTTAGAGGATCTGAGAATCACAGAGTATCAGCTGGAAGGGACCCATAAGGCTCATCACACCCAACATCCTGCTCCTCACAGGACTACCTACAACTAAATTATGTTACTGAGAATATGCTGTTCATTCTGTCAAGCTTGGTACTTTTTTTAAAAGTTTGGACCTTCGTTAAACATTTCCCACTTCTCTAGCCTTGGTAACCAGAGACAAACCCCAAAGGCAAAATTCTGATGATAGAGGATTGTCTCTCCCTTTTCCACCTTTTCCTCTTTGGAGTCTATCTCAGGCTTGTGCTGGGACAGGAACTGGGACTAGGACCGGACGCATTTGCTGGGAGGAGGTGACATCAGGTGACCTCAGCAGTGTCACTTCAGCTTTAGGCTCAGAAGGCTTTTGAGATCTGCCCCTCAAGAAAGCAACAGAGACAGCCTGGGCTCCATCTCCTCACCCTCCCTGGCAGAGGGGTATTTGCCAGTCTGGGGTAGCAGCTGTTACAGGTGAAATGGGAGCATTTGCTGCCATCTGAGTCTCAAAGGGATGGGCATATCCAGGTTGGCTGATCAGAGAGAGGGAAGATTCAAAGCCCAGGGAGGCTGAGCTGAGCTGACCTATTCTTCAGAATGACCAAAAACATCCTCTTAAAACCCTTGGACAGCAAATGTTGCTGTATTGCTAAGAAGGCTGGCAATAGGAAGGTATTACCCCATTGAAGGAAGTACATCTGCAAAAAATGTTCCTGAGCAAGTAATGCCATTCTGCTAAGGTTGACCTTGAGGGAGATTTCACCCTTCTCATTTGGATCTGGGAAGCAAGTATGTTTATAAACTCACTGCTGAGAAACTTAATGTTATCCTGTACATTCTACTCACTCTGAAAGCCCGATTAAGCATAAGAAAACAAGGATATTTCTTCTTTTTAATAACATTTTTTCTGATTGTCATTATTTAAGAAAAAACAGAGATGAAATAGCCCCCCACCCTTCTCCCCTCCCCCACCAAAGCCAAAATGAACTCAATTAAGTCAGATAGGTTCACTGTGGTTTCTCCAATTAAAAAGCTATCATCCATCAGGATTGTAATTATCCATCCATCAGGACTCTATCAGCCAAAAAGCTTGTAAAAATGAACGCTCTTCTGTTATTTTTGAGGACACGCAGGCTGTTCCACAAGATCAGCTCATGCCCACTGTTTCAGAATGCCTCTGCAAGAGATTGGAAAAAAAAGGAAAAAAGTGGTTAAAAAAAGCAATTCAGACATTAACAATGTCATGGCAACAGCAAATTAGAGCCTCAAAAGCAGAGCTCAGCTTGAGAAGGTTTAGGGAGTCACTGCACTGCAGGACTGAATGAAATATTCAGTACATAAAAGAGGTCCCCAAATGTTTTTTGTATTTGGGATAATGACACCAAGCTGACTGCTATTTATGTATACTTTTGCCTAACCATCTATTTTTTTTGCCACAAGAGATTTTAAAATAGTGTACTTGTCAGGTAATCACTGGTCTGTTTTGATTCTTGGGGAACTTTGGCATTTGGAAGTATAATCATAAACATCAGCTTTTCCTCAAGCAGAAAGTTACTGTTGTAGGAAAAATTGATAGAAGGAAAATTGAGCATTTGGGGAAAAGTTACCCAGCAAGAGATTTTGCTTGTTGAGTAAGATGATTTAATGTGAGGTGACAGCCTGACCCGTAACCAATAGTGAGGTATGCAATCTCACTTTCCGTGTTTTCACCTAATGCTGTGCATATGTGCAAGGAGACAATAAACCTCCTTTGCTATTTCTTCTCCCTTACCCTATGGCTTCTCTTCTAGGTTTTTTCCCCCATGAGGTCAATCATGTCAAGCTGTCCAAGTATCCAGTGACCATTCCCACCTCCCATAGCCTTTGCTTTCCTGATCTTTACTCCAAGCTTCACTCTAGTGCTTATTTTCTTGATTATGTTAGCTACTCATGTCCAATACCAGTAACAGGATGAGATCGGGGGGAAAACCTGCAATGTGGAAAATATGCTTTAGTTTTAATTGGGCTTATGCCAGGCTGGCAGGGAAAGAAAAAGTCCAGCAGAGTATGCTGTGTACACTGAGGAAAACTCAGAAATGAGATAGTACTCAATATTTATTTGTATTGGGTTTGTATCCTTCTTTCTGGCTTTTGTCCTCCACGTCTCTCCATTTTACCACTCCCTTTTGCCTTTGCTGTACTACTTTGGGAACTTGAAACGAGGTTTGAAGCACCTCAGGGATTTCTGTCCCTGTAAGTGGTCTCTCGCAGAACACTCCATTTTGGAGGTCTGCAGGGTCACTGCTGATGTTTCCAAACTCATCTGCCTGATAGTGGGTGGGAAAATCTCTGAGTATCTGAGACTGTTGCAATATTTGCCCATTCAGTTGCCACATCCTGAGTTTCTTCTGCCTTCAAAGATGCTGGGTGTCCTTTAGCTAAGTCTCTACTTCCTATTAGTCCTCTAAACTCTTGCAAGTTACTCCTCCAAACTCTTTCAAGTTATTTCTCACAGTGTTGCAATCTTAAGGTTTTGAACCTGACCTTAAAGTTACATTTCATATGGTGCTTACACAGGCATCCCGAGTCGTAGGAGTCAGGTCAGTTTGGAGCTGTGCACTTTCCCAGTGTTTCAGTCCAAGTTCTGCATCCCAGTGACTCAGTACCAACAAGTAACAAGCCTCACACCCTTCATACACAGGCATTGACAGAGAGCAGCCTACTAGACTTTAAGAGTTACAAGCTTGTATGTTTTGCCAACTTCCGATACCTGAATCCAAATCCACTGTCCTCTACATTGCTGGAAGGGCTGGGAAGCACTTGGGCTTTGGATCAGTCAGTTCCAGAGCTGCCACTGAGCAAGGGTGGAAGCTTTTATGGTTTGTGCAATTAAGCTTAAGTGAGTAAAGAGGGCTCTCAGACTGTGCAGCGCCTGAAGTGAGGATGCAGCAGACTGAAATCTGCTGTTCCTGCACGCTCCCTGTGGCACTTACCATGGGCACACTGGGCACCACCATGGGGTTGTCTGATGGAGAGGTTTTATGGCTGGATCTGACCAGTGGGTTGAACAGCCTTAGGGTGGCAAGTCAGCTTCACATTTCCAGAAGAGCAGGGAAACAGCACATACACAAAGCAGGATCTCAAAAGTATAATTAAGAGCAAAAGCAAGCTACAAAGAGGTAAAAAAGGTGGTTTTAGAAGTCAAAGTCAGAGGAGTTCCCAAAGGTCAAACTTCCAAGTTTATGGTACAGTTTGCTATTTTCCACTTCTTTAGGAACTTTTAAAAGAACAATACAAGGGCTTAAATTTTTGGGTTTCCCTCTCCTCCATGGCTGAGCTCCTGTCTGCTCTCAGTTGCAGGAACCCTTAAACCAGAAGTTCCTCCTACACCGCAGCAATGCCCAAACAGTTGAGCCAGAGTCCAGAAAAGCCTTTATTCTGAAGGTGATTGAGCTTATTTCTCTCCCAAAGAAAAGTGTCTAAAACTTACATTCTTAGTCTCAAAGCCATGACTTGGGTCCTTTCTTGTGTCTTGGGTCTGTCTTTCTGGTGTCAGAGGACACAAAGCTGCCTCCAGCTGACAAACAGGTGGCTGGAGAGGAGCAGTCAGGTTCCAGACAGAATTGACAAGGGGCAGATAACTTGGGTAATCCTTAAAAAATGGGCAGTTTTTCCTCTCCAGATTTAGAGAGGTGACTGTTTTAGATCATCTGTTGCATGCAGTTAGAAACTAAAAGGGTTAGAAGAGAAGGATGAGAGTGAAGGGAAAGAGAAGACATCAGCTGTATCTTGCCAACTTTTAATTTAGTTGCCTATCAACAGCTTCATCTTAAGGAGAATAGCTCTGCTGTCGGGAGCTTCAGAGCCCCTCTGTACTCTGCTAATCTCCTGTTATTGCTTGTCAGAAGTCCCTTAAAGCAGAGTATGGATTTTCTAACAGTAGCCCTAATTGCTATATTTGAACATGATGTATCCTCTCCAGTGCATAGCTCCCTTGACTTATGGTAGACAGCAATGGAGAGGTGCTTTCCGTGCATCTGCTCAGCCCTTCAGCATCCTGCACTCCTCAGTCCCTCAGAGCAAGAGCCCCTTTGGTACAGCAGTCTGTCCATTCATGTGGCTCTGCTAACCATCATTAGCAGATCAGAAGTACCGGCTGTGCAATCACCTGACAAAAAATTTCTCCACAGACTGGGGCCAAAATATTTGACAGATCATCTTTAGGCTGAGACTTGCTGTAGCTGTTACTGACTGTGAGCACGGGGTCTGCCCCCCAGCCCACCTGACTCTGATGTGCGCTCGCCCACAGACACGATTCCTGGATCCCACACCTCCCTGTCCAACTTGCTGCTACTGGAAACATCTGTCAGTCTGTTAACGCTTGTTCATCTGCCTTTCCCACTGCTGTTCCTTCTGGGAGCCTGCAGGGTTCTGGAAGGTGGGTTCAGTGCTTTGGCTTCGTGTGAGGTGCGTTTGCGTGGCAGCCACTGAGCCTGGCTGCCCCATGGAGATGCAGGAGTGCTCCCCTGTCTATGTGCTGCCCACTAGCTTAGGAGGGCTTATCTCTACCAGGCCCCCCAGGAATGCATGAGGAATGAATGCAACTTAGGCCATCACAGCAGTATGTTCCCCTGACATTTTCTTGGAAAAGCATGGTTGCTGTGTGAACTGCATGGGGGAGGAGCTGGCTCTGGGTAAAGACACATCCCTGGTGCTGCCCAGAGTGCGATCATACACATATGACTCTGGAAAGTAATTTGCTGTTGAGAGCACTCTTTCCCTCCACCACTTCTTCGTCATTGCTTGCAAACCACCTACTTCTCCATAGCTTTACGTACCTTTGGAAAATTCCTCTCAGGCTAGATTTTCATCTGCACCTTTGAGAAGAAGGGGCTGCCAATCTCACAGTCATCCCATGTGTATGTCAGAGCTACACGACCACCCTTTCTTTTCCTCCCACAATGCCTGGTACCAGCAGGGAACCCGAGCAGCCCAAGAGCTCTCCTCGCCCTACAGCATGGCTGTCACCCTTTGAAGATGCTATGAACTGTTAAACCACTACAGAGCCCCTTCTCCTAGCCCATCTCACACTTGAAATGTAGTAGATGGACCATGTTTTCTTCCCAGTAACATGTAGGTAAGATCATCGATGTAATGCTGAAGGATGAAGCCAGGGATTGCTTCCTATCCCCACAGCAAAACCACACAGTGCTACTTGGGGGTGCTCACCATCAATGACAGCACTTTTGCTACTTAAATGCTGTCAGCAAAACCTGCCTGATGGATCAGTTAGCACAGAATTCCTGGTCTTTACAGCAGTAGGAGCTATTAATAAGGAATTACCTACAGATTTCTGTGTCTGCAGATGAACATGTTCACAACTCTGTAAGCCTTTAACCTTGACACAATGGTTGGTTGCAGTGTGGAAATGACCACCAAGGCCAGCAGTGGCAAGTGGCCCTTGGCAGCTGTAGGTAGTCGGTCTCTTGGTCTTCTGTTACTGTTCAAGGATAAACTTTCCTTCATCTTGCTGTCTGACATAAACATGCTCTGAATGATGGACAGGAAACTGATATTTTTGGACATTTTAATCATCAAAACAAATCAGAGCCATTTTTTCCTGCACATCCAAATGATTGAATTTTAAAACAACTCCCTTTCCCCGAGATGGAAGGAGCTGAGCTAATGCCAGCACATGAACTCTATCCAATTTTATTTATTCCCTGGAAGTAATTTTCTGTCTAAAAATGCAGATTTTTCAAAATCCACCATTTTCAGGGAAGGTGGTTCTGCAGGAATATTTGAGAGTGAAAAGCTGAGCAGAACAGTTTGAATATCTTAATTTTTGCTACAAAGCAATACCAATGATTAGCTGATAAATGGAAGTGAGAGGAAAATTAAAATTTAAGGAAAAAGCCACAAGAGGATATTTTGCCATTACTCTAGTGCAAACATTTGATTCTGCTGAAGTGAGATAACCTAATACTATCTAAACAGGGCACGGGGAGAAACACCTGCCAAAATCTGTTGGCACATTTGTTCTGCAAAAACCAGTGTAAGTTCTTGTCATGGCACTGAGAAGAAACCCCAGCATCCAGCTGGCTCTGGTGGACATAGGATTGGCAAAGCCATATAAGACATCTCATGTCAAAAAAAAAAGAAAAAAAAATAAGCTTGAATTAGTGTGAACATCATCTCTCCCTCCACACCTAAGTTGATGAGAGCGATGAGTGATCACCTTCTTTTCAAGTGTTGACTGCAGTTCCTTGAAGACTCTGGTGGCACCCACGTAGGCAGTGTGAGAACAGCCCCTGCTCCCCTCCTCTGCAGGGGAGAGTCCTGGATGCAGCATGTGCTTGGCACTGCCTGTTCCTCCCAGCAAAGCAGATCCTTCATCTGGCACCTGAGCCTCTCGGAGCGGGCTGCAGCCGTGCTTCCCACCCAGCATCTGTCTCCTTCCCCTGCGGATGGGCACGCTCCAACCTTCATCTCACACATCCCCGTAGCCTTGACTTGATGGAAGAAGGTATCACACAGACCCAGCAGGAGGGGGCTCATGGGCTCTCATTCTCCTCTCCTGTATGTTAATGTGAGCAGAAGCAATTTCACCAAAGCCACTGAAGGCACAAAGTGGGAGAGGAAACAGGACCCCTCCATCTGTATCTTTTTCAGGGTTGGAGATGGTCACCTTGAATCTGGGAGATAGTGAACTAGAGGAGAAGGTGGAAAGTGTCAGTGAAGAGACAAGAAACATGCTTGGGAGAAAATAAAGAATAATTAAATAAGCGCTGAAAGCAGGCATTTATTGTACTTCTGGAAATGCTTCCAAGCTAGAAAGCATCTGAAGTACGGGAAAAACTGAATGTTGCTGTCATGGTCCCAGGAGAGAGAGGCACATTTCTTAAAGTATGTGAACTTAAGACAAATGAAGGCATCTGTTATGGCTGTGAAGCCTATATTTTATTTTCTTTTTAATTGAAAGGATGTTTTGAATTTTTCTTACTAGCTGTTTCATTTATTCTCCAATTGAGTTAGAAGTCAGCTCCTACTAAGGAATGGACCTCAAGAATAACTCAACGGGAAAACACTAATGAATCTCTGAAATTCATCTCTCCATCGGAAGCATGGGAAACAATGCAGCCCACAGGGACTTCAGTGCAGGGGAGGTGCACCTGGTGGGGCACAAGGCATCTCTGCCATGGGCATGTTACTCCCCACTCTCTGCCTAGGTACTTGGAAGATACCCCGAGTGTGTCTTCCAGGAGGGAAAAGCCTGGCATTTCTCTTCTGCATGAAATGCTGCCTGGTCCGTGGGGCCCTCTGGGAGCAGCGTGCCTGTGCTGAGACGTCAGTAACTTTCCGCGTCAGCTCCATGAGCACAATTCCTGTGCAAAACTGTCTGAGCATCTTTAGTCTCTGAAGATCTCTGTGATTTCTGCCGCTTCCTTTGACGATATAAATAATATGGCCTATTCTTAGCTCCACAGCAGTATATTCAAATCTTTATCTAAATTCTGCAGAATTTTCCATTTCAGATGTTTGGGCTTCCAGAGGCAGACTGCTACTTATCCCATGCATGCCATTATTCCTTTGACACATGATCTGAAAATTCAATTATCAGACCAATTACTGATTTTATTGAAATTTACAAGGAAAACATTAAAGTTTGAGTAAAGTGAGAATTCCCACTGGACTGAACAGCAAAGAGACCAAAATTAAATTGTATTTTTAATAGCTTCATCCTGTTGCAATGCATGAGGAGTATCTGACTGTGAAAGCCCATTGCCAGAAAACAAAATTCTGAACCCTGAGCACCTCAGCAGAACTTTCAGCAGAACTCTAAAAGACATCTTTCACTCATCATAAAAACAAGTACATGCTGTTCAAGCACCAGAGTGGGGCCAGGCCAGTGGTGTCAGAGGTGCCTTACCAGCAGCAGCTCTGGGAGTGAGCACTTCATATGAATTATCCATGCAGCTGAACCTAAGTAAAAACAAGATGGGGTCCTAACCTTTGCAGTTAGAAAGGGCTGAACAGCACCATGTGGAGGAGCAAAGCAACAAGAAAATAACCACTTCTTATCTGGAGCTGGATCAACAGCAAAATGATATAGCATTGTCATCCCATGGTAACCCAAGAGACCTGGGCTGCTCCGGGCATCAGTCATAGATGCCTTGCACCAGAACCAGGAGGACAATGGCCATGATGGACGCCTCTGAAATGCTAGTGGGGGTTCTTGTTTGTGAGGCACATGCTCCCAAAGGACACTTTTGCAGGGTATAAAGGCTTTTATCCCTTACAGCTGTGATACACACCCAGCTTGTTATGGGCAGATAAACATGTGCCCTCCAAAAGATTGGGCTGACATCTTAACATACAACACTTGCAACTTGCAGGTGTAAAAAAGAAAATTCTTTTTAAACATTTGCTTGAGGAACAGATTAATCAGTAAAAAGTAAAGGACAGAGATGTAGATATCTACAGTTGCATCATCAATTAAATGACTGAAATCAGCTTTGAAATTCTGAGGTCTGCCAGCTGCTGGTTTACAAACTTAGGAAGGTGCAGTGCCTGAACAAGGTCTCTGTTTGGACCTTGTGCCTTCTCCAAGTTCTTGCAGTACCCAGAACTATGTTTCTTAACAGGTCTGAAGGTGAAGATTTGGGTGGGTTTGTGTACTGATGACACAAAACTGTTCAGAGAAAGTAGGGAATTCACTAAAGAGGGTGGATATGTTTGAATTCAGTAAGAGACATTTACGTCAGGGGAACACATCCTTCTGCAACTGTGAAGCTTTTCCCATCTGCACTGTGGCACTGAGTGTCAGGGTACAGGGGCTCTCACTCCCCCAACTTTCCCCACCTCCACAATATCTCTCCATCTTCCAGCATGACAATAAGGAGTAAGGAAAAGCACAGAAATGCCTTTTAACCTTCAGTCTCCATCAAATCAGAATTTCCTGATGATGCATAATGCATAAGCACTTAGTGTGTTCCTTGTGAGGAGGGGTTAATGAGCGAAATGAATTGTGTCGTGCCAGGGCCTGATTCCTTTGGAAAGCTCCTCTTCCCTTCCAGAGCCTCTGGATTTATCTTTCTTAAATAAACACACTTCAGAAATCTTTTGGAGTGTAAATAAGTCAGGGCAGCAGCAAGAAAGCAATTGCCAGTGAATAATTTGTAGAGCTGCTTGCAGCTGGCCTATCCTCCTGGGGCCAGACCTGCTGGTTGGCAATGCCCTGCTTCTACCTTGATGATCTCCGTACATAAGCTCCCTCATTTAAAGAGGTTTCCATGATCCCCACTCATTCTTTTCCTCCACCCTCCTTCCCTTTTTGAGCTGTAATCGCCAAGACACCGTTGACTGCAAGTACTTCAAACAATAACATTCTGAATGATTTAGCAATACAGCTCCTTCAATAACAGGTTCCTCTTGGATGAAATACATTCATATTTATGTAGGACAGAGGTTTTGGAATGCTATTAAATTTACATGGTGAGCTGGCAGAACAGCTATCTTCATCTGATACAAAGAATGGAAAAAAGAGCCTCTTCACAGTAGCAGGGAAATATTTACGAACCCAGACAATTCCTGCCAGTGTTCGTTACCCCAGCTGGGCGATGAGGACCATTCACATTAAAATGGAAAAGCTTGTGAGGTTATGAGTCCATCAGGCTGGCCTGGAGCAGTGGGATGGGAAGTTTGGTGGGGTAGGTCATGCGTGGGTGTTACTCACTGGTTTGACAAGGCCCTAATGCTGGAGCAGGCTTTGTACAGCTTCTCACTGAAATGAAGAAGAGAAAGAAAACTTGCTGGAGTACAGTGAAAGCAGGTAAGATACCACATCACACAAACTCTGGTTTGGTTTTGGATGGGCAGGTGAAGGTAGCATGGCCAAAGGTGAGGAGGCAGCACTCCCATGGAGCAAGCAAAGCTTTGTCCAGGGCACAGATGTCAGACAGAGAAGGGCACCAGCATCTGCAGCTCAGAAGGATGTTCCTTGCAAACACCTTTCCTTAGGAGTTTGTTATCCCCAATTCAGCAGCAAGCAGAGCTCACAGATAAGTGGTGAAGGCAAGACTCACCACATCCATGACAATAAACAGAAACTGGGTTGACAAAATATTGCCTGCTGTAGACCATGATCCCTTCAGCTAAACCTCTAGAGAAAGGCCATAGGCTCATGTCTTGGGCCTTCAGCAGGCATTAACTACAGATGCAGCCAGACCATGCCTAGCCCAGCCAGAGAGCAGAAAAGGTTTTCCTGGAGCCAAAGAATGAGCCAAAACACAGGTGACGAGGTGAATGAGCCAAAACACAGGTGACGTTTGCAGTGTGAAGATCGTGGGCTGTGATGGAAGGGAGCATGGGCCCACAAGTGGCATGTCCCCAACTTCACCTCCCATGTTGAGGCTGGAAAGCTCCTGTGCCACCTTCACATCACAGCAGGGCAAGGTCATCAAAGACCCAGCACTTCAGTGCTGCGGATGAGTGACGTACAGGGTAGCCATGAGACAGGGTTCAGCATGAGCAAAGGTCCATCAGGAGTGGCTTTGCTGACCCCTCTGTGATATGGCACCAGCATCATTGCTGACACTGACCAGCCCCGTGTGTATTTGCTGTGTCTGGCTTTGGGGAGCACTGTGCTGCTCACCAGCTCAGCCCCATGGCACTGTTCCGTGTCTCATGAGTGCTGTGTCAGCGACATCACCAGCTTGGGATGGTTTGGAATGGCAGTGCTGAGGCTGCCCCCTCCTCAGTGAGTCTGGCCAAGCCAGGATCAGTGCACCCAAGGATAGATTGCTCAGGCAGGCTTTCCAGTGAGGGAGGAGAGCATCAGAGGAGGGATGCAGGGCTGCCAAGCATACTGCATCCTTCTCCACCTCAGAGCTGTGTTGCTTCTTGCTTTGATTTGAGGGGCCCCATGTTGGCAGGAGAGATGTGACCCCGAGCAGCTGAGCGCCCATGACCTTTGAAGGGCCTGTGGCATTTTTTACAAGAGCAGAGAGGCATTTACAGCGACACTGTGGCCAACCTCCAAAGCGTGCAGATTACTTTTTGTCTCCTTAAATATTCTTTGCGGTGTCCATCAGCTCTAGAAATGCCAAAAGCACTGGAGCAGCTCCAGCTGAAACAGATAACTTGGTGTTACTCATTTGGCAAAGCAGCATTTTCACCTCCCATCCTAAACTGTTGTGCGTAGTAAGCAGGCTGTTCAATAATCTCTACGTTTAACCTCAGCAGAGGCTACCCCCCAGTCATTGTCACAGTGGTGGCTCCGTGGTAAATAAGCAGTTGGAAGGAAGAAGTATTATGGAAACGTATGATCCCTTTATAAAACTCACTGGGCTGTAGGTGGCAAATAACTTCAGCGATTCCCAAATGGCCTCAAAACACAGCGGCTGCAGAGGCAAATTAGTCATTTTATGCTCTAAATACTTAATGTCAGTGCTAAAAATGAAGAGATGGAACAGTGTTGTGGAGAAGCAGATCAGGATGCGGCCAAAAACAAACCCCATCCTCATCTGGTGAAACTCGATGTGGAGCAGCAGCAGAACCAACACAGCGGTGCCAGCTGACGGCCGCGGCCCAGCCAGCTCTGAGCATCACTGATCGAGCCGCGCTGTGGAAGAGTGACCCATACGCTGTTTCAAATATTGGTACTGAAAACCAACAGTCTCCTCCCATTATTTACACAGAAAATGTTCGAGTTGCAGAGTTCGAAACAGAGGCCAAAAAGATGACTTCAAAGGTGCTGTCCACTAACAGGCCAAGGGACATGAAAGGCACAGCGTGAGGCTTTTCTCCTTGTGTGGGAAATAAGGAGGGGAGAGATAGGAAGCTGGCATTGCGGAACAGAATTTAAGAAAAAATAAAGGACTAACAAGTACAGGCTGTGGTGTGCCTTGAGAGGGATCAATGCAGCAGCTTTCCAACGCGGGCTAACTGAGGCAGCAGTAATGTGGACCGGGAGCAGCAGAGCCCACAGCTCTCACCCCAGGATGGGCAGAACAGGAGCTGCTCAGAGCCGACCGGTCCAGCTGGTGGGTATTGTATCCACAGGCTTTGAGCTGGGAATGGAGCCTGGTACTTGGGCTCTTTTCCTCATTTGATTAGCTCCTTTTCCTTTGGCAACTGAAAAGACACTTGGCAGCACCAGGGCTTCACATCTTGTTGAGTTGAATAGGAGGGAGCAGGGTTTTGGCAGGGACAAAAGAACATACCACTGCTCCATCAATGGCCTCATTACTGAGTGCTGTGGCTCACAAGGAGCGGCAAGGAGCAAAGGAGAGCTTGCTTCTGGTAGGCAGACATGGGTTGGAAATGCAATTCCAGCTTGGCCTATTACTCTGAAGATATCAGCTCAAAGACAAGTTGAAAGTTTGACAGTTTTTATCTGTGGAGGAGATGTAAGTGTGTATTGTCTGTCCCTGGCTGAGGTTCTGGAAGCCAGCCTGAGTGTGTGTGTGTCTATTGAGTCCAAGTCAGTGAGCTAAGCCACCTGAAGCAGAAGGGTGGCACAGAAAATGAAGGGGAAGGCAGGTTTTTCAGAGGGGGTTGGAGTGCCCTGAACATCTGCTCAACAGATGCTTATCACCTGGTCAAATTAGGACCAAGGGTAACAGGTGTGTTGTCCCCTGTTCAGTCCTCTTGAAAAACCAAAACATGAGACATTTGCCAGCAAATACTCCAAAGAAGTATAATACAACCACCCAGCTGGCTGTATTTTAGCGCTAACTTATTCTATAAATTTATTATAGTATAAATCAATACTATTTATTCATTCAGACATAATGACAAGACTGTCCATGCAAATGCCATTAACGACCTGACCAGATGCATCTTTAAAGACATCTAGGTGAGAATTTTTAACAAGCTAATAAGAATGTGTCCTGCAAAGTCTATTTTCTCTATCATTATGTCCAAGCGATGGGATTTTCAGGAACATGCATTGTTCCCTGTTGCTAACAATTTACAGTCAAGCCCAGTGTGAATCAGGTTAGGTCAATACCAAGTACCTTGGAAAATCCCAGTTCCCGTATTAATATCTTGAACTATTTTGACAACAGAGAGTACCACACAATTTATGTCATGGTTAAGGGGGTGAGTGCCTTGAAAGTGGTCCAAGAGTATTTGCAAGTGAAAACTCAATGTGATCTGTAGGAATCATTTCATGTGGAAGTGAAGTTCAGCCATGTAGGGATGAAAGTTATGGCAGTGGAAGGGGATCCAGGAACACAGCAAAAGAGTTTAGGATAGAAAATTACTAAGTGCACAATACTCTCAGTGGGTACTTGCAAGAAGGATGAAATGGGGACAAGAAGGTAAAATATGGTGATTTTGATACAAACATCCAAGTCCAATGCTCTCCCCCTTCTTAAATCAAGTCTCATCCCTACTGGTCCATCCTCGAGCCCCAGGAGCTCCCTGTTGCCTGGGTTTTTCCCCACTGAATGTCCCCTGGGGAGAGGGGGAGCAGAATGACTGGTCAGACTGGTTGTCCCCAGCTTTTCCAGCAGCCTGTGCCTCCTGGCCCTGCACTGCATGTACCTGAGTGCTCTCCAGGAGTCAGGGAGGGTGACACCCCAGCACTGCCCGTCGGGAGCGGTGGTGACAGCAGACAGGCCAGCTCTATTTCCCGGCAGGCACGCTTCCCATGGCAGCCCTCCAGCTCTGGGCAGAGCTATAGGGACTGAATTCCAGCCTTGCTTCTCCAGGGCAATTTCAGAGGAATTCCCTGAAGTTAAGCTAAATTTAAAACCATTTCAAGGAGGAGGAGTGAGAAGCAAACCTCATCATCTCAAAACTTGCTCAGACAGAGGCTGTGCTCCACATACCAAGATGAATAATAAATAGCAGTCATCCATCCATCCGTGTGGATGGATTGCTCTGCCCACAGCAGAAGGTGTGGAAAAAAAAAGTGTGAGGTGAGCATTTCCCATCAGCTCTCCCTCTGGGAACCTCTTGCCCACATGGTATTGATTGAGAGATGCTACAAAGAAAAAAACATTAGTTAAATAAAATGTTTTAACATCAGGCAGGACATCAATGGCTGAGTTGTTCATCATCCCAAAGAGTCTCTGAGGAAAGGAGAGGGAGAGCTTGAGCCCAAGGCTGACTCCAACCCAGGGCAGAGACCAGCACCGATGCACCCCAATGTCATCAATCCCTCCTGGCCACCCCAGAGAAATGCCCAGGCTCCCTCCTCCCCTCGCTGTGTCGGGAGCCCACTTCAGGCATGGTGGAGCTCCACGTAGGTGGAGCCAGCTCGGAGCATCTCCTGACCATTGGGCCTGTCGTGTTCCCAGGGCATCCGTGCCACCTCCTGGGACACAGAGGAAAAGCTCTGGCAGCTCACTTGGCATCATGATGCTCAGCTTTTAGGCATTCCCATGAGACATGAGGGAGAGGAAAGACAGGAGCAGTGCATCTGCAGGCAGGCGTCTCGGCTGCCACTGGGGAGCCTCTCCCCTCCCCGTCTGATATCAATCCCACAAATGATCCCGGGGGCATTTGACTGCAGCAGTCACTTACATAAGGGCAGCTTGCACATCAGATGCACCCTGGTGGAGCCCCAGACCTGCCCGCCTGCCTGCCCTCATCAAGGGAGGGTGGTGTCAGACAGGGGCCATGGGTGGGACATGGGGGGCAGAGGGCTCTGGGCTTTCCCTGTGCCTGATGCTCCAAGTCTGCTATCAGGGCAGTTGGCTCAAAAGGCTGTAAAAGCAAAGCCATCATTGCAGCCATAGTGAAAGAACTGCCTACAGCTTGGACTGCACACAGATATTAACACACTGGAAACCTCGGGAAATGGGTGAAAACGTTTCTCTCCTGGAAGAGCTGGAGGGATGCTCTGGTGCTCTGGCACCTCCCGCCTGCCTCACTGCCCTGGGCTGCGGAGGGAGGAGGCAGCTCTGGCAGTGGGAAACTGGGGTGGCCAAAATCAATAGTGAGCTGCAGCCCTGGCTGGGGAGCTCCTGGGACCGGGGAAGTTTCTGCCTTGGACAATAGATTATTTTTAACTAGCTCCAATCTTCAAACACTGTAGCTTAAAAAAGGGGGGAAAGAAAAGAATAGCTGATTTGTGCAAGCTCCTCTGCTCCCATTAAGTCTGTGGAAGTGGTGCTCTGCATTTCAATGGGGGCAGGACTGAGCTTCTCATGAGATAAATTGCACCCTGTCCCTTTGCATGCTCTGTGCAGCTACTCCTGGCTTGTTTAGCTTCACTCTTTCCTGGCCCCCCTACGAACACCCCTCCCTCTCTGAAACGCTCCCCAGCAGATTTTTTTGTTGTTGTTGTCATTTAGCTATTCATTTTCCATAGGCTGCCTTCATTCCCGTGGCCTTTTGCAGCTAGGAGACAAGATGTTGCCTTGGAAACAAAGCCCCTTAGATGTTTGGAGTCTCTGGGATTGCTCTGTCTGCTCCCTACTTTTAGGTTATTTTTATTAACCACACAAAGATGCAGCAGGCTCGTAGCCAAGGCAGAAAGTAGCCCTGGGAGGCTGAGGGAAGGCGAGAGTCTTACTGGCATCGTTCACTCCGCTGGGGATATTTTTTTGCGATGCACCATGGGCTGAATGCCTGCAAGAGAAATGGCATCTCCAGAGAGTGCTGCACAGGCAGGGCTGTTCCTGGGGCTGGGATGGCTGCAGGCAGGCAGAGCTGCAGTAGTGCTGGGGAGAGAGGCTTGCCAGGAGAGAAAAAGCCAAAATAACCAGGAAGGGAAAACACAGAGGAGTTAGGAATCGCAGAATTTGGATTTCTTGGGGCTTCTCACTTTCCAACTAACTGGTTGTGCCATGGAGGGACCCACTGTGCACTCTGCTGCCGAGATGGACATGGTGACTACAGGCCTGGGCTGCTTATTTTAGAAGAAATCAGATTTCTAGACCCATTAGGCAGCTGTGAAAATCTCTGCTCCAAGGTTTTATTGGCAATTCTGCTCTGTGCTGCTGGGCAAGTCCAGGGCAGCACATACAGACCCTAAGCCTGAGCTTTGCTCCCAGCTGGATGGCTGGAGAATGCTGGTTACTTCTGCCCCAAATCTGTCTGTGGGAGAAGTCTGACCCCTTCTGCAAAGGGGCTCTGGGAGGCAGTCAGACTGTACTGTTATCACATCCCATTATCCACTGGCATCACTGCATGACACTGCCAAATCCCAGTCCCTCCACGGAGGACATTTTGGAGCAGGCTTTTACTCCTTTTTCTGCCAAGATGTAAAAAAAAAGAAACAGAACAAAAGCAGATGTAAAAGAAGCTCCCTAATCCCTGGAAGGTAGTTGAAATATTTCCAATCCAGCCAAAGTATTCCAGAAAAAAGTGAATATATGTAATTTTCCAAGAAATACTCAGCACAGTATTAAGCTCATGCCTTGCTACTCATGTCAGCACAGTCCTCTGCTCTGTACAGCCACCAGAGAGGGCTTCCCATTGCAGCAGCTGCACGACTTGCAGCCCTAGGGAGGGTGGCACAAAGACAGAGGGAGCACAGAGGAGAAGGAAGGAATGCACTGAAATAGGATCAACATGAGAGACAGAGGGTGAGGAGTGGCAGTGCCACACCCCCAGGGATGAACACCAGCAGGTCACAGTGATGGAGAGCCTCGACCATGGTGCTGAGATGGTGCAGCCATTTCCATTCTTGGCTACAGGCAGGCACTGGTGCCATCCCCACTGTTCTGTGGGGCTTGAGGTAACCTGTAATGGCAGCAAAGGGTTTTAGGGAGGGATCCACCCTCTATCCTCTATTTGTATCACACAGGCTTACACACAAGGGAGCAATTCCATTGTTTTGTGGCATTTTCCACCATAGCTGAGCTTCACAGATGCCCAGGCTAGTAAGATGCTCCCAGATTTTCTTATCCCTTCTGGTGCATCCTCACCAGAGCAAGAAAGTCTGCCTCACCCTCACAAGTGTCATAAATGCTGGGTGCTTTTTTCACATTGTTGCTGAATTTTCTTGTCATTACTACATGATGCCATGGTTACAGAGATGTAGGACTAATCCAGTGACAGCAGTTTATGGGCTTTTTCGGTTTTGATATTCTTTGATGCTATATTTGTCATAGAAGAATAAATAATAAATAATAAATATACACAACAGCATCAAAGATTTCTTCCAGCCCCCCAGCCTATTTCTGCCTACCCTTGTTAAGCTGTTAGAAAGGTAGTTCTCTGCCAGCCACTTATCTTATGAACTACCCTGTCATCTAATGATGCACCTGAGGTCCCATTTATCCATTTTCTCTGAAAAGAGCATAATAAAAATATAGTTCCTCTTAATATCCCTGGAACAGCAACGCTCACACTCAACCCAACAGGTTCCTTCCCCTCCCTCTTCTTTCCCTTTCCCTCTTCTTCCTCTCCCACCCTCCCCCTATCAAAGGGTTGGGAAACTTTCTTGATGCTCTTGTAAGGAAAATATAGGACATTTTTTCTCTGCAGCAACCTGAAACAATGTGTGAGCAAATCTGTTAGTGTGTGACGTGCCTCGGCTCTGGTAAGGAGGAACTTGCTGGAGGTTAGTCTCTGTAATCCCTGCTGATCAAAGGAAGAACTCCTCCAAGCCTGTTACAAGCACCCAAGTCTTGATTTTGCTGGAAATACAGCAGCACAGGGAAGGTTTAACTAAAAATTTGTCTTTCATCTGCTCTGTACTCTGGGGTTCCTTTTAAGCAGCTACAGACTCCTTGACCAGTCACTGCTCAACCTCAGCCCCGTCAGATGCAGCTTCCACTCCCAGCAGAACCTCAGCCAAATGCTCCTCTACCCCCACCTCTGGTCCACCCTGCAGAGAAGGGTTCACAGTCACCTGGAAATTAAGAGGGAGAGAAGCTAAACAAAGACTGTAGTAGTAAGAAGTCATAGGCAAAATTTTGCTAACTAGTCACTCAGTGAATTACATCTTGTTTCAGTCTATCCCCTTCACAATGTTAATATCATAGAATCCTAGAAGGGTTTAGGTTGGAAGGTACCTTGAAGATCATCTTCTTCCAACCTCCCTGCCATGGGCAGGGACACCTCCCACTAGATCATGTTGCCTAAAGCCCCAGCCAACCTGCCTTGAACACTTTCAGGGATGGGACATCCATAGCTTCTCTGGGCAATCTGTGCTGGGGCCTCATCACCAGGGAAGAACTCACCACCTCTTCACAGGGAAGAACTTCTTCCTAATTTCTAATCTAAACCTGCCATGTGTCAGTGTGAAGTTCTTCCCCCTTGTCTGGGGTCACCCTGCATCTCCATCACTGGTTGTGTTGCAGCCAGAGACCAAACAGCAGGAAGTTACCACGCCAGCAAAGACAGGAAGCACATGCTTTACTCAGGACCTCGCTTGGGTATTTGCTTTGGGAACTGCTGCAAAGCCCTTCATTGCAAGGAAAACTCAGCCGTGATCATCTTGTAGGACATCTGGTGAAAGAGCACGGGACCAAAAACCAGAAAATTTGAGGTGGTGACAATTAAAACAGAAAATAAGCTGTGAATGAAGGACTCCTGATGAGAAAGTTCTTGTTATACTTATTAATAGACCTGGACAGAAATGCTTGATGAAATGGCTAAAAAATAGTCTGAAATAAACTAAAAGCATTTATAAAATCTGGTCAAAATCTACAAATCCAGTTAAAATATACAACTCCAGTCAAAATCTACATGTAGTCATGGACAAGAGGAAATGTGTGAGAATTTTTCAAGAGGATTTTGCATTCCTGAAAGGATAAAGTAGTTGGTTTTCATTTTTCCAACGTTTCATTCAAACCCAAAATTTTTGTTTGAAATTTGACATACTTCTAAAAAATAATACTGAGCACCTAAATAACTCAAAATATTTTTATAGGACTTAAGGCAAGTGCCTTGGCTAATGTGAGATTAAACTTTTCAGAGGATTTTGGGTTCACAGGAGAATCCATGTTTCATCCAAGCTGATTTTTTACACCACCTAATTTTTCAGTTCTGCTGCCAAGTGGAAGAATCAGTATTCTTTGGCTGCTGTGATACCTAATGTCACATCAGCAATGCAAGAAATAATTTTGAGACTCCCCACATCAGGCACAAAGCTTGCACAGCAAACTCACTCTGTCAGTGAAGGGCAGTACAAAATCCCTACCCAGATATCCCAGTTATGGGTTATAGAAGAAATTATGGGTTATGAGAAGAAAAGAGGCAATAGGGAAATGAAATTTAACAGGGTTGGGGCAAAGGGAGGGATTTTCCCTCTCCCTGTTTTCCTTTAGGTATATATCTTCAACAGAGATCACCAAGTAAAAAAGGACCATAAAATGAAACAGGGCTCTTTCTGGTTGAAACACCATCTCTTTCTTCACTCTTCAGGGACAGATGAAGGGTTAGTCCTTCATCACAGAGGCACTGATAAATCTGTGAGATTAATTGCAGAGTGGAGATTAGCACCCACCGTTCAGCATCAAGCTCTGAGCATTAAACTAATTACTAGGTTCCAGCACTGCACGACTTCCCAGCAGGAAGGCACTGCCCTGTAAACCATTATACACAAGTGGCATTTAGCCAGAGATGTTAAAAAAATCTTTCTGCTGGGAATGCACCCACCATAGGAGCTGGTTTCCCTTTTTGTTTCAAAGACAAAGCCTGTTTTCCCCCTTTGTGGTGGGAAAGCTTGGAATGAAACTGTGTCCCCTCTGCCCTGCCGCCCTTAACACAGTCACCCAGAGAGATGTTAGTGTGGAAAATCTTAAAGACTTTTGAAGAGTGGAAGATGTACAGGCTAAACCCATCAGGAATTTCCAAACCCAGAGTGGGTTCCCAGAGAATCACCGCCACTCCCACTCTGTTCATCCTCAGCCGTCTGCATTGCAATGAATGGAAAATAGCCATTTATTTTACAAATGCCAGGGGCCAGTGCAGCTTCCCCACCTGTGTTCTCACTGTGGCATCCTAGGCATTTCCCTGCCATTTACTGCAGCACAAATCCTCCAGTGCTGTTACATTTTATGGACTTCTACCCAGCAGAGGATATTAGAGAGATGAGAAGGGCAGTAAGCTGCAAGGATTTTGCTCTCTCATCTGTACATGTTTCCAGCCTGCTCCTCAGCACTGCGGCAGAGCGCTTCCCTGCGGAGCATGAAGCCATGCGGCTAATGTCCCCCATCTGTGACTCTCTCTCTCTCATCCCCTCCCTGGTGGGCAGTGCTGTCTGCGCCTTTATGGCCTGAAAGTCCTCAGCAAGGGATGACGTTTGGGCTTTCAGGTCCTGTACCCAGACCCTTTGCTCAGTGCTTGTAGGGCAGAGGACCCATTAAAGCATCCTGTTCTTGGAGCGATGCTGGTGGAGTTTGCAGTGGTTCTTGGTCTCTTGGGGATGCCCTTTCTTGAAATAGAGGGGACTGCGATGGACAGAGTGCTGTTTTCTCTCCTGCCTTTGCAGCTAGTGGGTCAGGACCTATTTTGAGATCATTTAACACATGCTTTCTGGCTCTCCCATCGTTGCTTGAAAAAATAGGTCAGCTACCCACCGCGTTTGTCTCGCCCAGCTCTGGAGCTTCTCTGAGCTCCTCAAGAAGAGGGGAGGACCCTGCATTTCCTAGAAAAAGCAAATTCAGGAAATTACTTGTCCTTGCAGGTTGAGTTCTGTATTGTTGGGTCATGGATTTTTACCCCAATAGTGAATGAACCACTATTTTCTACAGGACATGGAGCTATAGGAATTCTTACTATGGTGGTGGCCAGCTGGCAGCCCAAGAGCTTAGTCTAGTCCATGCATTATCCAGTCTCTGGATTGCCAGATAGTCATCAGTCCAAGCAAACCAGGAATATTATTTTATGTGTGTTGCAGGAGGGGAAAAGAGGGTTACACTCACATAAAGGCTGGCAAATTTTATTTGATCAACTGCAGTATCATACAGAATGGGAATGAAGGTAGTACTGAACACAGAGCAGTTGGCCTGCTGTAAGAAACATAATAATCTGTAATATCAGTCCTGCTCATTGTCTCCCCAAACAGGAAGCAGCAGAAAAAAACAGCTCTAACAAGGTTTCACGCTAGAGATCCTAGACCACTTCCCAGACACACAGAACTGTTTGGCCAAGACAGTCAGAGGTGATGGTGCCCTCTTGGTTCCAGAAGGATATGAAAACCAGGGCTGTACTAATTGCCAGCCAGGCAGCACAAGCTCGTGAGAAGATCTGCATGTCACCGCGCTGTCTGGTTATGTTTTCTGTACAGAAAAGTCTGTCTGCTCCCAGACAGACGGCAGCCCTTCGGCACTGTATCCAAGTCAGCCAACCTTTTTGTGAGAGGTTTACACGAGGGTAGATGGCTACTGTGACTCTGTGGAAAGCCAGCCATCTCTAACTTAACGTTTTAGGCTTAGCTTTGTTGTGTGATGCAAACTGCTAGAGAGCACTGTGCTGAGCTTTTGTGTAAACCCCTTCCCCAGACCACTCGGATCTCTGTCCAGAGTTTTGCGTTTCCACCTCCAGCTAAAGAGAGTGAAGAGGGGAAGTTTGGGTGCCCACCTCAAGGTAATCTCCAAAGGGATAGATATTAATAAGCCACTGGATAGATTTTTACCTGCTCAGTGCCTTCCAGGATCTCTCAGCAAGCCAAATGCCAAGCTGAGGTGGGAGGCCTCAATTAAATGTTCTGAGAGTAGATGGAAGGGTACAGGAGGAAAGTTGGCTCTCACACGATGCACAGCAGCTGCTTAGTGCCAGGCAGACTTCCACAGATTGAGGTCAGCTCTGAAACACAGATGTGGGAGAAAGAGAGGGAGAGTCGGGGGGAAAAGTCATACACATAGCTATTTATTCAGTGTCTACAAAAACTTGGGTCCTGGATGTCTCTGGAAAAGGCATATTCACCAGCCATGCTTTGTTTCCAGGATTTATTCAGGCTGTGAAAATCACTGGCTTTTGCTGCAATGCAACCACTCTTTGGCTGGGAAGTGGGGTGCATATTTCTGAGACAGTCTATAAGGAGAAGGGGAAGGTTTTCAGTTTATGAGACCCGTTCTGCCTCAAAGTTACAAGACATCATTTCTCACTGGAGTAGCAGATACTGCTGTGCCCTGAGGTCAGGATCTGGGTCCTCCACAAGGGTTCCCTTTCAAGGACGTCCTTTTTGGATGCTGGATGGTCTCTAGACATCAGTTTGATTACCCCCAGGTTCATGACTCATGATGACTGCTACTGTGCTGATTTGCCTCGTACCACCAGCCAAACTGAAGTGCTTATCTTTTCCCCCACTGCATGGATTTTCTGAAATGTTTTGAAAAGAAGCTCCTGGCACAACCAGACACCAGAGGAAATTGCCCCAGGGTTAACCTTTTAGATAGGCTAAGTGACAAGTATCATTAATCAGAGTAAATAACAGCAAAAAAAAATTGATATTTACTGGGATTCAGTTCCCCAAAAGGAAAGGACAGTACAGTGCTGCACACCAGCTCGTATCTCCGGTGGCTGTACCGCAGCACAGCTCTGTAGGGTTTAGCAAATTTGTACCACACAGCTTCACACAAGGTTTTGCCTCTCCCTTAAATTCCCCTTCCAGAAAACAGAAAAAAGAAAAAAAAAAAACAAAAAAAAACAAAACAAAAAAAAAAAAAACAAACCAAAAAAAAAAAAAAAAAAAAAGACCAAAAAAAAAAAAAAAAGAAAACAAAAAAAACCAACAAAGTGTCCTAGTCAGTGTCCAGGCAACTTCAAAGGATCAAAGCCAGGATTTGCCCTGGGATAGTCAGAAATGGGGACCTGGGTCCTACTCCAGTGTGACTCTACTGCAGCCAGGGCAGCAGCAGCTTTGCTGGTACCTTTGTAGTGCAGCTCTGCTGGTATCTTTGTGGGCACCAGTCATGGGTGGTGGTGAGGAACAAGTAATTAAGGGTGGTCTGTACGGGTGTGATGGAAAATAACTTGCTTGCAGAGACAAACACAACTGCCAGTAGTGTCAGACTGCAGGGAGGGGCCCCTCTCCCTTCCAGCCAGGTAACACATTAATTGGGCTGTGTGGCTGTTGCAAGTGAAGTCACAAGTTTGTATGCTGAGCACAGGCTGGGAGCTTGGTGACAGTGACATATGGGAGACAATTAAATAACTGCAGTTATGTCCAGGTTAGGGAGAGAACAGATCCCCTTTTGAACTGGATTTATACCCAAAGTGTGGTGCACAGGTAGGTCCACAACCTGGGAATGACACATGCCAACTTCCTGCTGTGTTTACAAGCTTCTTGTTCACTGCCTGTGGATTTCAGACCCTGCCCTGGCCTTACAGAGGCTTCTCCATTCCCTGACCAGAGCAGAGGTTTGTTCTTTAGCAGAGAGTTATTTGGTCTCTAGGCTTCATGTCTAAAGCCTGGATGTACAATTTCACCTTACCACGATCTCTAAGCTCAGCTGTCTGCCCAGGCCATGCCCAGCCCAGCTTTAATTCTCCTGCTGTAGGTGGATGGACTCAGTATTCAGGAATGACAATTCAGTGACAAATCCCACCTTCCATAATGAAGAGCCCAAAGACATTCAGCTCAGGTGTTGGGGTTTCACCTGCTATGGAAAATGCAAGCCTTTGGGGAGTGGCAGCAGGACATGTCGGCATGCTGCAGAGATAGGCTAGGATGCTGTGCTGGGTAAGAACCAGCATGAAGGAGACCAGCCTGACCTCTTATCCTCCCCCCAGATGTCTTGTTCCAAGGAGACAGGAGACAGAGCAGCTGGGAAAGGCAGAGGCAGCCGTGGTGGAATGAGCCCTGCACCATTTTGTAGCTCCTTCCAGCAATCCCAGGGGCCAAGAACTGCCTATTTTTAGCTCCCGAGGTAGCTGAAATACCACCGTGATGTTCATTAACGACAGCCCTGTCGGATGGGAACTGCAAGGCAGGGGAGTGGGGGGCTGGTTGGCCTGTTTTGTTTTGCTTTATTTAATTGCTGGCTGCAGTACAGAGGCAGAGCGTGGCGGGAGACTCGGCTCCTCTCACCTCGGAAAAAGCAGGAGCAGCAGACCCAGGGGAGGCAGGCAGGGATAAGTCAATCAGGCAGTATTTAAAAATCTACCTGCTGGGCCCAGGGGGAGTTGGAGATTTTAATGTCATTCCCAGCTTGAGACACAGCCTGGAGAGTGAGAAAAGAAAGGGGTATCTTCTCTTCTTGTATCCTTAATTGCTCGTTAAATCATCTAACAAATGCCTGAACTCCTGGATGGCCCCATGCTCCTTGACAGAGGGACTTCAACCTTGGCAGGGGGAAGGGTATTTTTAAAAGTACTCATTTCACCTGCTTTTTCTGGATCTGTAAAACCAAGAGTGCAGTGGTTCACTCTGCAAAATAAAACTAAGTCTGGAATATTTTTATTACTGTTCAGCAGGAGCAATAAACTTTCCTTCGAGTTCTTCCCCTGTTTCAGCCTGCTGACTCTCAGTCTGCCCTGCAGGCAGGTGTCCATGCTGTGGGAAGACAGCCTCTCCTCTCCACAAAAGGGACCTCCAGTTACTGCAGAAGACCATGTACAAAAATAATCCCCTGCCCTACATGCTCAGCCCCACTTCTGGCCCAACAGACTCACAGATAACCATGGCCAGAAATGTCTGTGCCTGGTCACTGTCATTCTGCCTTGTAATTGCTGTTCATCTCTGTCTTCTGCTCAAAACCCCTGTGTTGGGTCTTACAGGGAACTGCCACAAGTCTCAGTAGGTGAAAAGGTGACGCAGCTATTTCCCAGCACAGAAGATATGATGACTGTGCCATTCCCTCTGATGTTTTGCAAAAAGCAGCTTGCAGTTAAATCCACAAAACTCAGAAGCCCAGACCTTGCCCATGACAGCTGGAGAGCTTCAAATGTGCTTTGCCATTGCAGACAGATGGACAGGTCTGTGACTTATACCTATAACCCCCTCCAGCAGTCAAGATAACATAGAAAGACATCCTTCTACCTGACTGGAAGCATGGATGCTTTTCCTGCATCGCCCATACACAAATAATGGGGCCAAGGCAGACCGCAGCCATTAGCAGGTTTTATGTCATTAAGAGTCTGGGAAAAGAGCGGAATGACAGTTCCAGCAGGGCAGGCAAACCATACAGATGATTTATGAATATTCACTCAGCTCACAAAGCACTCCGGGGCAGAAAACAAGCTTTTGAAATTAACTGAACTCTTCAAGGTTCTTCGTTTGTCTTGGCTTTGAGGTGTGAGTCACCAATACTTTTTCTCCAAAATGAGCAGAGTCTGTACAGAGGGCTGGGAGAATTGCTGGGCACTAAAATATGAAGTTAAGTGCTCTGTGAGAAAGCCTTTATGTTCATAAAGCCTTCAAAGCATAGAGTCCACCCCATTAAGTTTTATGGGATACAGTACTGAGACATACAGTACTGAGACTTCTTCAGCCCATAAAGGCTGGATGTTCAGGGCACCTGAGGCTCTTTCATTGAGCACTGAAATCTCCAGCAGCTTCAGTCTCCAGTGTTTTCAGGTTTGGTGCCCTGCAATTTTTCCGCAGTTTCAGTGTTCAACAAAGAGGCTACAGAGTTTTGATCCTGACCAGGCAGACCCTGTCATACACTTGTTATTCCCATCCATACAGTAAGGTTATTGTGGTGCTCCTCAGTGATGGCACTTCTAATTGTCCCCAGCAAAGCATGGGTAGGGCCTGCACTCCCCTCTCAAGATTTATGTTTCTGGTCTGCACTTGCTGGCTTAGATCAAACACCCTGGAAGGCATAGATTTCCACCTGCATTTGGCCAAGAATGTGTTCAGTCTAGCAGACAAGACACAAGGTAGTAAAACAAGGAGGTTGTCTTCACAAATTTGCTGCACACACACACAAGGAACAAGAGCTCCTCTTTTCCAATTAATTATAGCAATAATAATTTGGTTTGTTTCAGCTAGTAGAAATATGAGACATTTTCAAAGCAATGAAAGAAAAGCTCTGCAGTTTAGTCAACATTCCAAGGGTTTCAGGAGTCTGTGGGTGCTGTGGGACATTTACTTCTTGCAAAGCAGTCAGAGGGGGTCATGAATTTGAGTGTCCTACTTCACAAACAAGTGAAGCATCAGCCACTGTGGACTATTACAGGAGGGCTGAACTCAGCTATTCCAAGGCTGGCTGGACATTCCCATCCTAAATCTGAGACATCTTCCGGACCCAAGTTGTGTCAGAGCACTATCCTCCAGGAAAAGTTGCTGTCCTAGTCAATCTCATTTTTCTTACCAAAAAAGACTCCATCTGAAAATGGCCAGCTGGAGCCCTCACTGCCGTGCTCCGTAACCGTGGGAGATTCCTCCCCCTCTGAGTCACAGAGCACCACAGCCAGCCAAGGTGGTCTGCATTAATATGAATTAGCCCTCATAGCAGGGGCTCATAGCAAAGAACAAGAATTCAGGAAAAGCAATAAACCAGCATCTGGAAAAAATTGTTTCTGGGGTCTTTCTGCTGTTCTTTCTGATACAAAGCCCCCACTTCAGCAAGGTTCCACACTCGGTTAAAGCAGGCGTTGCTGCTAACAATTTTAAATATCCTTGTACATGTATTAATTCCTTTCTGTTCCTATGAAATTCCACACATGTGCAGTGCAGACTGCTCTGTCTGTTGAATAGAAATACTTGTTGATATGAGGTGGATTGCACAAACAATCTTTTTCTTTGTGATTTCCTTCCTCCATCCTCCTTTTACCCTTTCAGCTGGATCACACAGTGTGGATGCTAAAGCCCCATCCCGAGAAACACAGCCTTTGTACTCATGATGGTTTGGTGAACTGTTTCTGAAATCTCTGGCTCCAAATTCTGCCTTAAGCATCTATGTGACCTCTTGTTTCTGTCCTCTGCAGGCTGATGCCAAGATGGTCTGCGATGTCGTAAGTCGGATGGAGGACACAGAGCCTTTCTCTCCAGAGCTGCTGTCGGCTATGATGAGGCTCTGGGCAGACTCTGGGATCCAAGAATGCTTCAACCGGTCCCGGGAATATCAACTTAATGACTCAGCCCAATAGTGAGTATCCCTGTCCATAGTCTTTCATGTTAAGAAGCTGCATTTGGATTTGTTAAAGTTTTAATTGAAATTAATGACCTCACAGCACGTAACTGAACGTGTCTCTGCTTACAATCTGGGACGTGTACTGTGTCACAGGCCACTGCAAAGCACAAAGGATCAGGCAGGACATTCATGTCCCCTCTTGGCCAGTCTGGGGTCGGGTCTGTGGCCCCAAGGCCAGGTTCCCAAACTGCTCCCAAATGTCTCAAGGTAGGTTTTTGCAAACATGGACCTAGCAAATATAGGCAGATCAACCTGTGGGCACAGCAGATGGCTTCTTTGTCTATCTGATTGAGAACAGAAGGGTGTGATCACCTGCTTTGTACAGCAGTACAGCTCTTGGGTTTACTTTTCTTTCCTCTGTTTGCTTTTCTTTCCCACTGTACTTTCCATAGTTGTACAGTGTACTGATAGCTGGGTTACAACCAAGGGTAAGGGGCATTGAGTTACTCTTGTAATACAGTTGGTGGCTTCTCTACCATTAGGGAGCACATCCAGATGTCATTCAGTGGTGATTGTCTGAATCCATAGCTTTGGTTCATACTGACATGAGGACAGGACATCCACCCATAAATGGCTGCTGTGGCTCTGAAGAGAAGTTCAGTGTTTCTCTAGTTTCTGTTCAGAACCATTTGTAATGATAATTGTTCCAATTCATTTGCTTCCACCTAGGCCAAGAGACTAAAGGTTTTCATCCCATAATTTCAATCACAGCATCTGTTGCAGTCAGGCAAAATGCCCCTGGCCCTGGGCTGTGTCTTGGGAAAGATGCAGCCAAAGGTGGTTAAGTATAAATGTAAGGAACAGGCAGGCAGAGAGCGTTCATTTCCCCAGTTGTACCCTAGCACCTTTTGGTAGTCAGGGAAATGGAAGCTTCCCAATGGTGTCGGGCAATGCTACATCCATGCTTTTGGCTGTCACAATACCCCATATCAACAAGTTCACCAGTTTTTTCATGCACTTTTGGAGTTGTTATTGCATGTTTGGATTGTTTGGCATCTCTGCTTGGGGTGTTCCTGGATATCTATCAAAACACAACCCAGGCACTGGCATGGCTGCTGGCTTTGTTCTGTGTGGTGGGCCTGGTGCTCACAGCTGCACGAGCTGCTCCCATCCAAGGTGGCAGGGCAGCTGGGGAGAGCAGCTCTTGAGGTGCTGCAGCAGAAGGCAAGTGATGACACATCATTTGGCATTGATGGAAAACTGAATGGGAAACCTGCAGATGTGTGGTTGGTGACACAGCATCCTACCCAACCATGATCACACCTCAGAGATGATCCTGGCATTCTGCCACCTTCTAATCAGTACTAGGTGGATGGTTTAATCTATATTTCATTGCCTGTAACAGCAAAATAAGCTTTCTCTTGCCAGCAGCTATTCTTTTTTCTTTTCTTTTTTTTCCCCCCCAACAAAATAAGGGTATGATGGCATAAACATACCTTTAGAGATATAAATTATCTAAAATGCCAGTCCTAATTGCATTACAACCTTGTGGAAAAATCTTCAATTGTTTTAGAGCCAATTACCTTGAGGAAAGTATTTTGATTTTCCTTCCATGCAAGATAGCAGTTGAAAATAATAAGCAGAGCCCTCCCAATATGACCAGCTGCTGTGCAATTCATCAGCAAGAGCTCTGAAACCACAAGCAGTTTCTAGACATCAATTGAAGAGGCTCTGTGCTGTAGTAGTCACAGCAATTTCAATCTAGGGGTTGCAGCCCAGCCAAATGAATTCTGGTGTCTCTGACAAAATCTCTTGCATCCAGATGAGGATGGATGACCCTCCGTGCCAGGGCAGTGCTGTGCTGCCTCTCCTTAGCTGCACTGTGAGTTGTGCTGTTGCTGGACATCCTTTATCTCTGGGCTAGGTTGGAGGGGAAGCTGGAGATAACGAAGTCCTTCTCATTTACAGCCCTGCTGGTGTTTAGGAGCCTCTGGTGGTTCCACCACTGGGAGCAGAGATGTTGTCACATGGCAGGGCACCATAACATGTCCTTCTGCACCTCTAGGCCCTGGTGCCATCACAGGAGATGGTGGTGCAAGTGAGAGCTCAGTTGGCACTTATTCATGCCCAGTGGACTCCCAGTGAAAAAAGGCATATATTTTATTTAATTCTTCAATGCTTTGGGGTTGCTTACTTTTGTGTGAGTGGAAGATTTGAGACAGTTTTATATTTTTTTCCAACCCTGGGAAAAGGCTTGTCTTTATTGACACTGATACTCGATTTAAAACACTAACTACAAAATGTGTTTTCATTAGGGCTGAGAAAAATAAATTCCAGACAAGAACTGAATTCTAAGTTCCGCAAAGTCTGAAGAATAGTGACAGGCAGTAAGCTGCACTAGCATTTCATTTCAGGCTTCTCTTGGTGTTAAGCCGTAGGGACTGGCATTTTGCTGGCAGGAGGGAAATTTCCTGCAGGAGCTGGAGACTGTGCTCCATAGCTGCTCAGCACATGCCACAAAGCCTGAAGGCACCAAGTGACCAGGTCGTGTTGTGGCCAGCACAGGTGAGACCTTCAGGAGTGCTCCAGGCGCTTCCCTTCACTGCAGAAACCACCTGCCAGACGCCCTGAACGCTTTTCAGAACCTCCCCCTGCTGCTTGGCTATTTCTAAGGAACCACCACCTGGGCTTCTCTGAGTCAGTGCTGCTGTTGTCCTTAATTGTTCTTCCAGTGCTTTACCTTGAGTTTTTTTAAATGGCTGGAACAACAGGCCTTCTGTTGCAGCCCCTGGGAGACCAAATCACAGGCTAATCAACAGCCTGCAAGGGTCGGCATCATGGCTCTTGCCAGTCTGTCATCAATTTCACTGAAAATAAGTTTAATCTTTTGTGTTAGACTAAACAAGAAGTGAGTATTAGCTCCCTTCTGGAGCCAGATGGGCCAGAGCACATTGCTTCGTAGCCTCTGATACATGCAGACAGTATGGATTTCCTGCAAAGCTTTGTTTCTTTTGGGCTCTAAAGTCAGCCGGTCCTTAGCAAGGATTTCGTAGCTGCTGCAAAGGAGCAGTAGAAAACAGCACTTCTGCAAAGAAAAAACATGATGGAGGAAGAGGGAAGTTCTGTAATGGACCCCCTGTGTCTTGGACTGCAAAAAGCAAAACCATAAGGAAGGCAAGACAAGGGGAGAGAGTAAGATGTAGCAATTGGTTTCATCTTTTTTTGTTACTGCATTTTTTTGTAGTTCCCTAAGGCAAATTTACGGGTGGGTTGCATTCCACATTCCTAATATCTTGATTATGTTTTTTATTCCTACTTAGTCTCCTCTTCCTTTCTTGTCTCTATGCCTAGGAGCTAAATCTACCTCTGATCATCAAAGAGTCTGGGCAATGCTGATGTCTTTTTCTTCTCCAGCCAGTTTCTGTCTGTGGAAGCACATCTGTGACCCACATTTTGCTTTCAAAATCAGCAAAATAGAGGTTTCCAGCTGGTTTCCTTAATCTCCTACTTTTGTTCAGATTTTCAAATTGTCTTGTGTTTCCTAGCCCCGAGTTCCTAACTAGGCTGGTCAGCGGAGTGCAGCGCATAGGGCAAGTCTGATCTTAACCACCCAGGGATGGGGACCTGCTTTGAACAGCTTCCAAACTTCAGGGGGAAATGGAGCAGACAGAGCATCCACACGAGCACTGATTTTCCATGTGCATCTCCAAACAGGAACAGGCCCTGCAAGATGTGTAGGCAGAGACAGTTTGCAAGTACACAGACACAAAAAAGCCAGAACCTATCTCAAGTTCTTCTCCTCCTGCTTCCAAGTACTTTGAAAGATCATTTGATAATGCCAGGGCTGTGAAACTACCGTGAAAATGTAAAATATTTTAGGCCTGCATTCAACCCATCCATCTTCACACATATCAGAGGTGTCAGGGCTAGGAAGCTTGTTGCCTTTGGCTCCCTCCATCAGGAGCCAAGAGAGGGAGAGGTGCCTCTGAAGAGGGATACAGACCTCACTGCTCAGCGGAGAAAGAGAGATGCAATTGTGTTTGTTGCTCTACCACAGCTAACCACAGCACTGACATCTCTAGTCTGTGCCAAATACCAAGCCCAAACTGGACAACATTTTGATTATTCCATCTTCAAGAACTGGTCTGGCAGTGCCTTACAGAAAAACGGCACCAGACTCAAAATAAAATACTGCAGTGCCTTCCTTCTCACCCCATCTTGTGTGGGACTGTTTTCTGATCTATTTTCCTTGCAAAAGAATTGTCTTTGCACGACGCTATCACCTTCCCTACTGATACTTACTGCATCCCACGTGCCAACACACACTTTGCATCAAAAAAGCAGTTAAGAAAGTAGAGCCAGATGTTGTTGTGATGTGGTGAGTGGCTTCCAGATTGAGCCCTGACAAGGCAGCATTGGAACAGACTGCCCAGAGAGGCTGTAAAATCTCCATCCTTGCAAGTGCTCAACACTGAGCCACCTGAGCTAACTTTCTAACTGAATTTAACTTTGAACTTGGTCCTGCTCTGAAGAGGGGGATGGGCCAGATGAACTCCAGAGGTCCAGCTCACACTGGCACTCCTGGATTTGTTTTCCTTCTCTGATAACACTGGGTTTAAAAGAGAGAAAGGGTCTTTGAGGTTTGCTGCAGTTTCCTGTGTCTAGTCATGCAGGACCATGCAGCTCTATGATAATGTCCACGTTCCACAAGTCCCCTGGTCTAAACATTTACCTTGCTGGCTTCACCAGCAAGGCAAACATTTAAACCATGGGACTTGTGGGACTTGGTCATTATGCATGACTGTCAGGACATGATCCATTTTAATGAGCTGCAATTGTTTCTGGCACGCTCAGACTGAAGAAAGAAAAATTATAGGTCAAGGTTTTGCATTAATATTCCCATCAGGTGTGTAGATTGCATTTTCTCATCACAGCTTTTGCATTAGAATATGGTTTTCTGCACACCCATCTTACTCGTGCCTGTCACTTGCACTCCCTTGCATTTAATTGGAGGCAGTTGCAGCATAAATGGAACAATCCAATTAATTGGGATGACTTGCATTGCACTGTTTATTGAACAATCCACCTTTGTGTCTTGGAGCCCAATAAAGCAGAAAGGAAAAATACATCACAAGCGTAGAGGTAGGTACATTTGTCTGAATTTATGGTTTAATTTACCCCAGTAGTAAATATGCCCACCAGCTCTGAATAATCAAGTTCCCCCTACAACAAGAAAAACAAAACAGTCCATAAAGGCCAGAGCTGGCTGACTGGAATCACCAACCTTGCTCCATCCCCACAAATGAGATGCAAATCTATTTCCAGGGAGAAGCAGCTCTGCAATGGTGCTGGTGCTGGTGCTGGTGCTGGCTCTGGTGTGGGGCTGTTTCTTGTCAGTGCAAGGTGAGGGAGACACAGGCAATCTGAGCCTTAGCCTGTTGTAGTCTAGCAGGGCTTGGTAGACGTCTTAGGTCTTGTTATTATCCTCATAAATTAAGGAATTGCTGTTGTTATATGGCTTCACCTAGGGCTGAGTGTGAGGTGGAAGAAAAGCACAGTAGGAAAGACATTGTTTTTTAAATCACCTGGAAGTTTTCCAGCATCTCCCCCTCAGTGTTCATCCACCTGGAACATCCAATTTCACCAAAACTGGGTACAAACTCTCCAGGGGCTACCTCTGTTGGTCCAAAGCAGTGGAGACCACATCAGATTATCTTGACAGTGCATGTTAAGTCACCTTCCTATCCCACCAAACGCTGACAGGAGAGCATGAGGATTGAGCTTCTTTGGCAGAAAACTCACAGGCAGAGGTCTGCAGGACTCTGCAACAACACAGCCTCATCATAAGATGCTGGATCTCATTATAGTGCCCATCCCATTTGGCCCCTCTCAGACCCCAGGGCAGAGGCAGAGCTCCACCAGACCCACCCTCTTTTGGGGTACAGCTCTGAAGAGATGCAGTAGATACAGACTGCCCTGCAAGGAGGAGCAGAGAAGCTACATAGGTAGTTCATTCCTTGAGCACAAAGGCATAGCAGTACCTACCACCTCCCTGCCATTTTTCATTCTGTGTTGCACCGTAACTGTGTTGTCTTTGGCCCGGGATTAGTAAAATCTTGACATCTTGACTAAATAAATTGGTATTTAATGAGACACAATTAAGTGGGCTCATCAGATCAGGGCTGTCCCCATTTTGGCAAAGCTCACACCAAAAGGGTAGGAGCTGAGGTAGTTCACACTGCCTGGAGGAGGAGACACTGCAAGAACTTGGAAATTATCTCTTCTCTTTTCACATTTTGCTTAGTGGTGAGGAGCAGCCGGCACCATCTATAAACACAGCACAGGG
Source organism: Promerops cafer (assembly GCA_013398275.1). Classification (NCBI taxonomy): domain Eukaryota; kingdom Metazoa; phylum Chordata; class Aves; order Passeriformes; family Nectariniidae; genus Promerops; species Promerops cafer. The sequence continues at coordinate 303,898 of VZSE01005852.1, read as the reverse complement.
CATCCCCCCAAGGAAACCTGCTGAACTGTAGTCCTGAACCCTGGATAATCTGTTCTCATCTCCGACTGACAGACCCAACAGGAATTTCTTCCTGCCTTGTGAAGGGCTGTGGGTGACAGATCTGGCGCAGAAAGATTTGACTTTTTTTGGCTGAGTATTTGTGTATTTTTAGGCTGAAATGTCCTTATGAAACCAGCTGGAGCTGGCAGGCTGCCACCAAGGGTTGGGGTTGATTTTTTTTGTTCCTTTCAGTTTGTTTTTTCACTGCTGCCCCTATTGCTGGCTGCAGCCTCCCTCTCCCACCAGATCTGCCCTTCCACAGGCAGCACTCACACCCTGCAGTGAGCCCCTCACTGTATCTCCCACCTTTCACCCCAACCTCCTCACCACACCGGGGCATGGCAGTGCTGGGATGCAGCTTCAGAGCCAGGGAGTCCAGACTCTCCTGGGAACTCACAGCCCCTGCTCCTCCTCCCCTGCAAAGCCAAGGAATCCAAGCTTCCCTCTCCCTTTCTGCACCCTGAGGTTTGACATACCGTGCACCCCCAGCTCCACCATCACACCCTGCCCTGCAAGACAAACAGCATCACTCACACAGACAGGAGATGGAGTGCCTCCTGAGGGGTGCACCAGAGAGGCTTTCAGGGTAACTATTGCTCCTAGAAGCTCCTTAGGGAATTGGATAGCTCTAGCAAGGCGTATGTCCCCCCGTGTGTGTGATTCCTGCTTTGTGCCAGCTAGTCAGCACCCGGCTCTGTGCACTGGGGGCTCTGAGCCCTGTCCCCCAGCAACACGTGTGACCACGTGGGGACCATCCGGCTGCTCTCAGGCTCCTGATTCTGCAGTGTGTCTGCAGGAAAATCTGTCAGGAGACCACCATGCCGAGGCTCTTCACACGGCTGGCGTCAGGTCTGGCACCATCTGTGATGCTGGGAGGTGAGCGTGGCGGTGGCATGTGCTTCCCTGATGTATTTGCTATCCGTTTGAAATCCTTAAATGGCAAAGAATGGCAGGAACGCAGGGATTCCTTTGTAGCCAGGCTCCACGATGGAGCAAGCTGTCTTCCACACAGGTCTGCAGGCACCAGTGGTGAGACGCTGCACAGCCGCCTGTGCCCCCCCTCCCCAAGTCCTGTCCCAGAAATCACCCCAGTTTGTAAGGAAAAGTTGAAAAAGGACTTTGCTGCAGTCCAGGGAGCATGTACAGCACACTGGGAACTCTGGGGCAGAGCTACCTGCACCAGCCATGGGGTGAACAGCCCAGGAGGAGCCACTCCAGCCGAGCACAAGCCCTGGCAAGCAGGACAGATCAGCTCTGTGTGCTCAGGATGCAGTTATCTTCCTTTCTCCTCCTTCCCAGTTTCTGATTCCTCCATGGATCATCCCATCCCCCATGCTGTGCCCTGCTCAGGGCTCTGGCACCACTGTGCCAGAGTGGTGCAATTCATCAGGCCCCACGGTGCAGGAGAGCTCCAAAAGCTTTTGAGTGACTGCTAGAGGTGTGCAGCTGCTGCCACTCATTCCCCCCACCCCCTCCTGGGCACCAGACAGTGCACACACACTCACCCTTCCCACTAGAAGAATGCAGCATCCCCATCCTCAGGTCAGGAGTTTTACCCAAAATCCAACTTTAAGGTTAGGAGTTAAATCCAAAACCAATCACAAGCTTAGCTAAAACTCCCTGTTTTTCAGAATATATTAAGAGAACCATTGGGAAATTGCTTTTATCTGCTGCTTCCTAAACCCTCTGGCTTGTACTTTAAAGCCTTTTGTCTGTGAACAGGAGAGCTGGAAAGCCCTTTTTTATTTCCTTAAGCAAATAGCCCATCTAATATCCAGCCTTGAGGGGCTTGAGAGAACAAAAATGAAGGGGGAAAAAAAGGATGTAGCAAACGTGACACACTGTAAAATCACCAGATCACAGGACTCGGCAATGATGGGTTTGAAGCACAGATCTGTCTGTGCCCATGAAGGGAGGGTGGCACAGCCTCTGTTAGGAAGGCAGAGCTCCCCAGGCTCCCTGGGAGGCCGTGGTGCCTGTTGGGCAGGCTGAAGCTCCTTGTGGGCTCCCCGGTGGGGACAATGACACTGTTAACAATAACACGCTGCTGTTCACGCGCTGCTGACGTCCAGCGTGGCGAGCAGCGGAGGCAGCAGCGGAGCGAGGCAGGAGCTGGTGGGGTTGGGCAGGCAGAGCATGGCAGGGGGCTGGGGGAGCCCCACGGGAGCAGAGTCCCAGCACCTGGCCAAGACGGTTCTGTGGGCTGGGATTCACTCCGTGGAGCTCGAGGCACTGATTCTTTCACAGACTAATTGATACAATCGCTCTAATTAGCCCTGGAGCAAACAGCACTTTGTGTCTTGCTTATCCAGGCCATGTGCTGAGCCAACATTCAGCCCCCAGCCATCGAGCTGCATTTTGGATGGGAAGAGGGGCAATACGGGGCCCTTTCTCCAGCACTCAGCAGCATGGACACGTGTTTGGACACGGCCGGTGCCGTGTGTGTGGTGTGTAAAGGGAGTGTCTTGGGAGAAACCTGGCACCAGGGGCGTTGAGGCGCCGCTGTGCAGGCGGCAGGGGGGCTGTGCTTTTCCTTGGGATTTCAGTACAGCCCTGTGGAGACCGGCGCTCCAGGGCTCAGTCGGGGCCAGGGGTGGCCTTCCTGCCTCCTCCCTCTCTTGGAAACCTGACAAGGGGTTTGGTTGTACCTGTTTCTCCCCAGAGCACTCACAGATGAGGCTGTCGTTTATTTGGGCAGCAGAACAGAAGGCAGACAAATTCGATGCTGCCACGGCACTGCTCACGTGCCACTGCCATACAAGCTGGGCATGAGCTCCACCAGCACGGGGGGCCTAATACACTGCAGACAGATTTTTGGCCTTTTCCTGTATTTCTTTCTTTTTGCACCTGCCACACACTAGTTGGGACTAGCTAGTGCTAGGTTCATATCAGTCCATTCATCCACACCTTTTACACTATTACAGTAAAAATAACAGAGACTGTCTATGAATGATTGTTTCATCTTCCCCATGTATGTTCCTTGCCTTCAGACCACTGACATATCACACAGATCCAAACCCAAAACTTCTGTATTCTCAGTCCACCCAGAAAACCTTGTAACCCCCCAGCCTGCCTCTCCCCCTGCCCAGCTCAGGCTCTCAAGGTACTCCTGCAGGGACTGTCAGGGACAGGCACACACTCACTCTGCTTTGTGGGCACAGGCTCTGGGCAGGGTTTCTCTGTTCCTTCACGACAGCAGAGCAAGCACCCATCCTTGTGCCAAAATCCTCGTGCTTACAACCTTCCCCACCACCAATACATTTAATGCATTTGAATGCTTGAGTGCCTGGAGAAGGGACCTCCTCAAAGGTCCCTGGGCACCCTGAGACTCTCTGGAGACTGAATTTATTGGGAAGAAAGAAGGAGGAATGGTTCTGAGCCTAAATTTTAGGCAGCACCTACTCCATGCTGCTGGGAGGAGGATACAGGGGAGAGGGAAGCCAGGCACAAACTGCACCATGGAGCCACTCCAAGAAAGTGTCAGCTCTGGTTTTGGTGGTTAGTCTCCAAGTCATTTTCTGGGGATTTACAATGCACTTTGTGTCACTGTAACCCCTCCCTTGCTGGGTTACGTTGTCACCCCAGTGCTGAGCAGCAAGCTTGCTGGGAACACCAGCACTGAAGAGAAATTTAGTGCTCTAAAACTGCAAGCCTGGTCCATGACACACCATGTGAGCAGTCACTGTAGCTCTGAGGCTTTTACAGCACTTTTAGTGGTATAAATCAGAATTTCTCAGTCCCTCAGTATTGCTGTTGGTATGTAAGGTTTGGCAATAGCATAAGAACCATTTCCAAATCCTCCTTCAGGAAAACACCAGCCAGTACATCCTACTGAGCATCATTAATGTCAGTTTAAACATTTGCAGTTAAACAGATCCATGGTCTTGCAGTCCCAAACATGAGAAATACTGCACCAGTGTGCTGTGCAGTGGTGCCAAATATGCTAAGGGCAGGAATAGGAGAAAGAAAGAGACAGAGGTAGCTGATGCTAGTTAGCAGATGCTGAGAGCTGGGAATTGATAATGGAGTCCAGGCAAAAACCTTTGCTCAAATTAAACTAATGTTAAAGCAGCAACTTCACTTGAAGAAATCCCCAGAGGACCTTCTCATTGCACAAAAAAGCATAAACAAAGAAATTACACAAATGCAGAAGTTACAAACAAATTCAGGAGAAAAGGCTGCATATTTCTGCTCAAGAGCTCAACTACCTAGACCCTGCCCAGGGGACCACACTTGGGGATGGGAGAGCCTCTTCCCCCACACATGATAAAGAGCTGAGTCTCCTGATCCACAGTCTCGATCCAGTCCCACCTGCACTCAGGGCTGTCAGTGCAAGGTGTAGGATTAGCACCCTCTCTGAAGTCCCAGCAAAGATCATCACAGCGTGGGACTCCCTGGCTTCTCAGGGCATCCCATGGTGACAGTGGGGACCAAGCAGCTTTGCTGAATGGGAGACCTCCTATATGAACGGATAACTCACACCAACAGGGAAAGCCTGAAGAAAAATTGGACAAAATCCAGTTTCTTTCTTTACCCATGCTGCCCTGCCTCCCCTGCCACGTGTTCCCATGACAACAGTGCCACACTACGCACCTCCGTGGTTTCGGCTGCGGTCCCCCAGGTGCTCCCTTCGTACCACAGTGTGACACGTCACGCTGGCTCCCTGCCTGTGCACACGGGGCATGCCTGCTCCATGGTCCTCTTCTCTGCAATGCTGCTTCTTCTTTTTCCCTACTTAAGCCTAAAATCTCATCAATCCCTAGTCCTCAGCCCTAGGGACAAGTGGGTCATGCAGTGAGCATGTGAAGAAGACCCCACAAGAAAAAGATTTATGGGGATGCAGAGGCAAGATGTGTGCAGATATAAGCAACAGTGCAGATATGACCCAGATCCATCCTGCAGCCTTACCCTGTATGGACCTAAGGAGGCATTCCTGGGATTCAGGAGGTTATTTCTATTTTCACTTGGCCATGGGAGCCAAAAAACCTCTGTATTTTGAGAAGCTTGAAACATTGATTGGATACGGCTGATCCTTCCATCAGTTGGTGCAGTGCCACCAGATGAATAAATCTTGCATGCATCTGTAATTACTGCTTAGCTTGTGTTTAAGTGCTGTGTCATTGATCTGCAGAACTCATCAAAATCCATAAGGGAATGCATGAAATTATATTGGATGGAGCAGAAAGGTACATGACAATATCCATTTTCAGCCTTGTTTGATCAGCAAAAAAAAAAAAGAAAGCATTTATTTATCTCCATTCAAATTCTTGGGTTAACTTGTGATTTAATCATCAATTGTAACACCATTTTATCAGCTGCTCTTTATGTAGAGAATATATTTCTTTCTTATAGTAGACCTTAATAAAATACATTCAGTTTCTACCAGCCTTGCAGTACCTGCCCCTAAGTGGGCAAAATCTCTATTAAAATCATGGAAGAATATTGCTTGAGGTTTAGAAAACTCAGTATGGGTGGTCAAGCTTCTGACTGCATTTTAGGGAACCCAGAGTGATTTCCAAGTGCCACCACAGACTTCCCATCATGTCCTCAGGCAAATCATCTATCCCCTTAATACTTCTTTTCCTCCTAAAGCAAGTGTGATTAATAGTATTTCCCTGCTCCAGTGGGAGGCTGGGAGAACACATCAATCCTGCTCAGCAAGAGCTGAGGTGCTCCAGCAGCAGGGAGCAGGGGCGATGCTTTGCTAATCAGCCCTCTGCTCGAGGTGCTCTCCTGCCCTCCTGCAGCCAAGAGGAAGCACCAAAGGCATTTATTGAGAATAAAGCACACCATGTCTGGAAGAACTCCTGATGTTTTCCAGACCTAACGTTTCTCTGGCCCAGCTCCATCCTCCCACTGGAAGTGAAGTGCTCCTGGGTCAATTCAAACTTCTCTCACAAGCAGGGAGGAACTCCTGCTTCACCCACCCGGATTACTGCAGCACCTTGGCCCTTGGCTTGCTCCCCAGAGATGTGGTCACTGACAGGTCCGTGGGCAGGCAGCAGAGGCTGGCTGGGACATGTCCCCAGGGCACAGAGGAAAGTCTGCACAAGATCAAGTGCAGACAGCTTTTCTCAGCTCTGTGGAGGGACATGCCTCTGAGGTGGTATCCTCAGCTCATCTCCCACAAAGCCACACCAGCTTTTTGGCTGGGCTGTCCCATACAGAGTATACCAAAACAGTTTTGTCATGCAAATGTCCCTGATGCATCTTGAGCAGAGCACAGGGATCAGCCCACTCCTGAAGAGACCTGGGAGCAACCCAAACCACTGTCTGGAGGACTGCAGGAGCCTAACCCCAGGAATGGGTGCGTGGTGACAGGAGAATATGGCAATAGACCTCTGAGGTTGCTCTTGCCAATAGAACAGGGAGAAAGGAAAAATCGGGGGCCAGCAGGTGACAGCTTTTCCTCGTGAGAACAATCGAGCTATTTTGATACACTATAAACAATCTTCTGACAACGATTCAGTTGAACATCTTCTAAAGGGATGAGAAACTATGAATTTTCCCTTACATGTCTCGGCTTCTGGATCCGGCCGGGACTGAAACCAAAATGCTGCAATACCACAAGCAAAGCTGTTCTCAAAGGAACCTCAGCCTGACAGCTGCTGGGAAGGACCACAAAGTCCATTTGCGTAGCACAGATTTTACACGCCCAAGAGATCTACCTATGTCTGGGATAACTAAGATATTTTTAGCATGCAGCCAAGGGTAAAATTTCCAGGTTTTGCTTTTGCTACCTATGAGTCACATCTGCCCATGGTAGAGCACTGGCTAATTTTGGTACCCATGGTTTTTGGCAGGGATGTTTAAATGACATTTGAAAGCAGAAATCCCCATAGCTTGCTAATAGATCAGGAAAATGGACAGATGAGAAGATCCAGAGATATGATTCCCACTCCATCACCAGCAACGCATCTTCCTCAGCAGGGTGAGTGGATAAATGGGGCCCCTGATTGAAGTCAGCTCCCGACAGACCTACCCCACTCCTCATAATTGCACCATCATCCAGCCGTGGGCATCCTCCAGCTACTTGATACGAGAGCACAGATCTCATTAAGTGATGCTTTCCTTTGCAGCATTAGATCTAAATCCCTCACCAGTGCTATCCCTGCTGCAGACAGACACCAAGCACTACAAAACACTGCAGCTATATCTAATTCTTTTCTTCCAGCTTAGAAATGGAGATGTTAATGCTACTTCACCAACAAGTGTGTACATAGATGTCCCAGGCCTTTGTGCACACCCTGATGAATATCTCTGGCCAGCGGCTGATCAAAAGGTTAAAGTCTGGGGGACTGGTTTCATCTGTGGTCCCAGCTGTCTGCTTTCCAGGGCTGGAGTAATTCTGAGTAATTAGCTCATTTGGCCTTGGGGCCAAATTGAATGTCTGCTGTGCAATTCAAGGAGCACTGGGGCAAGCAATCCTTCGTGCCTGTGCTGGTGTGCTCACCAGGGGCTGTGCATGCAGCAAACTGGGTTAGTTGATGTCTCTACCCTGTTTGGGCTCAGCAGATGCTTGTGAATGCAGCAGGGGCCCTGCTGCAGCATGGGGCCTCCATTCTCTGAGCAAGACTCCTTCCCAGAACAAGCCCTTTATTATCCCAAACTCCCCGGGGCTTATTTTTAGCCCCTCCTTTTCTTTCCTTTCTTCTTTTTACAGTACAGAAAACCATCAGCTCCACTGTCAGCCAGCTTATAACAGCAGTCCTGGAGCAAAGAAAAAAAGCTTCAAACCCACTGACTCTGTTGCATAAGGGTTTAGGCACAGATCCTGCTCACTTCCAGGATTCCAAGTCCCACCACTCCTCAGCCCATTTCCAGCTCAACTACTGTCCTTCAGAGCTGGGTGTCAGAAGGAAGCAGAGCCTTACGTAAAGCAGGAGCAAGGCTGGAGCAAGGCTGAGCTTTCCTCAGCTTCAGCCCAAGCTCGATCAGTGCCTGCGTCTGCCCTGCTGTGCAGAGGACACCTGTGTGCAGGGCCACCAGGAGAGAAGACCTTGCACAGCCTGAGCCGTGCGTCATCCCGGGCTTACGCAGAGCCACTGGACAGACACAGCCAGCCCCTGTCAAAATCCTTTGCTTATGAAACAAAGGCAAGGGTGCCTTGTGCTCAGCAGCTCTGTGCTAAACAACAATTTAAATCACAGGCTTTATATAAAACAGTGGCATTGCCCAGATGAGGACACTGCTAAAAGGCATCACAGCACTGCTGCTGGACTGTGGTCAACAAATCTGCCCTGTGTAGCAGCCCCAGGGGCCTGGTGTTACACTGCCTGGTTCTCCAAATAGCATCAGATTGAGTGACCATAAAACAGATGGCCACTTGTAGAACAAGACAGCTATGGCTCCCTCCTTTCTCAGTCTCAGAAAGGATTTGGGAGATGAGGAAAACCTCTTCCTAGGTGACAAAGGGCTCCAAAGTGCTTCCATGAAGTGATGTCTTGGTAGCAGAGTGAAGATGCTGCACAGCGGATGCTGCGGAGGTCTCAGAGATGTCTAGAGAGAAACAAGTGGAGGATAGGGAGGAGAGAGAGGACAGCTGTTCCCATTCAAAAATTAACAAAGTTAAACTCTGACACGGCAGTTTAAAAACCGGAAAAAGGCAGTTTGTTCACAGACAGGGTAGCTGAGCTTGGAAATTCCTTGCTGCAGATGTGGTTGTTAGAAGTTTTAAATTGCTGCAAAAAGTGCCTAGACAAATTTCTGGAAGAAAAAAACATTGAGGGGTAATAAATATAAAGATATCACACTTCTCTTTGAAACTCTGTTATCCATATGAAGTGCTGGAGGCTGGGAAAGCTGAATACTGCATGCTTGCCCTGTATTTGTACTTTTCTCTTAACATCTGCTCTTGGACACTAGCTAAGCTAGGTGAGTCATTGATTTGACCCAGACATGTTGTTTTTTCTCTTTTGTAAAGGCTCTGATATGTCAAAAAATATCTTTTTCATCCCCTCTTACATCCCATCCAATTTTCAAGCTTCAATGCAGAAAGATAAGCCCACATCTCCTTTCCCAGGGCCCCTCCAAAATCCTTTCTGGGTAAGTTTCTCATGCTTGCTTTTCCTCCAAAACCCACCTCAGCCCCAGCCAGAGCTCTCTGATCACAAACTCAAAATTCCAGGAGTAAGGAGTGGAGATATGGCCAGAGCTGACCACCTGTGAGCAAAGCCAGCCAGCACTTGCACCTGGAGACCCCTCCTGTCCTCAAGTACCTTTGTTACACAGCTGCTATTTAGTGACTCTTCTCATCCACATGTGATGCTAAAAATTATTCTGGATTCAGTCATGCCTTGGAAAACTGCAAGTCTAACTAGGACAGCTAAACTCCAACTTGCTTTTATTCATTCCTCCTGCCTATCATTAGTATTAATATCAACCTGTCAAGTTGATCTTGATGTACAAGCCCTGTACAGCCTTGCTTCAGTGCAGGGCCAAAAAAATAAGAAATGCATCACAACGCAGCATCTTTTTTGTCAAGATTTGGCACCTTCCTTTAATAGCAGACACCATCCTCCTCACTCCCCAGAGAAAAGTAATGAAAACCCATGGCATCCAGCAAGGTTCTTTCAGAAAGTAACCCCAGTAATCCCTGACCCTGGTGACCATCACTCCAGCTGTTAGCAGCCTGCAAGAAACAGGCACCTGAAGTGACATCTCACTGGTTGGATTAAGTTAGGGGAAGGAAGTTCGGGAGTTTTCATGCTGGTATCTCATCTGGTTGGACATGAGATGAGATTTATCATTAGGAGCAGCAGCAAGATAGCAGGACTTGCCATGTAATTCATGTGCTTGCCATGGGGGCAGGACTGGCTGATGGAAAAGCACAGCCAGAAACACTAAACACATTACCCAAAGTCCAGGATCAAATTCCCAAGACCTTCCTTCTCTAGGCTGGACTGAGAAAACACCAGACAATGTTCATGCCCTCAAATGAGTTACTCATCCCCTAAGGTCTTTTCCCTGCCCACCATAACCCACATGGAAATGCCTCAGGAACAGTGTGTACCACCTTCTGGCTTTCCTTACAGGGAGAGGAGGGCTCTGCACGGTCTCTGTCCTTAGACAGGACTGGTTCCTGAAGGGACACGATGCCACTGCTTGGCAACATTTCAAGCCTTTCATAACTGATGATTATTTAAGAGACCTGTGACATCACGTCTATGTATGCTGGATTGGTGCTGGATTCTGAGAGTGGGCTGTGCTTGATTTTCCCCTTTCCCTCAAATATAACAGCAGATCTGACTGGACATAGTGTCTGTAGAAAAAACACTGTTGTGCCATGACCTCTGGGTGCTTGCCCAGCACCAGCCGCCCTGGGCAGCCAAACCAAACTGTATCACTCCTTCAGGCAGCAGAGCCCACATGGCTTTGCTCTCTGGTAGGAGATACTACAAGAGTTTACTCTGCTGTTGTAGAGCCACTACTGACACTCCCTAAACCCAGTGCTTATCCTCTGAACCCTTACTCTACGGTCAATAAATATTAAATGGTTTTAATACTAAATATACATTGAATTGTGCGTTCATCATTGAAAGAAAGGAAGAAGATAAGGTGGAAGATAAGACCAGATACAGGCAGCCTTCCATCCATGAGCAAGGAAGGAGTGCTCAGGTAGAACCATCTTTACATAATAATTTAGATTTAGGTAAGATGGAGCCTGCTCATGACAACCTTGATTAAAATCTCAGCATTTGCCAGGACACAGTGTTGGAGCTGCCCCTTGAATGCCTCAGTACACAGAGTCCAAAATAACCCAGCAGTGACTCAGCTGCATGTGTTGACAAAGGAGGATCTGCTGCCTCATCAAATACAACACAAGCCAACAAATCAAGGCTGGGCTATCCCACGCACACATGGCCTTTCCTTCACAGAGGAGACATGGCCAGAACTCAGGACAGCCAGGATGGAGGAGCCACTGGGAAGATGCTGCTGTCTCCAGGTTTGCTCCTGGAGTTGAAGCTCCAACTCCCACTCCCTGCAGACCTGCCCCAGACCAAGACCTAGCTGCAGCTGCTGCTGCACCGCAGCTCATTGAGCACTGAGGATGTGAGTGTGGCATCAGCACGGTGTGAGCACCTTGGGTGTGCACAGGGAGAGCTGGGTGATGCAAAAAGACTGCCAAGGTGTCACCCTCAAGGCAAGAAAAACCCAGCAGACGTTTAACCATCTTACTGCCATTAAGCTCAATAGACGTGAATGTCGCCTGTGTAAGCTTTGCCGCAGGTATCCAGCCTTGACCACAGCCTGCAACCTCAGCTGCACTTCCTCATCCAAGAAAGCAGCCAGTGGAGCTTTTGGCATAGGCAGCACAGTCCTGGGAGAAGGTTCCTGTGCTAGCTGAGAGCCTGAGGAGGGGTCCCTGTGCACACACTGCACGTAGGCTGCTGCTGCCACCGCTGAGCTGTCCCCGTGGGACACCTGGACAAAAGTCCCTTTTCTCCATGCAGTGTCTGTGGCATCAACAGTGCTGCTACCAGCTGCTTTTGGAAACAGCAAATTAAGGGGCAATACTACTGTGTATAGCTATTCACTGTCAACTAGCCTGTATAGAGCTCCTGCCTTTCTTAGCCTCTGTTCAATGATCTCCTCTCCTTGTATTTGTGAATTGCCATTTCCTCTGCATTTTGCTTTTAGCAGCATAAAATAGTTGGGCTTCACCTCCCTGAGCATGGTAAACTGAGTGACTCAGAAACCTGCAATGTGCTTCAAAACAAAGCATTTAAAATAAAAGATATAAGCAGTAATGGAGCTACTCAGCTCAGGAGCAGAAATGCTAGAGGGTTGCTCATGTACTCACAAGCCTTCTAACCTTCCTTCAGCTTTTTTTAACTCCTGCAAACCCAGGGCAAGGCAGGCTGCAAGTGAGAGCTGATGTGTCATTTCAGATATGCTTCCACTCCAGCGTGCAAACCCTGGAGCTGGGAAATGCAAGAGCTCTGATGCCAGCACCGATGACGTGGAAGGGGGAGCCAAGCTCTCACTCCACGGCCTCCAAAGTGCTCTTATTTCTGCTGGTTAAACAGATGCCAGCTTCTGAGGGGATTATGTGTCATAGAGCCTGTTGGCTGTGACAACTAATTATCTCTCAAACCAGTTTGGCCTTGAGATTTTCAGCTCAAAGGGCATACCAGCAGCGCTGCCATCCAGCACCATGTGTAGCAATTTGTCCCCACTTGGGTTTCCCTGTTTCCAAAGAGGTGGAAAGTACACCATCCCCAAAGTACACCATCCTCCCCCAGCTCAGGCTCACACCAGCAGGTCCTTCCAAGCAGCATGGGCAGGGAGCACCAGCACTCCAGTGAAACCTCAGAGATGCTTCCAGCAGGAACTCAGGAGAACAAGCAGCAGCTAAAATCAGCTCAGCATCCAAACAGCAGCCTGGCTGATCCTCCCATTCCCACAGCTGGGTGTTAGTGTGGCAGCCATGCCATGGCACGCTCCTCCAGCTGAGCTTCACAGGCTGCACACATTAACAGGGTCCAGCTCAGTGCAGGGGAAAAAAATATCTGCCACAGCCTGAGCCTCTTTCTAGGGGAGAGCAGCCAAGGATTTAAACAGCTTTGGAATGCAGCCTCAAAACCAGCACTGAAAATGTTTTATAACTTCATATAAATTGATGGCTAACCCCCATCAGGAGTCCCAGGAACAGATGAAAATCAGACCCAGACAACTGAAAGAATTTAAGTCATTGAGAAACACATAGACTGCTGGAAAAGACTAGAGATGAGGAAAGAGATGAAGGGAGGAGTTAACAGAAAAGGCAAAGGCTGTATTGGCAAGCAGGTATTGGAGCTGGGGTGCCCAGCAGCCAGGCTGGAGGCATTGGTGTGGCATCAAGGCTCTAGACTTGCAGAGCTCAGCTCACCTGCAGCCAGAAAATGTTGTGTATTGGGGGTATTGAGTATTCTTCTGCCAAGCACCAGTTAAGCACTGGGAAGCAGGTGCTAGAGGGCCCCAGCCGAGGTTCCTATGGAGATATCCCAGCTGGGATCACAAACTGGATGCTGTCATGTAGGAGAGGGTAGATGGGATGGATCCTGCTTGGCTCTCCCCTCTCTCTATCACTATCATCTTGCCCTCTCGAGAGGCTGGCAGGCTGCACCAGCTTCCCCAAACCCCTGATCCCCCAGAGAACTTGGCTGGAGCCAGACATGAGGCTGCATCACAAGGGAAGGGAGGCAGGGCTTTCCAAGCCTCAGAGCCAGGTTGAATGCAGGACCAAATCAAATCTGGAGCTGACTTGCTGTCAGGCAGCCAAGGGGAATGCTCTGTGGAAGAGCCATGGACTGAGCACGCTGTAGTGTGAGTGAGAATGCCCTGAAGAGCACACAGCCCAGGGTTTAGGTGATGCTGCCATTCACCAGCAAATCGTGGCAGGTTGAAAGCAACAATTTCAGTAACAAGCTTCTCCATCACTGCGCTGCGGAGGACCTGAGTCCTTTGGCCAGTTTGCAGTAAATTTCTTTGTTTGCTGCACTCCCAGCATAAAAGGAGGATCTCAAAAGCAAGAATGATTAATGTGGAACATTAAATTGAAGGTAGTTGGGTCATCAGAAAATGCAGAAAATGAAGACAGAGGAAGTCATAAAGGACTCCAGGATACTGCCAAGAGCTGCAAGAGGAAAAGAAAATCCCCCCTCTTACACCTCAGCTTTTTAATATCACCTTGAAGTTCCCAAGGATAGAGGAGAGCCTGAGTCTCTGAATACCAGCATTACAGAGCTGCCTAGGTCTGCAGGGCCCTGTGAAGGGATGCAGCTGTCTCTTAAATAACAGGAGTTGACACCAGTTGTGAATAGATGAGTGATCGTGGCTTCAGCCGTCACAGCCAAGGATCTGATTTCAAATGAAGCCCCATTGATCCATCCAGTGCCCATCACAGGGTTATTAAAGGAGCATCTGTCACAAAACCACAATGCCTTTAAATGCTTGAAAAAGGGCACAACAAAAATATAAGCCTGCTTATCTTGTATACTTTCCACTGGGTGACGTGATTCTTGGAATTATTTAGCAAAAATAAATTTTAAATATGATGGGTAGGGAAAATACATGATACAAGCAAGGTGAGGTTTGTATTTGACCTTAGTGTAGAGTTTGGCTGTCTGTTTGTTGTTCCAGGCTTGTGGGGTAGGCATGAGAGACAGTGGCAGGGAATTTTGTTGGGTAGCAGAGAGCACAGCCCCAGCTCTCCAGGTGTCCTGCTCCAGAGCCCTGGCTCAGTGGTCTCCCTCCAGGACACAAATGGAAAGCCATTCCTGGTTTGGATGCAGCAGGGATATCATCTCCAGCAGCAGCTCAGGCCAAATGGGATGTGCTATGGCAAGGCAAATGAGGGGGTTGGTTTGGTTACACATCAGGACTAAATCCATGTTCTGTGTTTTAAAAAAATTGCATTTAGCTAAACTGAAAGTCAAGCTGTCATCATGGCTGTCTTGAGTGAATGGTTCCAGCTCACACCATCTCACACTCACCAGCAAACGCTTACCTGAGACAGCAAAGTCTTTTCCTTCTCTGCAACTGTGCAGCTCCTCTTACTACTTTTTATTCTCTGCCTGTTGCATTGGGCAAAACTGCCATCTTCTGGCACCTGAATAGGTACCCTCCTGTCCCGCCACCAGCAGGTCACCTCCTGCCCCACTGCCTCTCTGGGTGACATCCAGGCACAGGGATCAAAGGAAAAGATCACTGTTCATGCACAGACATGCTCTATTATATTCACAATATATCGAAAGCATCTCAGAGCATTAGATTGATGCTCCTGGGGCTATAGGTGGGCATTTAAGCCCTGTAATGCACATCAACCCCCTTTTAAGAGAAACTGGAGTGTCTGCATGCAGGCTTAATGGCGGTGAGAAAGACTGTGCTGTGTGATGCAGGTCTGTGTTTATAATTCATATTAAATGATAATCCAAATTCCTCTTTTCTTTATAAATTGTTTTTTAAATTATCTTGAATGTGGATGGAAAACTGGACTGTGGTCATATGTGCAAAGATGTTGGGTTTCTCTACACAAACGTTTCATGCCGAAAGACAGGACTTCCTACCCCAAGTTTCAGCCTGGGGAGACATTGCCTGTGATCATAGATTTTAAGCCTAAGGCAGAATAAAGTTACATGTTTTAAACTGTCCAAGCATTTAGAAAGCTAAATCTCCTCTCTGTTCCCCAAAGCCCCAGTACTCCCAGATTATCACCATTTAAGTAGAGTCCTGCATTCTTTCCAAGAGCTGCATCTCGTGCAGCCCCAGCCCTGTGCTGGATTTCAAACTGAAGAGTGACTCACCTGTGCAGATTCATCTCCCTTCATCTGAGCTGACTGAAAGCAAGGCATGGCTCCCTCCCTCCCTTCCCAGCACAGAGAGAGGCATGTCCAAAGGGGACTCGACCTGTGTGTTCTGGGAGCGAGACCTGTATGCTCCAACCTCTTATCTGAATAAACCCTTTCAGAAAAAGGTGTGTGTACAGGATCCAGCACAACAGACTGATTTGGACCCTTGTTCCTCAGGGAATAAAAATAGCAAGTTAATATTAAAACTGTGTATTTTCACAGATTGCGGGCGGGACTCGCAACACATCATGCTTAATTTCCTGCTTTCAGTTCCCTATCAGATTTTATGCTTAGCTTACTGAGGTTTGTTTGTCCCTAGAATAGGATTTTTTTTCCTTTAGCTACAATACATTCAGTCATGAAAAATGAGATTGAAAAAGATTAATAGGAAGCTGAAGGATTCATCTGAGATTGACAAAGATTAATGTGTGTCTTATTCTTAGCTGTTTTCTTTTTCTTTTCCCTTCTCTTAGCTACCTAGACAGCTTAGATCGAATTGGAGCTGCAGACTACCAGCCCACGGAGCAGGATATCCTCCGAACCAGGGTCAAAACAACTGGCATCGTAGAAACTCATTTCACATTCAAAAACCTCCACTTCAGGTTAGTCTAAAACTGTACAGTAAATTTTCAGAACAACTATTTCTCACAGGGTTTCCCCATAGTTCCTAAGGGAGAAGTTGTTAAATTGCTGGTTAATGCATGGACAGCTCCCAGTTCAGAAGACACAGCATTTTGGAGGTCAACAATATGAAAAGTTTGGCAATCCTGTCTTGAAAGTCACTGTCTGTAAGATAGAAGCTCATGGCAGCTTCTTCTAACCCAAAGAACATCTTTGTTGGAATGTATAATAGAAAACTGACCCCCAAATCCGATCAAGCCTCATAAATGTAAAAATATTTGGCCACATCTTTTAAGTGGGTCTGTCACATGTAGTTAACACAATACATTGACCCTCAATGATGCCATCCAGTAGAGAAAAGAAGGCACAACAGCAGAAAGCCACACACAAACAGTATTTAGAGCTTATAAAATCAAGAGTATGTGGTCTTCACCTCTACTAACCCTTTGGTACCCAGCACACTGCTAAGGCTCTCCCACAGATCCCCACATCCCTGTCTGTAACTGCTCCTCATGGTCCTCCTTGGCTGCAGCCTCTGGAGGAGAAGACCAAGCTAGCACTGAAAGACCCACTGCTTGTGTTTGGGCGCATGTGGTCAGAGAATGCCCAGCATGCTAATGTTCCCTGCTAACCAGGGAGGTGTGGGTGGTGATGGTCCTCCCCTGTGCTGCAGGCTCTTCGATGTCGGGGGCCAGCGGTCAGAGCGCAAGAAGTGGATTCACTGCTTTGAGGATGTCACAGCGATCATCTTCTGTGTCGCGCTGAGTGGCTACGACCAGGTGCTCCATGAAGACGAAACCACGGTGAGTCTAACTGGGCCTTGGAGGCCCCAACATCTCTTTATGGGATACTGCATAGCCAGCAACTCCTCAGAGATCGCCGAATGCTCCCTGGGGTGCTACAGTAATGTGCTTTTGTCCGCCGCTCCCCCCTGACTCTGAAATCCTGGGGAGATCTCTCCTCCTTCACATTCTTTGATATGAAGTCTGCATACCCAGGTAATGCTTCCTTACACTGGTGAAGGCATAGTGTTTGCTTCTCCTTTCTAGCCAACCTGTGTTTTCAAAATGCACTACAGCACCCTATAACCAGCAAGAGGATACAGCTGGGTGGGCTTTAAAACAGGGAAGCAGTCAGGCCGTGGTGCAGAGGTGCAGGACAGCAGTGCACACCCAGGGCTCAGCCCAGGAATATAACCTACTTCTTCAGGCTACAGAAATTCATTTTCCTTAGTGAGAATGGAACTGTTTGAGTCCTCAGGTAATTTGCTCTAGGAGAGATTTTATGACTTCCCACTGTGACATTAGGCTCAAAATACCATCTGGAAATAAAGCTAGTGAGCTGTGTGCTCCCTGGTATTAGAGTGCAATTAATACAAGAGAATTGAATACACAAAAAAGGATGCAGTAAGACTCATTCCTGTATTCTGACCATTCATTCAGTATGATGGGGATGCATGTTTTTGGGACTAATGACAACTGCTGTGGGTGCTCAGTTAGCTTTGTCTGATGAAAAGGAATTGGAGGCCATACTCAGACTCAGTAATGATTTCCTTGGTGTCCAATCTGCAGCAGCAGCATGGAGTGCTTGCTCTTGCCAGCTCTGTCTCTCTGAGACTTTTTATTCTCCTGCTGGTAAAGATGTCAGGCTTGCAGAAAGCTGTGGATGAGGATGGAGTCGAGGGAAATATTGCTGTTAGGTGACATTTGTCTTGTCCCAAAAAGACTAGGGGGACTGTGGTTTCTAGCCTCTGAGCCAGGTTTATGAGCTTTAACAAACTCTTTGATGAAATCACCTGGTTGTTTGAATCATATTGATGCCAGAATTCTGGTTGATATTAACATTACCAGTCATAGGACTGGTAACAGCATGAAGCTGTGTCAAGGAGAACTTTAGGCTGGAAATTAGGAAAAGGTTCTTCATCCAGAGTGTGATCAGGCACTGGAACAGGCTCACCGGGGAAGTGGTCACAGCACCAAACCTGACAGTTCAAGGAGCATTTTGACAATGCTCTCAGGCACATGGTGTGACTCTTGGGGTTGTTCTGTGCAGGACCAGGAGTTGGATTGGATGGTCCTTGTGATTCTGTGATCATGACTGTGTCTCCCTCCAGACTGACTGAGACACTCTACATCTGTCACATCCACTTATTTATAATCCCCAGTTGTCTCCTCCCTCTGACTCTGGCCCTGATACATTCAAGGATGCTCAGCCCTGTAGGATTTACTGGGAAGGAACCAAAATCTCCTGATGTGATTTGAAAAATCCAGCCATTAGCTCAATGCTATAGAACTCTGCAGCTGGGCAGCAAAATCAGCCAGGAGACACAGAAGAACACAGAGGGAGGGGGCAGGTCCAGGGGACAGGGAGCAAAGCTGTCATAAGAGTAGAGAGCAAGGTGCTCTGTAGGTATAACTTGGATTGTGACACCCAAATTGTGAAGCCAAAGGCAGCTTTTAATACAGGTCACCTTTGGGTGCCCATCTACACAAATCAGAGCCTGTGATTCAAAGCCATGGAGCATGAAATGAAATGGCCTGAATGCCAATGCCATTTTTTAAATGTCAGCCTTAACTCTGCTCCTCTGAACTGGAGGTTAGAGCATCTCTCCTGGAGAGAGCCCTGACAGTGATTGTCCCTCACCCAGCAGCACCCCGGAGCTAGCTCAGCCTCCCCCCTGAAGTGCTGCGCTGCAGAAACTGGGATTTATGCATCTCCAACTTTCCCTTTGCAGCAGGAGAGCAGCCTGGTGCAGCTCTGGCACAGCACTGACATTTGCTTGCTATTTCAGTCCCTGTTCACAACACATTTCAGGGGATGCTGAGCAACAGGAGGGCAGAGGCAGCTGCTGCTCATTTACACATTCGGCGTAAACGGGGAAAAGATTCGGCATCGCCACCACCACGCCCCTGCCTAACCCAAATAAACAGCCCTGAGCACGGCCAATGCGCTCAGGAGACAACAGTGGTGTTGGATCTTGCCTGCCCTATTATATCCCCATCACAAATGGCAGGTGGAAGATGTGACACCCACAGACCCTGATCCCTCCCAGGTGAACCCTCACACGTTTGGCCCCCTTCTTGGTAATGTGGTGCCTCTCCAAAAACGCAGCAGTAAAACAGCATCTCCTCAGTCAGCTGATTTGCTGTTTGCATCCGTCACATCTGCTGGCTTTAATGACGTCAATCAGCTTTTATTGCTTCTCACTTGGAAAACACAAAGAGGAGGCAGCTGAGAAAGTGAGCTGGATGCTGCTCCTCCAGCTTCATTTTTTAGAGACACTTACTACAGTCCAGGTACTTGCAGCTGAGCCACTGAAGGTTTGGGGGCTGTACAGATGTCTCTATGAGTATGAAAGGACTTGCAGAGAGCTTTCATTGCTGGCATGGAGCCATGAGAGGGAAAGAGCCCAACTGCATATCAGGGTCCAAAAAACCCCTTCCAAAGCTGGGTGCACGTAGAGAATGGCTTTTCCTCCTGCGCTCAGCACCCTGTTGTCAACGAGCACAGGATTTCACAGGTGCTTTTTGCACTTCTCTAAGTCAAACCACACCTCGGGTGGAGGAAACTGCAGTTCAGATGCAGTCGGCATCACATGGACCAGGCACAGGCTCACCTTGGTAAGCCCCAGGTTGGGACATATGTAGGGTCAGCTTGTCTCACTGAAAAAAGCTCACAAACAGGGTTATTGTGAATCCTTTCCAAAGAGCTGGTTAAACAAGGCTGGGTGAAACACTCTCTGACCTGTCCCTGCCCTTAAAATTCAAACACAGCTCTATGCTTGTAAAGTTGTTTTGTGGGTTATTGTGCTCTCTGTTTTAAAAGACAGAGCACCCATCCTCCTGCAGCAGCTAAAACAAGACTGCTGTGTTTGAAGCTGTCCCTGCTCCTTAAGGGCAGGCAGTCTTTTATAGGGGATGTATTTTCTCTCTAATTCCCTGTCACAAAGAACCACACAGCAGGAGTCGAGGAAAGCAAGTACTTCCCTATGTCCAGATCAGAAAGACATAAAGAAAATAAAGGAAACTTTTCACATCTGTGGTTTTTAGGCCCATACACCCATAAAGATCACACTTTTCACAAAAACTCCCAGTACTGCTGAATCCAACTTTTCCCATTGCTTCCAATACCTTATGCTGCTGTTGGCAAATCTAAACTGTGTCCCTGTGTGCCCAGCTCCCAGGGGAGAGGAACAAGGCATGAGAGAGATTCAAGCAATGCCTTCATCAGTCCCATTGCTGCTGCCACAGCTACAGCCCAAGCCAGAGCTCATGTGGCAAAATAGTACCTTCTGCCCAGCCCATCCAAAGCACAAGGCACTGCCCTCAAGGTATTACACCTGCCTGTGCCTTTACCAAGTCCTTCACAAGGAGCTGCCAGGCTCCCTGCCATATTTGTACACAGTGGAACATCCTGCTTTAACTGGCAGAACACCTCCCTGGATTATGTCTTTGCATAACAAGGCTCTTTTGTCTCATTTGTGGCTTGTCTTTTTGTTTTGTAAGTTGAGGTTACAGAAGGAAAAGCCTCAGCTCTGTAATCTGGGAAGAGAGAGGGACAGTCATATCACTCAGTAAAACTAGAGAAGATGATTCACAAAGGTAGATTTACATTATTCTTTCTAAATAGAATTCCTAGTGGAATTCTTTTAAAAACAGCAATGGAATGGGACCTGCCATGGGAACTGACACCATCCTCTGTTTTTCCACTTTGCAAATTCAAAGGAGTCATGGCAAGAGAGGGAGATGTTGATGCTGCACATTGCTGCCTCTGAACCTAAGATATTTAGGTCAACCATATCTAGCCAAGACATGCAAGTATTGTTTGTGTCCCCGTTGCTGAGGATGGGATGGGTGGAAGGCTCTGTGCTGGTAACCCTTGGTGCATTAGTGTTGACCTGTTGGTTTGTATCACACTGCATGACCTGGTTAGCATGCTCTCTCTGCTGTCATTGGGCAAGGAAAATGGAATTGCAGTGCTCAGAAATTGCCTTAGGAGTGACAAAGCAAGCCAAAGTGGCTTGGACATCTTAGGAAATATAAGCAGGAGGGGGAATGAGGAGTTGCTGTGCTTAGGATAACCATCAGTGGCCATATAGTTCGCGTGACAGCTAGCACTTAATCACCAAGGAAAACAGAAAATATTGAATCAACTGGGTGTTGCAGAAAACACCAGGTCTCCTCCCATGCTCTGGTAAAAAAAAGATGTTTTTTGTAAGTGTGTTTCTGCCTGGACAGAGTCTTGATCACAGCATCCTTTGTTCCTCATGCTGACTGAAAAGCTGTTTGTTCTTTACATCAGTGATGGCTGTGCAATGACATCTGAACTCAGCTATGAGCAATTCTGTCTCTTGTCCTGAGCAGGAAAAGTTAACTGCACTTTGAATATGCATGGGCAAGTGGTTACTCCTCTGTAACATGGTTGTTGGGGCTACTTCTCTTGTTGGAGTATGAAATATTTTCTGGTGTAAGGATTTAAAATACCAATTTTGAAATAGGAAGTGACATTAACAAATTAATGTTTGAAGAGCTCTTCCCTTAATAAGAGACCCAACATAAAGTGAGAAAAAGCATCATAATGGGTCCAAAAGCAGATGAAATAATTTGTGTCACTTCATCTAAAAGTATGAGGAGTGTAACCTTTAGTGCCTCCTAGCAGAATAGGCACATCTGCCCCATCACAGCAGAAGGGGGACCCAGGCAAGTTCTAAGGGACTAAACTGGTCTTCCACTGTGGATTTACTGGGAGGAGGGGGATTATTTGGGGGATTTAACTTCTCACTCCTCCTTTAGCAGCTGTCAGTCCTTTTACATATGGTACCCAGACGCTGCTTCCTCATCCTTGCCTCTGCACCTGGGTCTGCCTGAGCTGTTGGAGGGCTCCTACAAACATCTATTGAACTGGTAACAGTTGGGAAGGGAAAGGAAAGGGAGATAGTGAGGATTCCTGATGCTAGCCAGCACCAGGACAGCTTGTGTCCATACATGGGCTCCCAGAAGCCCTCCTGGGATGCAACAGCATTTCCCATACGACATCCAGGTATGACAAGAGAAGCATCTGTGCCTGCTCGCCAGAATATTGCTCTGCACTTCTGCCACACACAGAAAGCAATTTATGGCTTTTGAATAATGTCATCTTCTGGCTTTGGAATAATGTCATCTTCTCTTCAGTGGTGGGGAAGGAAAAGGTGGATTTTAAGACCAAAACATTTCCCACATAAATAAGGATGAGTGCGCAGAGTAGTTCAATATGTTTACTTGTCTGACTGGCAAAGCTGGAGGGAAAATCAACATGTAGAGATCAGAAAGCCGGGTCAGACAGCCTTAGGAAGCTTTGAACCTTGTTTCTGGAATCTGAAAGGAATAGAGGTCGTTTAGTGTAACCCTCATGTTGTAGTGGGATGTGTTGGTTTGTGCTGTGTGTATATGATTCTGTGATTCTATATTCTGGTTACCACTGAACACTAATAGTCACTATTTCTTGGGAAAACAGTCTCATCTCCTAACATGCATTAATGCAAATTGATCAAACTGGATAAGAGAAGTAGGAGGACTTCTGTAGGATCCTTACACTGTCTTACAACTGTAGAAAAGTTGGCTTCACCTAACCATGAAGCCCAGCTCAGAAGTCCTCAGCTTCTGTTTCTTAGACAAACCTGATGTCACCCGTGGTGTTCCCCATGCAATGAAGAGCAGTTTCACCCCTCTGCTCTCCACCAGGGCTGTGCAGTGTCGTGGCCGTGGCACGAGGCTGCCCAGGTGGCTGATGGCTGCTGCAGATGAGCTGTGGGTTTAGCCCACAAGCAGCATTCACGTATTGCTCCATGCTTTTAGTTTAAATCAGCAAGGATGATAAAATGTCATTTAAAATGTTCTGTGAGGGACCCTGCTTTAAAAAATGGTTAATTGTATTTGCTTTCTGTTCCCCTGACCATCCTCCATTTCATTCTCTCCTCTCAAAGGCTTTGGGTATCCAAAGATCTCCTGCACAAAACCTTTGAGCACCAGGTTTCTGTGTGGTTATAACGTTGGCACCACAAGTAGCAAAGGGGAGCATTGCTCCAGGGGCTCCCACACCAGCCAGTACCAAATGGGTTAGCAAAAAACAGCCCACAGGCACAGGATGATCCAGATATGTACCATGTTGCAACTGAGACCCAATAAGCAAATGCATTTTTACGTTTGTACGTGATCGCGTCGTCCCCATGTGTCGATACAAACGGCAGGGAAATGCACGGTCATTCAAGACAGGGCACAGCAAATCACACGTGTCCTGTTTCACTCTGGGCTGGATCAGGTGTTTCTTTCATCCACGGAGCCTCTTCTATCTATATAAAACATTCAGTAGATGATAAAGCATATCAATGAAAAGGAATGTGTTAATCAGTGAACTGCTGGGCTCAACTTTATGCCAGCACAGGTGTGAAATGGAGTGGGAGAGGGGTGAAGGCCCCCGGCTGACTCATGTACCACTCCACATTCCCAAATCCAGGGCTGGAGGAAACAGGACATGCTGCACTCACCCCAAAAAACCCCCCAGTAACAAGCCCGTGCAGCCCTGTTCTCTCCAGTGTCTCTGTGGTGACGGCTGTAACCGGTTTCTTACGCGCACTGGCGGGTTTGGGGAGTGCTGTCCTAAGGAGATCCCGCTGGGAAAAGCCGAGGAGCCGGTCTGGTCTGTACCATGCTTTGCCTTTGATAACCCCCTGACTCTTGGGTGTGCTTCGTCCTCACCGCGCCTGCTCTCTGCGCTACCCGGCTCCCGGCTGCGAGATGGCCACGCGACCGGCGTGCGCACTCCAGCGTCGGCCTCGGCGCCAAACGTCGCCAGCCTCGGCACCTCCACAGCTTTTCCTCGGCCGTCTGACCTTATCTAACCAAACAAAGGCCAAAAAATGAGCATTTGAGAGACCAACCAAATTTGGCAGGTATGAAGCTTCTCTTGAACCGAGAAAAAAAAAAACAAAAACAACGAATTGAGAGTTGAAAGCAGCAGGGAACATGACACTTGGTTGACTTTGCCGTGAGCTCTTTCCACCACCATAAACCCATGTGGCGGACTTTGCAACTCTCTAACTGGTCTGGTTTTTCCATTCCTCTTATCTCTCTCCTTTTCTGTGTCCTTTTTTGCATGACCTAAAACCAAAAAGCTGACTTCTTGCTGTGCATACATTTGGATGTATGGCTCTTCTGCTAATCTTCTTCTAGAGGCATGAGCTAACACCAGTGGTAGCTGCCTGACTTCTAGTCTGGTTGTTCTTAGATGTTCTTTGTTATGTTTTTCCTTCTTACACTATTTTCTCTTCCCTTTTCACTTTTTTTCCTCTCTGTGAGACACTTTCTGTTGAGCCATCTTCCAAGAGAACTAAAACAATAAAGTTTAAAAATTAAAAGTCCAACAACAGACAACACTAAACAAAATAACAAAACCAGGCAAAGGTCACGGCAAGGTCATTTCCAAAATTATGTCACCTTGATGTCTGCTTCCAACTCTAGATTAATTCAAGGATCTACCAGTCCTTGGTTAATGTATCCAACCGGTTGTGTGCCGCACACATTCGAGAAAGTGGAAAAAACATTTTAGAAAAATTATTGAAAACATTTTAGAAAATCTGCATGAGCTACACTGACACATAAATCTGATCAAAGGGCAAAAATAATTCTCCATCCATGCATGGTGCATGATGATTTCAATGAGCTGGGATCCTGTAAATTAATGTTATGCAAAATCAAAACAGCTCTGTATTGTTAAATGCCCTTAAGTTACTAATTGTATGTCAAATGTAATAGGGATTGCATCTGTGTATGTATATGTTCAGCTGTATGTATACATAAATTTATTATGTATATTGTAGATTTTCTTTTTTGTTGCTTTCCTCCTTAATTTAGTTGTTTTAGATTTCCCTACATGTTGAACATCCCTGAGTCGCTGGCTTTGGCCTGATGTGATCTTTCCTTTCTATTACAGAACCGCATGCATGAATCTCTGAAGCTTTTTGACAGCATCTGCAACAACAAATGGTTCACAGATACATCTATCATCCTGTTTCTAAACAAGAAGGACATATTTGAGGAGAAAATTAAGAAATCTCCACTGAGTATCTGCTTTCCTGAGTACACAGGTAATGAGAAATGTGGCTGTACAGGAGTGCTTAGCAAAGGGACCACAGAGCTCTCCCCAGCCAGGCTGATGCTGTAGTCTATTGCAGGCAATGAGGCTAAAGATGCAGAGCTACACCTCCCATGGGCTTCACTACAGGTTTTATGTCAGTAAGTGCCAAAAGATCACCCCCACCATGGCCCACTTAAAGCAGGAGGATAACTTGACCCAAGTTCTTTGCTGGCAAGGGGCTGCCACCACTGATTCGGGTGTCTGATCTGTGCCTCACCAGTGGGTTTGATGCCAAGCCAGCACCTGCAGGTGTGGGACCGCCGTGCACTCCCCAAACCTGTGTGCACTGGTTCCCTGTGTCACACAGGATCATGAACCTTCTTGCAGGTCTCAGAAAGGTGCAGTGAGTGTAAGCACTATGAATGGGTGACTGGTCTCCAGGAGACCAACACACGGGTTTTGTTGGGCTGTCCTCAGCTGGAGTACAGCTTTGTTCTTTCATACCCGATCGTGCTCCCTTATGGCCACAACAAGAATCCTTCTGCAGTTCCTGGCCACTTTCTCCACTTCCAGTCACTGCGGGGCTGTAGAAGCATCATGGTCCTGGAAACATTCATGTCCAGGCTGGATGGGGCTCTCAGCAACCTGACCTGGTTGAAGATGTCCCTGCTCACTGCAGGAGGGTTGGATTAGATGACCTTTAAAGATCCCTTCCAACCCAAAGCATTCTATGATTCCATGATCAGCCCTCCAGTATGCAGACAGCAGGCCTCACAGCTTGGCTGCTTCAGCTCAAGCAATACATTTTCATCACATTAGTTGAAGAGTCCCTACTTTTGCTCTCAGGTTTGCCGACATCGAGTGTCTGGACATGAAAACACTTCCAGTTAAATGCAGGTAGAAAACAAGGTGTTTCATGTTTGATCTTCTCACACCTCTTAACCCAGAGCGCAGGCAGAGGAAAGCCACAGTGAGCCATGCCCCAAGCTTAGCTGGGGAGAAGGAGGCCTTGGTGATCCGTGGAGTTGAGAGCAGGAGCTCTGGGATGGGCAGTGTGCAAGAAGTCCCCGCTCCTGCTGCCTGCCTGGCATGTGACCCACTAATGATGGGAATACATCACCCATGCAAAGGCTGCAGCTGCACCCCGCTGCTTCCCTCTGCATCTCACCAGCTTCCACAAACTCTCATTACCATTCCGAGATGGCACAAAAATAAACTTTTATCGTCATGAATTATTTAAACTCACCGGAGACATCCAGATGAATCAAGCCGACTGACAGAGAAGCCAATCTCTTTGTCAGGAAACACAGTTGTGAACCAGGAGCACCAGGAGTGTCACAGTTCTGGGCAGGCCAACAAATTATTAACCAGAGCTTCTTATCTCTGAGCACTTGATTTTTCTCTGTGAATAGACAAAGTGATCTCTCATTGCTGCTTTGGGCTGAATGGTCTGTGGCCATGGAGCTGAATAACTCCAGCTGAATTCAGAACATCTGCAGGCTTCCTCTCCGGGGAAGATTTTGGTGTTTGTCACTACCAGCACATTTCAGCCATCTAGTCATCTGCTTGGTCCAGACAGAACCAACATATTCCCAACACATTTGTCTGAAAAGATCTAATCATGGAAATTTCAGTCTTTACAGCTGAGCTCACAATAATGCCTTCCCTAAATTTTTCTGGTTGCAAATTAGATTGCTGCTTTTGGATGGCTTGTAGAGCAGCTCATCACCATTTTCTTTATAGCAGTGCTTCTCTATATGGATGGTTTCTGTCATGTCCTCTTCCCTTTTGTCAGTGAAGCAAACCTTCACCTCTCACTCCTTCCTGACCACATTTTGTGCACCTGGTTTTGTAGATCTTCACTGTTGTCTCCCAGAAATCTCAGTCTGAGATAACATTCTCACAGAATCCCTGATATCAGAGAGACTAGAACAAGAAGGAATGTCATTTTATATATTCCTTCCCAAGCTATCCCAGCCCAAGAGGGAAGTTCAGTGAGGGAGTCAGACATTCATACACACGGAGCTAAGCTCTTGGCTGATTAAACAGAAGAAAACAAAGCTTCTGTCTGGAGCTCTTCAGCCACAAGTGAACCAAAGCAATCTCTTCCCCAAGTCTCAGGGGACCCCAAAGGTGCTCTAAATTCCTTCAAGATGCTTTTCTGGAAGCTGGGAGTTCTCACAATGCCAGAGACCCTCAACAGATCTCCTGTCTCTCTTGTGCCATCAGAGAGGGCAGGAAGTCTGACTGCTGAAAGTCCTTTTACTGAGGTAAGGAGTTCTCTAACCCCCAGGTGTTCAGCAGTGCTGTTACGAGTTAGCTGTGCTAACATTCAGCCCAGGCTTTAGACCCAAGCACACACTTCAGCCTGCTCACCCCTGCTTTGCTGGCCACAGCCCACAGGATGAAACCCTCGTGGCCTCATGAAAAAGCCACATTATTAGAATGTTGCCCTGGAGTTAAAAAGAATTATTTGATAAAAGCCTATAAACTGAACAAGCAGACTTTCAACATCACGAGTAGGTTCCACAAAATGCTTTTAATGAAATGAAATTTCTGATGTCCATTAGTTCTGCTGACAGGGAATTATTAGAAGACTGCATCCACAAATTTGCCTGCTGTTTTCTGGAGCACTGTTTCCATCCCCTTAATTCACTCATGCTTTTAACTAATCCACAATACTTAGTAAAGCAGCAGCAGAATCCACAGCTTGATTTAAACCAAGCTAGCATTAGTGATTCCCTGCTCTCCTAGACAGAATCAAGCATCTAAATCCTCATGTCTTTGAACAACCAACTTCCTGTTCATAAAATAACCTCCTGGTTGTGTTCAGCATGTGGAACTGATTCTTTACACAGCTCTTCATGCAGGAATCTGCTCCCAGAAAAAACTTTGCTTCTCTTACTTCACACTTATTCTCAAGTCCCATGGTCTTCATGAACTTGTGTCTTCAACTAGCAGTGCATGTGTGTTCAAGTGGGATTTCCCAGAGCAGCTGCCTTCCACCACAGCACATCTCCAGCCCCAGTAAGCTTCTCTCTAGCCAGAAACAGCATTTCCCATCAGTAAAGCATCATGGAGAGAGAGGGACCCAAAAGCAGTAGCAGTGTTACTGTTGTGGAGCCTTTTGGGGGTCAGGCAGTGCCTGGCAGTGCTGGGAGCTGCACTCCAGGCCAGCCAGAGCCTTCATCAGCCTTAAGGAGGTGCCCTTGTGGAGCCATGTGTGTGAGCAGGGTCAGAGCTGGCCAGAGGAGAAACGATCTACTCATTTGCATGACTCCTTCTAAGCTTTTTTTAACAGAAAATTTGAGAGTTAATGAGGTTTGGCACAGATATCTCTATACATCAAAACAAGACACTCCTCACAGTGTGATTTTAGTCATAGCTGTAGCAGAGAGTACTTCAATCCTCATTCCTGAAAAAAAAAGGGACATTCTGTATCAGTCTTTTTGTTGGGTTTGGGGGGTTTTTTGAGAAAAGCCCATTTTGCCCTGTAACAGAGGCTGGATCTTTTCATGTCCCTTTCTCTTAATGATTTAGGGAAAGGAGGGCACAGCTACCAATACTGCCCTCAATTCATGTTAACTCTTCCATCAAAAACTGAAGCTTTAATCAAAAAAATCTAAAAAAGGAAAAAAGCTAAGCCTTTTCCCTAGGTCAAGCACTTACTGCATTTCTGGCAGGTTTCTTCTCTTTTTTGTCACCATGATGCGGAATTTCTTCCATCATAGCCTGTTTAACACTCAGCTCCCTCATCCATTTCATCTCTGTAGACTATAAACAGCAACTCAGAATAAAAATACAGCTGAGCTGACAGTCAGGGAGCATCTCCTGCCTGGCAGCAACCCTGGCTGGTAACAGTGCCCATCCCTGAGATGGAGAGAGGGCACCTGGGCTGCAGCAGCCCCTCACAAGCTCCCCACATCCCCACAACGGGGTGTTTGCAGGCACCCTGCGGATTCCGAGTCAGGGGCTGCTTTAACCCACTCTTTCTCCTCTCCCCTCGGCTCTGCTGCAGGCCCCAACGCGTTCACGGAGGCGGTGGCGTACATCCAGACTCAGTACGAGAGCAAGAACAAGTCTGCCAACAAGGAGATCTACACTCACATCACCTGCGCCACCGACACCAACAACATCCAGTTTGTCTTCGACGCCGTCACGGACGTCATCATCGCCAACAACCTGCGGGGATGTGGACTCTACTGAAGCACCTCCTCCCTCCTCTCCTGGCACCCGCCCGGAGTACCCTCCGGTCCCGCGGACAGGTCCTCCCTTTCCTTGTTTTTTCCTCCTCAGAAGATGACAAGGAAGAAATACGTAATTCCCTCCTCCTGTCCCAGAAAACTCTGCAGCAAGTTCTGCTTTCCCCAGACCCATTTTATTTTATTTTGGTTCATTTTTGGTTCATTCCCTTGCTGCCCTGTTCTACTCCTCCGTTCCAGTTCACAGTGTTGTGCAGGGAGCTAACGCATTTCCCACAAAGTGCATTTCAACTGCCAAAAGACAAAAATACTTCAGTTTTAAAGAGAGAAAAAAAATCAAAGCCTTAAAATACTGGTCAGGAACAGTGTAGTTTGGAACCAAAACTTTTATTTTGCCTTGAAAATTAAGGGATATTGTTCATTCTCCTGGTTATTTGCCTTTTATTTAAACACTATTCCTTTGGGAAGTGCTAAATACAACCTGATTGTTTTGAGGGTACCTCACAGCTCCAGTTCTGACCCCAAAGCTGGAGGGTTTGCTGTTGAATGCAGCCGCCATAGCTTGGATTTGTACATTCTCCTTTTTTCCAGACAGCTATTTGAACAAGTAAAACAGCCATATCGAGTTCTGCTGGTGTCTGAGTAACAGGGACACAGTAACAAAGCCTACTAAGCCGTGTCTAAAAGCATTCATTACTGGTAGCAGTTTTACCTCAAGTGTTTCAAAATTAATGATAAAATTTATCTAGTGGTTGCTGTAACCCATTTCTGAGGCACTTCCGTGGAGGCCATGGAGGCGCTGGGCTGGGACCCCTGGAGTGTAGGCAGTGAAGATGCCCTGGGAATGGTGTCCTGATGGAGACGCCACACTCAGTGGCATCCTGAGGAGGAATCCAGCCTGGGGACCCTTCCCACAGCACCTCCCCGCCTTAGTGATTCAGCAGAGGTGATGCTCCTGCAAACACACAGCATCACTTTCCAAACTTCAGCCTTGAAATGCTGGGGTGCACAAAAAAACATTTAGCCCTGGCTTCTTGTAGGCAGAGTCTGACCTTCAAGTGCCTGAGATGGGGAAAGGTGCTTTGGGAAACCTCCCCGTGCTTGGGCGGCAGCAAAGTGTGCAAGAGCCTCGTGGCCCTTCACTGCCTCTTGGGCATCTAAACCCCTTGAGAAGCCCAGCCTTGTGCTCTGAGCCTCCTTGGCTGAGCACAAGCTGGTGGCTTTCCTGTGTCACCCCTGCCTGAGCATCCCAGAGAGGCAGCTCCAGGGTTGGTGTCTCCAGTCACGGCATCTCTTGACCAGTGTCTGTGTTGAGATGGATGGTTAACACTGGCAAAGGAGAGCTCAGGGAGCTGATTTGAGTCAAGTGATGGAGTAGGAAGGAAAAGTGCAAGGAAAGGGAGAAGGAAGGGCAGGGGAGAGGAGTGGGAAGGGCGAGGGTAGCACCCAGCGCAGCAAAACTGGGGGCTCAGAGAGGACAAATGCAGGTGGGCTGAGATACATGTGGCCACCACCAGGAACTCTGGGTGCTGCTGAGTCGAAGGCACAAGGGGAAGTGAGAGGTGGGGTGTCACCTCTGTGGACATGGAGGGACTCTTAGAAGTCCACCCAAAAGCTTGTTTGTTGTCTGGGTGAGACAACCACCTCTGAGGTCCCACTCAGGGCCCACCTCACCTGGGGGCAGGTGGGCAGTGTTGATCCCTGCCTCTTCTCTGCCTCTCTTAGAAGTCCATTATCTTGGAAAACATGAATCTTTGCAGGCTGTCCAGAAGTTCAACTGTCCTCTCTTGGGAGCCTGATCTAGGAGTGGCTTTCAGGTCTCAGGAGGTCTCTTCAGGGCTGTGGTTGAGAGGGACAATATCTCTTCTCACTGTGCCCATTTAGGAAAGATGGTGTGAGAACAGCCCAAAGGGGAGGGGCCAGGTGAGCGTCAGTGTGCAGGGGGCAGTGACAGGAACACACGGTGGCACAGGAGGGAGAGGACAGTGGGAGAGGCTTAGGGAATGTTTCGGGACAGAAGCTGCAGAAGGGAGATGAGGTAGATTGAGACAGCAGGGAGGATGGGAAGAGAAGGGCACCTGGGAGCCAGAGGAAAGTCCCCATCAGGGGCTGTGCTCTGCCAGGATGGTATTTGTGGGACATTTGTGACAAATCCCCAGCCAGGGATGTGAGCACCCTGAGGCAAGCAGGGAAGGCCTGCAGAGGAAAACGAGGTGTCTGTCACCCATCCAGCCAGCTACAGCCCAGCATGGCTGGTAACTGTCAGTAACCCCTAGAGAGCATTAAATTATGCATTTACTATTGTACAGCAAGGACCCGCTGCTGCTCTGCTGGGCACTAACAGCAATAACACAACTCCCTGCCTCCCCTGCTCTGGCACAAGCCAGCACCCACCTTTCTCTTCACCATCTCAGCCTTAAAATGCCTCCAATGACATCAACTCCTGCAAAGAGCTGGCCAGCAAAACCAGGAGCTCCTCTCTGCTCCTCATGCCACAGCCCACCCACACATCTGTCTGAGCCCCAGCAGTAACACCCAGCATCCACGTGGGTGTTGTGTCAAACCTAGGGCAGAAAAACCATGTTGGTTATGTTTGGTACGTAAAGTGTGTAACCACTGGACACAGAGTGATGATGGCTGGTGCTGGCAGGGATGCAGGTCTTTTATTAAGCTCTGTAAGAAGAGTTTGATCAGAAGCACTGGCATTTGGGAGCTTTTCTCTTCCCACCCCTTGCTGTGAATGATGTTTCATCCAAGCAAATAAGTAACAGAAGTTGTTCCCAGGGAAGGCAGCACCACACCAAGGCTTTGTGAGCTCTCAGCATAAAGCACACAGGAACATTTTGGTGAAGACAATTTAAATTAACTCCAAACTCTGCCAAATGCACTCAAGTGGCCAGTGCTGGCTCTGTGCTCTTTTACCGCTCTCCAGACTGGATTCAGGTAACCCATTCCCAGCTTTGCCAGCTGGGAGGTCCAAATCCTCTCTGCAGCTCCAGCAGGTCCCTGGCACATCGGTGACCATCAACAGCTGGTGCCCCATGGGGAGAAAAGGGAGAAAAAGCAGAGGAAATGTTGCCACACAGAGCCTCTTCTTTTGTTTTCTTTGGCATACTGTGTGTCTAAAGCTTCATCTCAGCTGCTGCTGCTGACATTCCCTCCCTCGCACGAGTGTCATGAGGACTCACTGACAAATGCTGGAAACAGCCTTTGGAAGATGAAATGCTTCCAGTGTTAAACACTACTATTTCTCCCGCTTGATGGCCGCGTATAGATTTGTGTCTCCAGAACACCTGCCAAATTATTACTCATTGCTGGCTTCTGCATTCTCCAAAGCCCTTCCTGACAGATGTGCCTTCCACATGCAATCTTTTGCCCCGTGCTTTTTCTAAACACCAGCAATTCTTGCAGCAGTTGCCTAAAAAGTACCTTGAAATACATCACCTGCTTTCAAAAGCATTTCCTTAACAGCCCCTTGTGCTTTGCCATTGCCATGCTCTGAATCCAGACCCTTGGAGATCCAGAGCTGTGTTTCATTCGCAGGCTCCACATAGCAGGGATGTTGCAACTGGTACAGCTGCATCAGAAATCCTACCAGGGCACGGAGGATAGATTTTAAAAGCACAAAATTGAAACAGCTATGTATACACCCTGCTGCCTTCAAAGCTAATGTGGGAATTTGCAGGAAAAAAAAAAAAAAAAAGCCCTTTTTGGGATGCAGAAGGTTTTTAATGACTCAGGTCACTGTTCCAGCAGCAGAAGCATCCAAGTGGTGTCAGCATTGAAAGCAGCATTAGCAACTCATGATGAGCTCCAGACATCAGCAAAAAGAAAGAAGGAAGCTCCCTGTTGGCTTGCTCCATAGTCAATGAGAGGGTCGGTTGTGGAGCCATGAGACCACAAAAATGCAAATAGCTTCTTTATTTAAACAAGAATTTCAATGAAATAGAGAAACGCGTACAAGGAAAGTCTTGCAGCGCTGCCGGGCTGAGCCGCAGAGCTCCTTGGGAGGATGCAGTAGCTGGGCTGGTTGGGAGAACGAGCAATAACCACGCACTGGGGAAGCACACACTAAAATACAGCGCCAGACTGCCAAAGGCAGCTTTCAATCTTGCGTATAGAAGTGGCACACAGTCTGGTTTTCACAGGGGGCCGGAGGAGCCGGCGGAGCGGCAGGACAGCGGGAGCGCTCAGCGCGGCCATCTGGCCCTGCCGTCTGCGAGCGCGGAGCGTCCCTGCTGCCCTGCCCTCCCGCCGCGCCTGGATGGTCGCATCCTACCGCCCGCCCACGAACACTTCCAACTACATCTCTCTCAGGAGGGTTGTACCGGAATTAGCTTCTCGCTTTCAGCCAGCTTTCCTGGATGGCCGGCCAGCCTGTCCCTCCGTGGAGGGGAGAGCAGCCTCAGGACGAGCCTGCCGTGCCTCCTCTATTGATATGATTTTGTTTTACAGGACACTAAAAGTATTAATGAGGGCAGTCTTTAATGTATATTGAAACATATCTGGTGGGTTTAATCTATCATGGCATGAGCCCAGTGCTTGCCTGCAAGGGAACAGACCTTGTTCTCAGTCCAGGAGTGCAATCTCAGGGAGGTCAGGATGTGACAGAAGATGTCCTTTTGCCAGAAGGTCCCCGTGTGCCCAGCCTCACTGTGCAGCTCAACAAGGCAGACATCGCCTCTGGGGGATTTGTAGTCAGTGCTGGGAAAGGGACCAACCCTGCACTGTTAGTTTGTGTGACATGTCCCAAGTTTTCTGTGGTGACAAAGTCTCCTGGAGCCAGGGGGAGTTGCTGAGTTCCGGGGAAGAAGGCTGACCATCTGTCAAGTCAATTAGAGAAGCTTAGTTCCAGTGTGCTTCAGTGTTTTCATAGTTTGTCTTCAGCCTTACCACCAAAAACTCCACAACCATTTCCAAGGAGTCTAAAACACTCATTAGTGATCTGACACTGGACACGTCAAGGTCAGTAGAAATGGTGTTACTGGGCATTACCCTGGGCACCCAGACCCATCACTCACTTGCATCCCCAGTGCACACGTCAGAAAGCAGAGACGTGGTCCAAGTGGCACAAAATTGCAGACCACAGTCTTGCCTCTACCTCCCTGCAGAAAGGAGCAGGCAAACACACCCAAGGCTCCCTGAGACCTGAGGGTACCGTGTCATTTCTGAGCTCCAGCACTGACACGAGATAATTGATGCTGACAGATATATGTATGTGACCCATATAGTTGTACTGAGAATGTGGCTATGGGAAGGGACTTTGCACAGCACCACTCATGCCCAACCAGCAGCCTGTGAGATCAAGGGCAGCTCTTAAACACCAATGCCTTAGTGAGAGGAGGACCAAAGCCTGCAGCTGGCACCCTGCAGAGGGAAAGGAAGCTGGACTCAAGAAACAGCCCCATCTCCCCAAGAGGGCAGCTCTGTTCATGGACACTGGGTGCAGTAGGCACAGGGAGGAGAGACCAGAAGAGGCAGAGGGGCTGGGAGCTGGCTGGATGCTCACTGCCCCAGTCCCTCTTCCACCCAGTTTCTTGGAAATTAAGACTGTAAATCTTAAAATCCTGACTGTAGTGCAGGCAAACAGCTCCAGAGCTAAAGCTGCTGCTCCAGGTGGGGAGAAGAGATCATGGCAGGTAAAACACCATTTTCAGCAGTGTCTGAGTCTCACCAGCTTTTCCAGCGCTGGACCAGCCTGGTGGTGCTGGGCAAGCAGATAGGGTTGTTTAAGCACCAGCCATGGCCCTGTTAATTAGCCTGGTCCCTAATTTTTGCTCCTCAGCCCTATTCCCCCACCTCCTTTTTCCCACTTCAGCTCAACAAGGGAAGAGTGACCATCACCCTGCCTCTGGGCTCCCCACTCCCCAGCACAGTTCCCAGAGGATCGCCGGAGGCCGTCACCACTTTCCTTTGCTGGTTTCCCGCTGAATCATTTCTCCTGCATGTTTGATGGCCCAAACTGTATTAACTGTAATTTTGTACGAAGAGTGACTGTCCATTGGTTTAATAGAGCATTAGTTATTGTAATAATTTATTGGCTGTTGGTAATGTATTTATTAGTTACAAAATGTTAATAAAGTGCCAGCTCTTTTCTAGTGTGAGAGTGGTTTTATTGTGTCTCCCTTGAGCGCGTCCAGCTTCTAAAACTTGTTATTTAACCCTGTGGCTGCTCCACAAACACTTGCACAACACACAGCACCAGCTGTCTGCCAGAGCCTCATCCACCTCATCAACAAGGAATTTGAAAAGGATATAACCAAAAGATACTTCATTTTATGTAAGTATTTGGCAGGAATTCTTTTTCCTTTGCTCACCAGAGGCAGCAGCAGGGCCAGCATCCTTTCTGCCCCACTGTTTCCTCCACCACATCAGTTACAAATCCTTCACAAGTTTGCTTTTCCACTGTCTCTTTGTGTGAGCACAGTCAGAAGACCCATTGCTGGTTGAATTCAGTAAATGGTGTGTTCTCCTTGCAGTAGCATAAAACATGGAGCATCCCTCCCTCCCTTTAAAACAATGCTTGAGCCAGTTTGTTCTTTTATGTTTAAACTAAAGATCTTCCATTATTTGGGGCATCATATAGAAGTAAGGAACTTGAAGAAACCAAGAGAAAATTTTCTATAAACCTCAGCAAAGGAAAATGAACCATTGCTCCTATTGACCTCACCAACTTCCAGTGATGTGGCTTCAGCTGGACTCATTCTCAGACAGGAATTCCCACATGGCCCATCCTATGAATCAAACAGAACTACAGGCCAGCCTTGAGAAAAGCAAATGGCTGAGAGGGAAAGGATTTTGCTTTGTGTATTGATATTGGGGATTTTTAAAACTTCCCCTAGGACACCATCCTGCTCAGATTCTGCCTGGGTGTTCAGGACCCTGAAGTCATCAGGGTTATTTTGCCTGAATGGGAATTCTCATTTCCCTGGACAGAAGCTTTATTTTCGCTGCTCTTCCACCAACACCATCACTTCTTTATTTAAATATAATACATATATAGGACTACACCAGAGACAAACAAGGAAAAGCCCATCCTGATACTCTCCATTAAAATCGCAGGACCCGGCAATTTTGCAACAACCACAAGTCAAGAAGAACACATCCTTTTGTGGCAGTTTCTGGTTTCCCTATGAATAAGGCCTTTTTTTTATTTCAAGATAAGGATCAAATTGAAGTCCCAAGGCTTTGGAAAGCGCCTGCTTGGCATCCCCAGCTACTCTTTGTCAAGGAACCGACAGTGCAATCTCAAAGCCTTTCAAGATGAAATCAGACAGCTGCTAAATTTTGCATGCAAAAGCTACCGTTGAAGTGGAGCTAATAAAATGACTCACTAATAAAACATTCATGGAAAACTCCAAAATGTGTAATTGGGTCATCATTTCATTAGCAAACACATGTGTTCTCTCGAATCTTCAGTGAGTCCAGAGCCCCCTTTGCTGCACCTCCAAAAAAAGGGGCTGTGGGAGGATGTTGTGGGGGGATGTTGTGGGGGGGATGTTTGCTGCAGGAGGGTTCCCCACCCACTGCAGAGCCTCCCATGTACACTCCTTTCCATGAGATTTCCACAACGCTTTTGTGAGCAGCTGTGTCCCCCAGGATGCGAGCTCGAGGCAGGCGAGCCAGAACTGGGGGCTCAGCCCCCAGCAGGGGTTCCAGGGAGGGGCAGCAGCTTCAGACTTCACCAAGCCCTGGGTTTGCACCAGAAGCTTTGCAAGTTCAAGTAGAAACAAGGTGGGGACAAACAATGGAAGGGACGCAGGGACTTCCTGAAACGTCCCCCAAAGCTGCCAGTGGACTAGCAGGGAGTGGCTTCCTGGTGATTCTCAGAGCAAGTTAATGATGGAGAAAATGCTTGGGAGCTCTTGGAGGGCCAGATCTGTCCTGTCCAGTGGCACCTTCACACTAACAGTGAGTGCATGCACCTGCATGGGAACCCCTGCTCTGTGGGGCCCTGTGGCAGCCAGTGGGGCACAGGACTACCTCACCTCACCTCCTCCTGTTCTGCTGTCTGCTCTCCACTTCTTAAGAAACTTTGGTAGCATAGGGGAAAAATGACTGTTTATGGGTTTTGTCCACACGTAAATGGAAAAAAAAAAAAAA
This sequence comes from Promerops cafer, assembly GCA_013398275.1. NCBI lineage: Eukaryota > Metazoa > Chordata > Aves > Passeriformes > Nectariniidae > Promerops > Promerops cafer. Next base: position 266,469 of record VZSE01005852.1, on the reverse strand, counting down.
AAAAAGGAAAAAAACCCCAACAAAACTACAGCTTTTAGAAATTTACCCTTATGCTCCTACCAAAGCTTTTCCAAGCTTTAAGTCTCCCTGGAGCAGCCTGCAAGCCCAGAACTCTCAGGAGAGCTGGGAAGTGGGCTGGCAGACGCACCTGTACTGGTTACCACCATGCAGGTTACCTCCTTGGGATTTCTTAGGAGCAACCCAGCCACCACGAGTATTTTCAAAGCTGAGCTGAAGATTTTTCCAGGGACAGGACCTGCCCCAACCTCTGGGCAATACCTTGGCACTGGTCTCACTACAATGACACCACTCAGTGCCAAATGCCCTTCCAGGCAGGTCCATAGGACCACCCTGGGATGGCCAAAGCCCCTTCCATCCCAGTCCCCATGCCCAGTGTGTCTGAGCTGCTGGCTGATGCTGTCTGTCCATCCTTTATTTGGGCTCTCCAAAGGATGCTTCAGGGACGCCCGGTCCCTGAAGAGATTCAGGGCCCCTTCCTTACTCCTTTGGTGAGGCAGGGGAGGAACAAATGGCTTTTGTCCTGCTCTTCCTTGAGGTTTCAAGTGTCTGCCCTGCTAGAGTGGCCCCACAGGGATGTGGGGGAGGATCAGCTGCAGCCCCACACCTGCCCTGGCCTCCAGCCCAAGAGGAGCACAATACCCCATCTCCTCCACCTTTGTAACCAGCTCAAATTTACCACTGTCTTAGTATGGAGATTTTTGTGCTTTCTAACCCTTCCAATTCACAAAAATGTTCTCCTCTCCTCTAACTCTCTGTCTTTGCCTTCCTCTCTCCCCTCTCCTCCCTCTGTGCTCCCCTTTGCAGAACCGCATGCACGAATCTCTCATGCTCTTCGACTCCATCTGTAACAACAAATTCTTCATCGATACCTCCATCATTCTCTTCCTCAACAAGAAAGACCTATTTGCTGAGAAGATCAAGAAGTCCCCGTTGACCATCTGCTTCCCTGAGTACACAGGTAGGTCCTGGGGCTGACACGACACCCTGTGACACCCACCCTGCGCCACCGGGGCCGGGGGGACAGAGGGGACAGGGCACCTTTGGGGCTGCAAAGGCACCGCAAAAGCACCTTCATGAGCGGCGATGCAGCGCCAGCACCCGCTCATGGGCTGGGGCTGTGTCCTGGGTGGGGCAGTTCTTGTGGCAAAGGTGCCCGAGCAGCTGGTGGGACAGAGAGGTGGTCAAGACAAATGGAGAGGAGCTGAAATGAGCCTGGGCACAGGGAGCTGTGGAAAGAAGACTTGGCAGGAGCTGACTAGCCACCACTGGAGCCATCCTATTTGCTGGTGGTGCCTGGGAAGCTCCTGCGAGAGGAGCTAAGACTCATGGTCCTCCAGGCTGCATCCTCCCGGGACTGCCTTCACACTGGGTGTGGCTGGGGGAGGAAAGAGCTCCTTTATAGCAGGAATCTGTGGAACCACAAGAGAATCATCCATTTTGTAGTGAAACCAGCATGGCCTGGGTGAAAGGATAAATAACCAAGAAGACAACAAGAATAGATACTTTGGAATTCTCTAAGGGAAAGAAAAAAGCCAGTCTAAATTCAAACTCCAGCATCCCCTGCAGATGCTGAGATGTCTCTGAACTGTTCCACCCAGAGCACATCCATCCTGGATGCCAAACCCTGGGGACAAGGAAGTCCCCCAGCAAGATGGCACCCATTCCCCTACAGCATAAGTACACCAGCATTTCCACCAGAGGCATCCAGGCTTCTCCATCCCGAAGGCACCAGCACTTTTCTCACAGCCACCTGGTAGAACAAACCAGACTACCCCACACGGAGCTGTTTGGCACAGCCAGGCTACCCCACGGAGGAGGACAGCCCGGTAGCACCGGCCCAGCTTCCCTCTCCTTCGGCCACCCACTGCATCAGGAACGAGGGGAACCAGCGAGCTGGGAAAGGAAAATAAATCTCCAGATAATAGCAGCTCTTGCAAAGGCGATTTCAGGGGCGTAACTCAGCTTTGTGGCTTCCCACGAGGGGCCAGCGCAGCCTCTCTCGCTGCCCTAAGCAGCTTAAGGCAATAATGCACATTTTTCGGCTCAAACATCTGGCGCCTCTCCAGCCCACCTTCCCAAAGCAAACCTCCAGTCACGGAGCCAGCAGGCAACACGTGTGGCCCCACACGGCTCCTGGCCCCCCACCACTCCAGCGCCTGGGGTGAGACCCCCACCCAGCCCAGGTGGGGCACAGAGGGGCTCAGCCCCCCCCCAAGGGGTACAGCCAGTGTCCATGGGTGATGTTGGGGTGGCCACCGACTCTCCTGGCCATCCCTCTGCCTGCCTGGCCCTAGGGCCACCAGCCTTCCCCCCCTGGGCAATGAGCACTGTCAGGGGGCTCCACAGGGACACCCCTCAGGCACAGGGGGGGTTCCTGCCCTTCCTGGGGGGCAAAGGGGAGAGGGCGGGGCGGGCAAAGCAGCAACACCTGGGGAAGGAGGAGCCCTCAACACGGCCCAGGTGTGATGTGGTTTCAGGGAAAATGGGGCAGAGGGGGAGCAGAAGGGCAATGCGGGTGGAAAGGAGGGAGATGGGAGGAAAATGGACCCTGCTAAGGGGTGAAGGGTGGGGGGCGGGTGAAAATAAATCGTTTTGGCTGTTTCTGTTATAATGAAAGCACTTCGCAAGCAGCACGGGGCCGGGTGTGGCCCTCAGCCCTGACCCCCGCTCTGCCCGCAGGTCCCAACACCTACGAGGATGCGGCCGCCTACATCCAAGCACAATTCGAGAGCAAAAACCGCTCCCCCAACAAGGAGATTTACTGCCACATGACGTGTGCCACAGACACGAACAACATCCAGGTGGTTTTTGACGCCGTCACCGACATCATCATTGCCAACAACCTGCGGGGCTGCGGCTTGTACTGACCCCCGCCGGCGCACAGCGACTGCTTGGGTGGCGATCCCGGCGCCAGGAGAGAAAAGAAACATAAAAATAACAAAAAAAGGAAAAAAAAAAACAACCCCAAAGCAACCCCCCACAGACACCCAGACCCACACCCGCGCGGGGAAGAAAAAAAAAAAAAAAAAAGAAACGAAAAAACCAGATTGAACAGATTGAAGGAGAGAAAAAAAATGTCATCATAATCATGAGAGTTGGTAAATAAAAAGGCATAAGGAAAAAATATATATATACGTATATATAGATATTTAAAAATCCACCTTTTTAGTTTGTTTTTTTGAACCCCCTTCTCCCATCAGGCTCCTCCCTCCGGCTCCCAGTGTCCCAGCCTGGGGGCACCCCGGGGCCAGGGGGCTCTGCCCGGCCCCACCATCCCAACAACTCCCCGGTACCAGGCAGGGAAAGGGGGAAAAGGGCAGCGCCCGGGGTCACTCTGGTTCTCCTCTCAGCAGTTATTTGACCACGGGATGCTATTTTCTAATTATGATTATTATAATTCATTATTGTGGGTTGGCTTTTTAAAATTCTTATTATTTTAATTTTTTTTTTCCAGCATGGGCAAGGCCGGGCTGCCCCTGCCTGTTCCCGGCCCCACTGCTACCTTCAGAAACAAAAAGATTTTTCTTTTTTTTCTTTCTTTTTTTTTTTAAGAAGGAGGGAAAAAATTGAAAACTGCCTCTGGCCACATGTCACAGCTAAAAAGGGAAACAACAAGCAGATCTTCTCCCATTTCCCACCCTGACTGTTTGGGGGGAAGGCTGCAGTGGGGGCATCTTCCTCCTGCTCCCTTCCTAGGGTTTCAGAGGGGTTTAGGTCAGATTTTTTGAAGTCCCTCACCAATTCAGGCCAAAGCCCTCACCAGCCAGAGCTGGCGGACTTTTCCCATTTTTTCCCTCCTGGTTTAACAACTCCCTGCTCCCGGTCATTGCTCTCTCTCCAGGTCTGTATCCAAAAGCACAGCTCAGCCCCCCAGCCAGAGTCCCCCCTCATCCCTCCTTCAGGGCCGACCAGAGACATCAGGGAGGGCTATACAAATATATATATTTATTTTATTTTATTTTTTGTTTAGAGTATTTTTTTGTTTTCATTTTGTTNTTCTACTTTGATTAGTAACCAGACGTCTTCACAGTTTCACTTTTACGAGTTACCTTTGCTGAAGAAGAGCAGTCACACCTGTTCAAAAGAAAATGAATAAATAAAGAGGAAACTTAAAAAAAGATATTATATATATATATATATAAAAAGCGCCAGGTCTTTCTAAGCCTTTCTATTACCAATCAGTGAGGTTTCTGTGATATATTACACACTGCCAATCTCTTTCTCTGACTAATGGAAAAATTCATGTGTAGCTCAATAAAGAGAATGTTTGTCTGTACCCCGGGCTCTCCCTCCCACGCCTCCGCCTCCTTCTTTCCCCCCACGCCTGCCTCCCTCCTTCCAAAGAGAGGAAGAAGAAATACCAAAAATCTCATTTTGGGGGGATTTGCTGCTGGTAGCAGAGGGAGAAGGGAACTATGGATTGGTGTAACTACAGAATGGGTGTAAATCTTAGGAAAGCAGTGTGTGGAAGCTCTCTGGTGCTACAGAACATCACTGTGAGCAAAGGTCCCCCCCAAAAGACCTCCCCAGGCAAGAAAATATTTTTATTTCTTTAGGGAATGCAAAGATAATCACCAAGGTGAGTCCTTCATTTATGGCAATGTCACAAATCTCACAATATTCAAATTTTTCCCCCTAACACATAGAGAAAGGTTTTTCAAGAAAGTTGAGGTTTTCTCCCAGCTGCTCAGGGAGATTCAGGGTTTGTTTGGATTTTTGGGGCGTTGGGGTCTTTTTCCACGGTTTGGGTTTTTCCTGCACTCTCCTTTACCCCAGGTCCCCAGCTCCTGTGCATGCTACCCCTGGGCACCATGACCCCAGGTGGGACACTTGGAGAGCCACCAGGCCCTGGGCACAGCGCTGGCACTGCCTGGCACGGGGCTGGGTCTGGGCACCACACCTGACATCCCCTCCCGTACCACGGGCACGCCTCCAAACCCCATGGGACCACCCAGGGATGGAGCCACAGGCAAGGTGACCCAGGCACCCAGGGCCCCCCTGTGCCAGGCCTGGCGTGTCCCCTGCCCAGCCCCGAGGAGGGAGGGGTGGTTGGAGACTCCCGCACGCAGCAGCTGCTCCCGACCAACGCGGCTTTTCCAAGGTTCCTGCTGTTTACAGCCGCCACAAGCCTATGCTGGCACCGGGAAAGGCGATCAGGCCTCTCCTCAGATGACCTCCCTCTGAGGCCGAGCCAGCCAAGAGGCCACCACTGGTCCTGTGCTGCTCTGCACAAACCAGCCTTTCATGCTCAAGTAGGTCATCTTGCAGCGCTGCCGCAGGCAAAGGTGCCATCCAGTGGCTGGCCAGGGTCCACTCCTCAGGGAGCTGCCAGGAAAAGGCAGGAGCACAACAGAAGTCCGGAAAGAACAGCCCGAGTCTCTGAAACTCCCCCACCATGAGAAAACATGAGAAATCACGCTGCAGAAATTTACAAACAATTTCCAACACTGATCAAGGTTTTATTTTTGTTTGGTTGGGGTTTTTTAACAGTAAAAACAAAACAGCTGTGTTCAAAGCAAAACCAAAGATCTCAAAATTTTTTTTTGATGTTTACTAATAGCATTGCAAGGTAAGGCTTCCCAAAGAGTTTTATTGAAATAAATTATTTTCACCTAAACACTGATGCAATTCCTCTCATTAAATTCACCTTCATCTAAAAACCAACAGTAGAAAAATTACCAACAATTCTAGATAATACTGGGCTCCTTCTAAAGGACAGTGAAACTAGAACTCACTCTTCAGAAGTTTAAAAATTAAGTCACTGCCATGTAAAATTCAACTATGTAAGCTAGCGGTGGCAGCGCCAAGGGGATCTCAAAAGTTCTTAAGAAAATCCAGGTTAGCAGGTTGGCCTGCAGCCAGCAAAGGTCCAGCTGCCCCCGTTCCTCCAGTCTTTCTGAATAAACTTGGGGTGAGGTTGTGGGGTTAAAAATGAAATAAAAAGCAAGATAATGGAGCGATCTCCGCACCATCCCATCCGTGTTGTGTTGTGCTGGAGTCCAGGACTTTAGGTTTTAGGTTTGACTCTCTTGGCTCGTGGCAACACTGTAACCTTGCCTTAGGTCCCTCTTCTTCACTGGGTCCCCCTCTAGCCCTGGCTTGTTCCTGGACATAAAAGGCAAAGTGCAGCCCTGGGGATGAACAGAGCCAAACCTCTGCCAGTTCCGAAGAGCCCAGCAACAGTGAACTATTTTATGTGGGGATCGATGTGAATCAGCGCTTTGCTGCACAATCCATGAATTCAGGTTTTTCTGTGTTGTGTAGCCAGACAACTTCATCCAGTGTAAGAACCTCCCAGCAACGCTCCCCCAGCCCTTCAAGCCGCCCTACGTAACACCCTTGGCTGCTGAAGAACAGGGACTGAGGAGCCTGCTCGTCTAACACAGGGCTTGCTGCAAGCTTCTAAGCTTCCTTCCCTCGGAGTAACTGCCCCTGATCTCGAGCAGAACATGCCCGTGCACTCCATGACCTGCACCCACAGCTACCTCCAAACACACTTCCCCAGCCTCTGCTGTGCAGTCAGCCCCATAGCTCATGCCAGCTGCAGAAATCATGCCCGTGGTTTAAAAATTGCCTTTTGCTGTGGAGAGGATCAACGTCACATAGAAAATATTACAAAAAAGGTTAATTTGTCAGCTGTCCAAACATTATTAGACCACATGCTTTATACAGCAGAGAGGCAGCCAGCTCACTCGGCAGCACAGCCAGCTGAACTCTGAAGAGACACTTTCCTGCTGGTATAAAAGCGCAGGGTTTTTTGTATTTCATTTATTTATTCAACGTTGCTCACGAGGAGGAGGAAGGAGGGGCAGCGAGCGCTAAGAGTTTTGCTGCATCTGAAGTCTCCGTTCGGCAGCAGCAGCAAGGGTCCTGCGGCGCAGGGTGACAGCGTCGGCCGTCGCTCCCTCGGGCAAAGGCTTCTCTGGGCTCAGCTCCTCATCGGAGGTTTTGTTTAAGTAACGCCTGAGGGGAAAAAAGGAAAAGGTGAGTGAGCAGAATCTACCTCATTCTGGCTCTGAAAAATGCTTCCCTGCAGTCAGGAGGGCTGGAAGGCAAACTAGCAGGAAAATACCTCAATAAAAGTGCACACACGTTATGTGCTCCTAAAAAAAGCCCACATCACCTACAATAGGCTCTGCAGAGTTGGCAGAAGCTCTTAGGTTTTGTGCAAGATCCTTGTGCCTGTGGGAAGGAGCCAGTTCTAAAGGTCAGGGCTGTTTTCAACTCAGAGCCATTCACAGCAGGTGAGTTACTGACTCCCTCTGTTCCTGCTACTCCACTCCTCAGCCTCTGGCACTGCCTACCACAAGGCACTCCCTGAAAACAGCAGGTAAGCCCGTGACAAAAGGGGCAGTAGGGGCTGCACAGTGTAAGGTAAGGCCAGACAGCAAGGAAGGTGTTGCCAGAGTTAACATCCCAGTGAATTTTTACACTTTAATGGCAAAAAAACAGTAGTCTGAAATTCAACAGCTCTTCAAACCAGTAAACCAGAAAGTCAAAAACACTGTGTCTCCCTAAAAGACATTTTTTCAAACATCAAGGCAAAATTAAGTCTAGGAGCAAGTCTGTTTATAGACTTGTAAAAGGTGTCACACCCCCAAGTATTTATAAGGCATTTCAGTGTGGAAAAGAAAAAGAGCAGCAGTAGCCTGACACCACCAAAGGACCCAGAACTCAGTGGGGTTGCTGTAGATCCTCTCAGCAATGTCCCTGTGATACAAAGGAAGGGAAAACACTTGTTTAAAACACTACAAAGTTTTTTCTACATCACCAAAGTGCTTTTCCTTCTCTGCTTAATCAGTAACTGGATGCTAGTAAAGTCCACCAACATAATTGGAATACCAGTAAAAAAGTTGAATTGTACCTCTAACAGCTATTACTGGTTGTGCTAAAAAAACAGTGCAAGCTGGTCCCTCTCTCTTCAGGGGTGCTCACTGGCTGGTGCTGAGCTCCTCTGGTCTAGGAGGTCTAGTAAGGGTCACCTGTCAGATCTGCACTGCTCTGAGCTCTGTATTTAGAAAAAGTGGTGCCTGACAGAAATTTCAGTTTTAAGAGCACAGGCAGGAGGGCTGACATGTGTGAGTTTAAAAACTCACCTGTTTTGTGAGTTTTTAAACCTCAAAAACTAAAGATTGCTAAAGGACTCGGCCCATGTAACATGTTCTCAGTACATTCTTAGACTAAAGCCCACTGAAGCTGGAAAAATCAGCTTTTGATTTCAAAGAGCTTTGGATGAACTGCACAGGAAGCTGTGTGCATGTTGCGACACATGATGCTATTTCAGAGTTGTGTTTAGGAGTATCAAACAGCATCCTGAGCCTGCTGTGGCAGATGTATTCATTCCTCTTACTGCTTCTCACATCAACCCAGGCTCTCAGTGGCCCAAATCCATTTGAAATCCTTCTGGGGGACTCCACCTGAGTGGCCAGGCTGGAGTTTTAGGAAGGAACGTACTTTCGAGCTTGCTGCAACAAGTCCTCCTTCCGCTGAACCAGCATACGCTGCCTTTCATCGGCTGACTTGGAAAAGCGACTTCCCCTGGCCTCAAAATCTTCTGCTTCATTAGGTTCTGCTTCCATTTCGTTGAATTCCACCATTTCTTCCAGTCTGGAGTTCAGTTCAAGTGGCACTCTCTCAGTCTAAGAGAAAAGGAAATAAGGCACACGTCTTTGCAAAATTTGGGCTTCTTTGCATCAAAACAACAAGCTACAAAGAATTGTCATTTTCTGAGGCACTGGAAGAAACCAGTGTCTCACCTGCTATACCCAATTCCTTTGGGTTCCTTTGAAAAGCCCAGCCAAAAAACAGGACAAAGCTATTTCAAAGCATGCTCAAAGATCCTCTATCCTATAATGCTGTATCTTTTATGCCATGTTTGAAAGTAATGTCAAAGACAAACATTAATTACTCATAATTAATGCTCTCTGAAAATGGGGCATTTGAAAGTCAGATTCTGCAGCTGACTTGACAAGTGATGCAACAGTAAAGAGTTGAAAAAGCAGAAATCCACATACTAAGGAAAGAATAACAAATGTATTTGCAAAGATTATGTGTGCTCAAGAAGGGACTTTGTGAGGCTTCGGTTCACTGGGTTCTGCAGCACTCAAATTATCCTGGTTTAGACTGTTGGAGAAAGGCTGGCAACTGTCCCAAGCACGGTGTGGCAAGAGAGGAGCTGGCAGTCCCCACATGGCACCTCTCCCCCCTGACAGCCAGCTGATAACACTAACCCGACAACTGAGCTGATGGATGATGGCACTGGGTTTGGCAGCAGAGGTGAAACTGCACATCCTGATCACACCCTGCCACACAGCATCAGATCAGCCCCGCGATGCAGGACCACGGTGAGAGCCAAGAGTGGTGGCATCAAGAAACAAATCACATGAGGGAAGGGCTGAAGGGTGTAGCCATTATTTGGTATCCTAGAGGACAACCCAAGCCAGTGGGATGCTCCAAGGAAGTACTGGCCAAGGCAGCTCCTACTGCCTGGTTTGGGGCCTTTGGCAGAGCTGCCGAGGAGCCACGATGGCCGATTCCCTGGGATTGCTGCTCCAGCCCCAACGGCCAACACGTGGCAGCATCATGGAACAACACACAGGTTTAGGCAGCTGATGTGCAAAACAAGTTGAGTCATGCCAAGGCCCTAGAGACAGGCCAGTAACACCATCTCCCTGACACAACACCTTCAGAGAGCAAACACCAAGACAAATGTCACTTCCCATTAGGCAGGTGAGCCAAGCAGGAATCCCAGAGCCCAAGTCAGCACAGTGCAGACACTGCAGCCTCAAACACAAGTAGGGGTGTTCAGCCTCTCTCAGCAAAAACACCAGTGCTGCAATTTACCAAAGGGCTCCAGTACACACACGAATGCACTGAGATAACATAGGGGCACCACTGGCCTGCCTCATAGCACTGCACACCCCTGAGCAAGGAGGGAGAGCCCCAAGAATGATCCAATGGATTGTACTGGGGGCCAAGATCACCTTGGCAGACCCAGTGGAACAGGTACAGAGCAACTCAACTGCTCATTCCAATTACCACACAGGTGGGCAGGGAATAGGGAAGCTCTGCTGGGGGAAGCAGTGAGGAGGCCACTAACTGCAGTCAGTGTTCAAACAAGATCCCTTGTTCTTACCCCTGGGCAACATTTGTATCAGAAGATGCAAGCTGGCTCACCTAAGGTTTGGGGGTTTTTCATAAGGTTACAAAGATTCAAAAATCAATACCCAGAGCCCAATCCTCTATCTGAGCACAGGAACAGCTACCAAGGAGGTTTTAGAGACAAATCTATCACAGCTAATTGCAATAAAGGTTATGGCAAGCCTCAGTAATGCAACAGAATACAGATGCAGAAGCCTGTATACGAGCGAAACGATTCCTCTTTCAGGCTCCAAGAGAAAAAGTTTCATGAAAGCCATGGAATGCCTCAGAAGTGTCTCTGAATAGCCACCAAGTACTTAAGCAAGGGAGGGCATACAGCATAGGAATGGAGAGGAGGCAGAGCATTATGCACATTACTGGAAGCATCAGCATTCCAATGCACAGCTGGAGAGAAGCACATGCACAGTGCCTCACTAAGGGTACAGGCCAGGACTGATAGAGGCTGTCAGTATTTAGAGCATTATCTCACAAACCTGCAACATGATTTATACCATGACGGTGCTCAGAGATGCCTCTCAACTACCATTATATTTTATCAGCACTTACTACCCAAACCCACAAGCTACAACTGGGGAAAAAAACCCCAGCCATTATCTCTATCTTAAGACCTTTGAACTTTAAGTAGAATGAAGTCATAATATAAGGCACTAGGAAAACCAACACTACTCATGAAGAAGGGTTCTTTTATTTGAGCATCTTAGCTGCCCTAAGAAGTGTTGTTTCCAACAAGCAGAACTGATGGGCTGTTGTTGAGCTCCACTTGCTGTTGGAGATCTACAAAGATTCCCAGTGGGNAAAAAAAAAAAAAAGAGGAAGAATGCTTGTAAAATTTACTCTGAGGCTGCAGCACAAAGGAACTGGAGTTTCCACGGTCTCTCTCAAAGGTGTCAAGGTCTATCTACCCACAATTTGGAAATTCAAGTCATACTCAGAGGAGATGATGGCAGCTTCTTATGTCCCTTCCCACTTGCCTTTAAAAAGCTTCTCCAAACTCCAGTGAACCCTGCTGAAGTAGCTTGTTTGCTGCTTGCCCTTTTCTCACAGACAAGCCTTTGACTGACTAGAGCAATAGATTCTTCTGGCAAGCAGAAAGAGATACACCAGGTATTTGGTTACAAATTAAAATCCAAATCAAGGGGACACCAAAGTGACAAGAGTTTCCTAGAGCCAGAGGCTCCCAAGGCTCCTCTCCACAACAGAAATACTCTCAACAGCAAGGAGTTAAGTATAAGACTCCTTGGTAAAACTCTGAGTTCTCTAAGAAGAGTGAGCAGCTTGTCCAAAGGCTGCCTAAGCTAACACTAAACACACAACACATTTCTGAGGCAGGAAGAGGACAGCAGCCCCTTCCAGCTTCCACAACACTACCCGGCAGCACGTTTCTCTCTGTGCATGGCAGTCTCAGTCTCCCACTTCAGCTCTTGCCTATGATTCCCCTTTGGCACAGTACCTATCCATCCAGGAAAACCCTCACAGAGGCCACCAGTTCATCCCCACAAGTAGCCACCAGCAGCCCAGCTAAACTGCAGGATATTCATAACTGTTCCACTGTCTCCAGGGCATCTCTGTGCTATCCTACATGATAAAAACAGGTTCTCCATCCAAACCACCATTTGCTCCAGCCAGAACACATCATCTGAGCAGAGCTCAACAGCACTGCAAAGCAAAAAGGCATCTCTATTAGAGAGTATGTGCTCAGTGCTGTGGTGTCTGGACACCACTCCCAGGTTTTTCAGGTTCTGTAGAAAGAAGGACAGAAATACAGGCAGTGCCAGGCAGGAGGGAAGAAAGATGAACAGCAACACAATCATTCAAAGTGGGATTTGAAGCCAGAATCAACCTAAGGATGACTAGTTAGATACCATTTGTAACAAGAGAGGTTTCTCTTATTAAAGAGCAGGGCAAATGCCTCCAAAAGCTTCAAATAGACCCAAAAATGCTTGATCCAGACCAAGATTTTCATTCCTGCAGTTCTGTAGCTGCTACCCCAGGCTCTTACCAAAACCTGTACCATCACTACCACCTCTTCCTCTGCCTCAACTGCATAATCAGACCAAATCAAAGGGTCTTTTGTCTTGCAACCTCCTAACAAGGGAACTGCCACATTTTCAGGTAGTAACAGGATGCCTATTCAGGTCACTAGAGGCTGCAGAGAAAGTCACACACCTCACAAATTCACTCAGCCAGCAGGAAGGGAGATTTATAAAACAGAAACCCTCAGGATGTCACTATTACAGTCAGGGAAAACAAAAGTGAAATGAGATTTTACTTTACTCAAAGGGTAATTTCTTTTCCCTGCCACACTTCAGCTAGCACATGCTGCTTAGTAAAGGCCTTAGCAAAGAACAGCAAAACCCATTACTATGCTTTGTATATGGAAGGGCTGTTATCTCTTGGTCCAGTTCACATCTCACTCCATTCCTACCAAAGCTCCCCATGTCTTAAAGTGCTTCCTCCAGAACACAAAAGAATTCTTACACTCAAAAAAGAAATACTCCTCATTTTAATGGAAGTGTTTGGAGATGTACAGAATGGGAATGAGAAGAGAAAGGGGAAGAGAAAAGCACCCTGCTCTTCATTTTCCACAGACAAGCATGGGCTGACCAGACATGAAAAGAGACATCACGATCACTTCTTTGTACCATTTGAGAGCACTTTCCCTCAAGGAAGAAAAAGAAAAGCCCACATATAATCCTCTACAGGGGCACTATATTCATATCTGATTTATCTGCCTGACTGTGTTAGCTCTGATGTGAAATGCAAGGAAGGCCTGCCACCAACCTGACCTGGTACAGAACCAAAGGCACCTACCAGTCTGTGCAGCTTCTAATTGTGCTTTTTGCCCATTTTTATGCCAATTTACCTGTGTGACAGTTCCAGTATCCTCCTGATCAGTACTGTGCCTTTCCACAGAGTTGTTCAGTGCAGGTCTAATGCTATCTGCACGCTGAAATGCAAACATCACGGGTTTAATACAGTGTGGGAAATAGCAAAAAACCCTGAGTTCTTTGAATACATTCAAACTCTGCCCTCTGCAATGTCAGGCATTGTGTTCAATTTAGAAACAGGTAAGTTAGCAATAAACAGAATGCTCTGTGTTGAGAGAGAATTGTGTCTGCTTCCCCACATGCAGACTCCAGATAATAGTACTATCTGATGTGCACAGAACCAGAATTCAATATTCTTATTAACAGAAATACTGCCCCCAGACTGCTTTAGTGAAATCTGCTGGCACTAATTAAGAACAAAGCATCATTTTCCCGACTTTCTTTGCAAAAAATCTTCCTAAGTGGTACAATTCAATTATCTGTCAGCAGAGAAATCAACTGGAAATGTTCTAAAAGCTCGGCACAAGAGAGACTGGGAAGAACTGCTTTAACTGAGCAAATATTTGTCTCTTGTCTAGCTAGGACATTTTCAATATATTTTTGGTACATTATGGAATACACTGCATTTACAGAGATTTAAACAAAGGAAAAAACAAATCCCAGATTCACCAGGGCTTCAACTCGCATCACTCCCCTCACTCATTATTAAGAGGCTCAGTGCTGTGATAAGAAAGAAAGTAATTTTGGGTGCACAGTCTTATGACTCACCTGTGTGGGGAAAGGCACCTGGATGCGCCCTTCTAGGATGTTGTCAGTGGTGATCTCTACAGAACGAGTTAGCTGCAGATCCTGCAGAACTAAATGATAAGGAACCTGAGGGAACATCTCCTGAATCTGATGGGCCTGGAGAAAGCAATACAGTCAAATATCAGCAGTAAATAGAAGTTAATTGATAAGTATGTCAACAGAAAGAGATTAAAAATATTACCAGCTGCTTATGATGCAAACCCACAGATAGAAATGAAAAAGAAAACCCATGCTGGCTTTGACTTACAGGGCAATATGCTGCCTGCACTGAAGTCAACACCCAGACTGCAGCTCCTAGGGAGACACCACATGGCCCTGAACAGTGCCTGTAGATGCACAAAGGTTTCAAAAGCTTCCCAACCCTCTTCTTATATATATATCCCCTATAAAGATTTAAACACAACTCATGGGTGACTGAAAGTTAGATCAACACTAGGAAGAAAAAAACAATTTGGCTTTTTGCCATATTGGTTCCAAAATGGTACCGATAAGGACAAGTGGAGTAAGTTTGAATAACCCACTCCCTCCAGCCACCCTCCTTACAAACCAGTTTAATATTTACTTGAAAATTCAAGTAAATGAAACAGAATTATTGAATTTCAAGTTAGTTAAATAATATCCAACTTAAATAAGTAAAGGTAAGAGGGAAGACAATATGCTTTTAGAGTCCAACAACTAGATTTCATTTAATATTTAAATATCTATTTCCACTAATGCCCAGAGTCATGGGGGGGGGCATGAGAATGGCAATAAGAGGGGAATGAGAATGGCAATAAGAAAAGAAAGGTGGAAGGAGTTTTGAGAACAAAGCAAAACCTATGCACCAACTGACAGTGAGTTCCAACACAAGCAACTACTGCAAACCTAACTCTCCATTGTACTAACTTGTGACCAAACCAACTGATTTAGCATTTCAGCCTCTGGCTTTCCCCTCAAAATCCTTCCCTAGGTTTTTATTCAGTAACACCAAGGAAAATGTCACTTATTTTCTATTAAAAATGTGTAACACTTTAATAATTTGCTAACCTTTAACCAGCTTTCCATTAGACATTTTAATATAAGTTGCTACTGTACTTTTGATAATACACAATCCTAAAAAAGCATACTCATCCTTAACAAAAGCCCATTTGTGTCACTGTATCCAGTAAAAGAAAAATTAAACTGACCTCAGATGGAGAGTTCCTGCATATTTAACTAATAAATCATCTGCCAACATCTTATTGATTCCTCCCTGCCTCAAACACCCTAAAAATAGTGGCCTTAACCTGCTGATGTTTAAACAGAACTACAGGCTATGGGAAAGACCTAATATTCAGAAAATTCCATCACTTTCATGAGACATCTCACTGAACATTTATTACCATGGTATGGAACACAATGGCTTGAAGAAATCGTAGGAAACAGCACTTCTCAAAAAAATGAAGTGTTTCATGAGGCCACATCCTTTTCTTTTTGTACTACATTACAGTTTTTATGGATGAACTCAACAAATATGGAGTTTCATCCTCTACACTTCTATTATCACAATGAATCAGCAAAAGCTGAGGGTGCTAGAGAGCCCACCTCACACTAGTAAGACACTGAAATTGCTGTCTTGAAGCTTAGTGCTATTAAAGACTTAACTAATCAAAACCTACAGAATGGTTTGATCAGTTACTACTTGACCAACAGCTAAATTCTCTGGATACAGACTCACACCCTTTGGTGCTGCAAGTTGTCACAGAAGTACTGAAAAAGAGCTGAAGAAGTTGCACTAAGCAGGCTGAGAAAAAGTCTACTTATCTACCCAGGAAGTACATGTCATTCTTCTACCTCATTCACTTACCTCCAGACCTGTTCTTTTATGCTGCCACATTTGAACCCAAATACAGCCCTAACTTCACTGAAGTAAAGCTTCTCTCACCCAGAAAAACAGCTTTCATCTAGTGTCTAACCACTGTTTTGACTTCCTTCCCCTTTTTGTTCTCCATTTCCATGTAACCCTTCCCCCTACACAACACACACAGGAAGGCTGAGGTGCAGTCTTACCATAACATTGAGCTGGGAGTTGCTGGCTTGTGCAATTCCAAGGATGTTGGTGGTGTGCATCACTTCCACAGAAAAGCTGGGCAGCCAGCTGGCAATTCGGGAGCCTGGGAGTAAGAAATCACCAAGGAAGTCAAGAAAGAGCAAGAGAATCTCAGCAGGACAAGAACTTCTACATGTACTTAACCTAAGTCTCCATATTCCACGAGGCACGTGCAGGGAGTTCTGCAGTGCAATCTATCCCTAGGCTCTCCCAGACATGGAGATGGCTGGAGTGAATCAGTAACTGCCCATACTCTCTTCAAACACACTGTCATAGTGGGTTAACAATCTGGGGGCTGGAGAAGGATCAAGAAACTAACACATCCTTGTTTTCCTTTTTTAATGTTCCTATTAAAGTGAAAATTAAAATAATCCAGAGTCAACTCCAGTTCTGGAATATATTAATAAATCCAGCAATTTTACAAAAACAGGACAGCTTCTAAGCAATCTGAATCCAGACCTAAAATGGGTCATCACTGAGAAATACTACTTCAAAGGGACACAGAGTGACTGAACAAAGTGACTGCTGCAATGGTGTGCTTCAGCTCAACAGAGTAGGGAACATGGGTGGCTCCCTCCTCCTTCTGTGCTGCCACTTAAATAAACACATCCTTTGCTCTATGCCACTTCTCCTTCTGTCTCCATGGTAATTCTGCAGGTCTCCAAGCCACTGGTGAGCACTGGGGAGGACAGCCATCAAAAATACAGTGTTATTCTAAATATAAATGTCCTTTGGACACCTAAAGCACCCCAGAAGTGGAAGCCATGCAGAAGCTATCAGCCAGTTTCCATGTACCTAGAAATTGTCTGACCCTTCTCTGCCCATTATTCTCCCCCTACAAGCAGAGATGAGGAACAGGTCACTGTGTAAGCTTGCAGCAACCTCAACTGCCTCTTGGGAGCTCCACAAGGGCAGAGCCCAAAGTTGAATATTTGCAGTACTGAAATCATCTGAGAAACACCAAGACTGCCATCAAAATCTGGGAAACCTGGAGGACTAGCACACACCAATACCAAAACTCTAAAAAAATCTGGAAGACAAATGACATAAATTGCCTATTTCAAAACAAGTTGTCTCCATACACAAAACTTATTGGGGCCTGAATCACATCTGCTTTGAGAGTATTTATAACACACTACTAAAAAAGCCCAAACATTTTAAACTGTTGTGGCTACATGATTCCTTCTGAGACTAATCTTCTGCACCTAACCAAGCACTGCAAGTGTCTTGTAAACTGGCAAATGGACTTTTGACAACCACACATTAACTAGGGAATGGGGGAAAGACTGACTTTCAGATTGCACTACAGAGGGCTTTTTTTTCCTCTTTGACTGTTGTTGATTAACCATCACATGGTAACAAAAAAAGACACAGGAATTTCCCATTCTGTTTGTCAACATGGCACACAATGAATAAAGGGCAGTAACTGAAGCTGTTGACCACAACAAATCCAGAAAAAGGGAGCACTTGTACAAAATCTTTCAAGAAATCTCCACAGCTCTGGGAAACCTCAGAGACACATCTGAGCTCTTGCAAAAGAACCATCAGAAACACAGTGGTGTTTGACAAATACAAACAGAGCGTGGTTTGAGCTTCAGCTGAAGCACAGAGAGAACTCCCTTCTACAGAAGGCTGCTCCCCTTGTTTATGTGGGTAACAGCAGGAGATGTCAAACGTGCTCAGCTCACCGTCGAAGTGGAAGAAGTGATTGTGCTGGTTCAGACGTGGCCTGCCTTCTGCTGCTGCCACGGGGACCAGGTTCTCATCCAGATTCTCCCTTTGGTGATCCTCCCTCACGTGATGGCTGTCAGTGATATTAAGAGACATTCTGCAGGTGGGGCAAGATGTGTCTTGTTCCAGCCAGGACCGCAGGCACGAGCTGACAGGAAAACAGTAACGCTGTGGTGAGCAGCGTTTTTCCAAGACACCACTGTCACAGTGCATCAAGCAGCTGTAGCCTATTTTGTACACAACATCAACATGTGGACTGCTCAGAGATACCCTTAATGACCTCCTGATGACTCTGGCATAGGTTTTCTTTCAGCTGAAAATACTCAAGTGTTCACTTTTTATAAACATGCATGCAGATTTATCACAAGCTTAAAACACTCTCCAAACTTGCTGTCCTTCTAGCTTAGAACAAGCAAGTTTTGCCTGGAAGGGAAAAGAAACCAGTTCTTTTCTCTCACCATTCCCAAGTGAAAAAGGCAAAAACCAACTGGACACATAGTAAATGTATCCTGACACATTTTCATAGCAATTCTGCCTGTGATGAGGCAATGGCCCCTCCAGTGTTTTCAAATAGCTTTTCAAAATACCAATACCCAAACCACAAAAGTCAGTACCACTCCAGGAACTCTCTAAACAAATTTATCAATACTAACAATTCTGTGCCATTACAATCCTTCCTTAATTCTGAAATATTCTGTCCTGCAGAAAGTGAGAAGTGTTTGAAATGCAGGTTGAAACACTCAAAGCAGTGCATGCTTTTTGATTCATGCTGATATACCTAGATGCAGTATTTGTTCAAGTTAAACCTAATTTTCAGTGTGGAAGAACTGAATTTCACAGGGCTGAACACTGCTCAATATTATAACACATACATCACATTTTGCAGGGTGGGTTTTTTTCCAGAAGTTCTCTAAACACTTTAGAAAGGTGAAGACATACAAAAAGACCAAATAAACCTGTTCCCAAAATTGTGTATTTGCAAACAAAATGAAGGCACAAATCATAGGTTTGGATTGACAAAGCAAGGGAAAGCCTCTAATTGCAGGACTATACTGAAGTCAAGGATACAAGCATTCTGTCCGATTCCTGAAACTTTGCCAAAGTGCTTTCCATCATATTGCAATGGAGGGACACACAGTGATGGGTTTCCCAAAAACAATCAAAGCACCACAGTAAAAATCTGCCACCTTCCACCACCTTGGTCACCAGCACAACCAGCATGCTAGCACTGGCAGTGCTGTCCAACATCACCTCCCTGACCACAGGAAAACCACCCTGCTCACAGCAAACTCAAACCTCTGCTAGAGCTGTACTCCAGAGGTCGCTTGGGAAACAGCCAGGGTTTCCCGAGCTGCCACCACACTGCTGCTCCTCAACAGTTCAACAGGCAAGATGCTGGAAGGGGCACAACCCCGTGTCAGCTGCATCAGCACCAGACACAAAAAGCCAGCTGTGGTCACACTCACTGTGTAACACACAGGCAGAAGGGCTTGGTCACCCACAGCACCTCAGGAGGAGGAGGGCAAACAGGAGCAGGTCAAGACTGGCAACCTTTCAGAGCAACAACTCTTGAAACTGGCTGCTTCCTAGAAGGTAAAGCAGAGTTTCAACATGCCTGAAAGATTCAGACACCTACTCCCATTAAATTTCCTTTTTCCTATTTGGGCACAGGGTTGATCTCAGCCACCCTCTCTTCCACTCCAAATAACTCATGGGGGAAAAAAAATCCCACGTAATTGAGAATGGACACAGTGTTCAGCCTGTTGACAAAATCACCAGGCTTTTATGAGGAGAGAAACCACTCTCAGGTTGTAAATAGGGTTATTAGTTACATCTGGTTTTATATGCAAGCCATCCACTGTAACATGCTCCCTCCCTAAAAGCACCAAGGAGTGTAACTTGCTTCAGAACTGTAATTGCTTCAGAAAAAAATACAAAAGGATCCTTTTAAATACAGAGAAAATGTCTTTCTGAAGAGAAGACCCTGGGCCTCTCAAGTGCTCAGCAGGTGATTAAATATTCACATGATTCAGTAGCACTGGAAAAGGAGTTTTTGCTATGGAGGCACATTATCTCATTAGAGACTTCTTGGAACACAGATAAATATTTATGGCAAGGTTTGTCATAAATGACAACAAATTACCACACAGATTACAACCTCTGATTTGACAGTTACCAGAAAAGCAAAAAGCTATTTACAGAAAGTAACACCACAGGGACAATTTAACTGACCTGCATATTCATCACATGGCCCTCCAGAAAGGCCTGCTTCAATCCCTGTTTCTCATTTCATATTTAAGCACAGGCATGGAAGTGTAAGCACTGCTACAAAAAATCCAAGGAAAGTCACATCCAGCTCAGCACACTATGTCCACAAGCATATGCTACTATTTACTACTGAATGAGTGTAAGAAGCGCTGTACAGAGAGGTTCTTTGGCCAAAAGTCTCCCAGTTTTAACTACCAGCTGCTTAGGGACCATTTCTGCTGATTTGGTTAACCTCTTTTACAGCCCTGATGGACTCATTGCCCCTTGAAACCACAGATTCAGACCTGGCCTCCACAGTTGTCCTGGGGGACTCACCACCATGTGAGGATGCGCTATATAAAAATACTCCTTGTTTTCTCCTTAAAGCTGATATTTGGAAAGTATTTAAGGATCCAGCTCCAATTTTTCTTCTTCACCTGAAAATCAACACAACCTCCACACAACAAATCTACCAACCTGTGTTTGAGAAACTCAACACTAGTTACCCACTAGCTGACAAGGTGCACACTCTTAGTTTGGGGGAAAAGAAGTGCACCAGGTGGAACAACTCAAACATGAAAATGACTGGAGTGAAAAAGACCTGTACTTTGTTATCAGAAGCAGACCAAGACAACCCAGGCAGCAAGCACCCATCAGCTCTGCTGGTAGTTTGTTACTTGTCATCCCACTGTAAATTTCAGTCATGCCCATCTGTCCCTTCCCTTCTCAGCTGGGTGCACCCTCTCCAGCCTGGACACCTACTTGTGGAAGAGGTGGCCACAAGGGAGTTTACGTGCGGATTGCATGGAGTCCCAGCAAATGGCACAGTCGTCATTGTTCACTGCCAGCTCCTCTGGTGTTGCAACTGCAAACCTACAAAGAAGAAACACAAAGAGACAGAAGGAATGACTACACAAGCTCAGTATGAGCTCTTCTCTCTCTAGAGAATCCAGCACTGAGAAAACCTTACCCTCTATGCTATCTTTTCATTGAGAGCGCTATGCCAACAGATCTGTTATTTTTTTGATTTGTTATTTTTCAGGCTGCACTGCAAAGGAACGCACACATACACATCCCTCTGATGCCTTTTGCAGGCACGTTTTTGCACATCTCCTCATAAATCCTAAGTGCAAAAAGCTTTGACTTAGTACCTTCCAAGAGACAATTATATGATCATTTTGTTAAGATCCTTGAATTATAATCTGTATAGATTTGGTTTATGTTGTCATTTTTCTAATGAGTTTTAATAGCTGTACCCATTAAGCTGTCTCTTTGGGACCATAAGCATTTATGGTGACTAATTTTGGCCTCAGATTTTGCCATTCCCATTTGTCTTGACTTTTCTCCCATTTTCTTTTAAGCTGCATTGCCATGTAAGCAGTTACTACACAGTATCCAAACACAACAATATAGAAATGAGTGGTTTAACAACATTTCACAGCACTGCTCGTGTGGAATATACCTGAAGAACAAGCACATAAAGGCAGCTGCCAATGGCAACTTCAGAAGGAAGTTAGAACATGGTTCTTCCCAGCACAATCAGAATGACCAAAACGTATCAAGTCATTCAGACAAGAAGTTTGTGGCACATGCAACTCAAACAGCTTTGTGAGCAGCTCAAAGGGGTTCAGTGGCTGCATCTTACTGGACAGAAACAATGCATTGTGGATGAACTTTGTTATGCAGCTCTTAATGTGGTATCACAGCCATTAAATGACTTCTCAAAAAAAAAAAAAAAAGCCTCAGGAATTTCTAGACAAGCTGGCCTTCTCCACCTGGACTACAGCAGCAGGAATCAGAATTAATCATATGCACAGAGGCCCAAAATTTAAAAAGTACAGTGATGTACAGAAAGAGTAAAACTCCCTGTGGCTCTTAAAATTTTTAAGAACATAGCTGAATTTTGAAAACATTGGGTCAGAAATGCAGTACTATCTGGTATAATATTAGGTTTTAGCAGGCCTCCCAGTTTCTCCATATTAACTCACTAAAAGGGAATGGACTGAAGTACTGCCAAGGTGCTCTCAGCTCCACTTTTGGTAGAGTCTTAGAGGTGGCTTCAGGTTTAGTAAATACATAGGTAAAGCTAGGCAGGTTTTAATTAATATTTTGATTTAATTTCAGTCAGTAAGTGAATAGTATGGCCTAATGAAATTAAGAGCATTGATTACTATCACAGCCAAAGCAAGTATTTCACAGCTAAAACAGGAAGAGCTCTTCAGAGCTTCTGTCACCCCACTAAGGTAGTATGCAAAAGAATACAGAAGAAATACTGGACAGGGGAGTTCCCTTTTTGCCACTTCATAAATTACCAGTGATACTGCCATTATACAAGTCAATCCTACATATCTGTTAAAACCAGAAAGAGTCTCCCTACTAACAAATAAAACTGGTAAAAACACACTTGACGTGAAGAGACTTAAGGGTCAGGTTTGGAACATTGCAGCTGTCCAGCTTACACCACGCCACCGTGTATCAAAGGAACGTAGAAGAATCCCAACTTCTTTCTCAGGATCCTCTCTACTAGATCTACAGCAAGACTGCAGAGCAAGTAAGGGGCTCACCTGGCTTCCATGTTTCCAACCACACGCAGGTAGTTCTTGTGCCGTCGAATTCGCCGCTGCACCTCGTGGAACAGGTAGCGCAGCTGCATGAAAATCACCAGGCTCGCCATTGACAACCAGATATTCCCGAACAGCTTCGGAAAAAAACAGAGCAGTGATTAGAAACAAGCACCATGAGAAACAAGAAGCTGCATCAGGTCTTAAGAGACAAAGAAATTGAGAAATCAGCCCTGAAGAATTTCTCTTTTGTTGGGTCCATTCAGACCAACCACACATGTTCAAAGGTACTACCACTCATTACCTCTTCACATACAACTTTGGCAGCACAGCATTTGTTATGAGGATGAACTGAATTCAGTCCTGTCCAGCTTAGCATCCCCTACTGCCAATGAAAATAATTCAGTCTGATATTACTCAATAAAAAAGCTAATTAAAAACCTACTAAACAGATAATTACACACAGTAGTTAATACTCCTTAACAAAGTTATTTGTGATAACTTCAACTATACAGGAAGAAAGAATGCCAGAATCCCCCCTCTATATTTTCATCTCTATTTAAGTAACTTTTCTGTAATATCTGGTTTCTAAAATAAGCAAAGTAAAAAAAAATTATAAAATATGTATACCCAATACCCTTTATTTTAAGGGCAGTCTATTTGTTCAGCATTATGCCCAGTATTTCATACCAGCATGTGAATATGATGCATCAAGTCCAGGGAAAGCAAGGTTAGCTCCATGACAAAATCTGTGTAGTAGACGTAAGTGCCTTTGCCCTCCCACGTTCCTTCATGGTTGAGATCCCAGAGATGAACTACGTATCTGCAAGAGTGAGAAATAAACATTATTCTTTTTTTTGTTGTTGTTAAAAAGCATGTCTATAATCCAAACTATTTTGTCCATTTTTCAAAAAACTTCTGGATATGGATTCTTTGCCCTTCTGAGGCCCTGTGCCCACAGGGACTTCTTTTAATGTTACTGGTTTCAAACAGCAACACTTTAAAAAAGCAAAAAGCAGTCAGTGCTTAGCCCACACTGGCACTACAGACACTGCCAGCTGATAGAAAAGATGCAGCATTTGCTAAAAACTACTTCATGTACTGAAAGTCAATCTTAGGATTATAGTAACTACAGAAGCACATTTTTCAGCATGTGAGGTGTTTCTTAGTAAGTCATTACAGCTCAGTGTCAGACCTGAAATGCTGACAGTGACCTGCACAAAGATTACACACCACGTCCTACATGTGCACTCACAGGTGTGGTACAGGTGCACATGCATGGGACTTTTTCATAGCAAACCTCCGAGAGACCAAGGCCTTAAAACAAACCCTGCAGAATGACATGAAGTAGCATCTATCAACCCTCATCCAGCAGCACCCATCCACTTTAATCCATGCCTCAAGCTATCACCACCCACTAAAGCTATCCATGCTTTTCAACCCCATCTGTAAAAAGAACTCCTAAAATACATTTCCATCTCTAAAAATTATTCTTAAAATGCTTCTACATGTATTTAATCCTTTGTACTATCCAACATATCTGCCAACTGTTTACTAGTTGGCTTTAAAATAAATGTTCCTGTAACTACTTAAACACCAGTACAATCTTTTATTCAAATAAAGGCTTCAGGGTAAGATACACATATCACACAAATAAAATGAAAAAAAAAAGTCAACTGGAAAACCTGTGCTTAAAAATAGCACAGGGTAAAGCTAACCACCTTTGCTCATCTCATAGAATCCTGTAATGGTTTGGGTTTGAAGGGATCCTGAGGATCATCTCTTTCCAATCCCTTTGGCTGCCTCATGCAATCAGGCCATGACCACTTCCAGGATGGGGAATCCACAGCTTCTCTGGGCAACCACTTCACTGTGCCATTGACTCACCAATCTCACTGGGAAGACTTTTTTCCTAGTATCTAATCTAACCCTGTCTTCTGTCATTCCCTCACGCCATGCTCTTGTCCAAAGTCCCTCTCCAGCTCTCTTGGTGCCCCTTTAGGTACTCAAAGGGGCTCTAAGGTTTCACCAGGGCCTTCTCTTCTCCAGGCTGAACAACCTCAGCTCTCTCAGCCTGT
Organism: Promerops cafer; assembly: GCA_013398275.1. Classification (NCBI taxonomy): domain Eukaryota; kingdom Metazoa; phylum Chordata; class Aves; order Passeriformes; family Nectariniidae; genus Promerops; species Promerops cafer. The sequence continues at coordinate 241,967 of VZSE01005852.1, read as the reverse complement.
CTCCACAGCAGGTGCTCCATTCCTCTGAAAATCTCTAAGGACTATTCTAGACTCGCTCCAGCAGATCCACATCCCTCTCCTGTTGGGGGCCCAGAGTTGGATGCAGCACTCCAGGTGGAGTCTCAGCAGAACTGGTAAGAGGGGCAGAATTCCCTCCCTGGACCTGCTGCCCACACTGTGGGGATGCAGACCAGGATGTGGTTGAGCCTTCTGGGCTGCAAGCACACATTACTGGGCCATGCGGACCTTCTCATCCACCAACACCCCCAAGTCTCTCCCTCTCCTCAGGGCTGCTCTCAATCTCCAAACATGCATTTGCAATTCAATGAGGAAATTACATACACCTCTTACATCAACATGCTATATGCACTACCTTCCTGAACACCCATCCTGTAAAACATGAGCTACTTACCGTAAAATCACATGAGCAGTTCTGACTGTCACCAGCAGAGACTGCAAAAGAGGAAGAAAAAAACCAATACATGTTAACATTCTGGCAGGGACAGTGGTTCAGATGCAGGAGCTCAAGGGCTAAAACACAAAATGCATTTACTGCAGCTTAACAAGTTCCTGTGAAGCAATGGTCACTATAGGAGACTGTGTGCACAATATACCTGAGACAGCCACGATGCTTATAAATAAATATGGAAGAAATTGTTCCCAAAGGCATGATGATGCTTTTAAAGCAGCCACTAGTGTTACTGCTGCTGTGTCATTTTCTCCCAACTACATACGATGTATTGCCTTCTTCAACTATTATCACTCAGCAAGTTTTGAAACCACAACCCCCATCAACTACATCTCCTCATCCCACTTCTTAAAAAAAAAAATGGAAGAACTGAATAATAACAGAAATTTGAGGAAGGTAACTTCAAATATTTCCACCCTTTTGCTGAGATGTAAATGCTGCTAAAATAACTTCTCTCTTTAATCATACTTATGTTTCTAAGCGAAGTACAGAGAAAAAACCTGAGTATATCAGAAAGTGTAAGGACAAGTCACCAAAAAGGTAACTACATTTCCATGGGCTCCTATCATCTGAGAGATGGTGGCCCCATCACCTCTCTGTAATCCATCAAGCCCACAGTGCTCAATCTTTTCTTCTATCCTCACCATGAAAAACACCAGACATGCTTCCCCCAGAGACTGCCGACACCACCCTGTAGTTAGCAGGGGCCAAGTGACACTGAGATGCAGGGGATTTACAATGAGCAACTGAAACCACTTCTGTGAAACTGGTCTGATGGCATGCCTTCAGCATAAGTACTATAAACAGGACAGAAGAACTATCAAAACCACTAACTTCCCAAAGTAGTAATAAGCCGGTTAGTTTGAATAATTTTTTCCATCTGTAAAAAGCATTCTTGAAGTGCTTCTATGCATATTTAACCCTTTGCAATACCAAACATATCTGTTTACTAGCTGGCTTTAAAAAAAAAAAAACATGCAAAGATAGACTGGACACTGATTGCTATACTGTAATTCTTGAACACAAAAAAGATTAATGTTTATTCAAAAATACAGACAAGTTCCTACTCAACTTTCTCTGGGCATTTGCACATTTCACATCCACCGCCTGCAGCAAAAAAAATGCTGACAAGCGATAGAGAACAAGGGGAAGTTACCTAAAACACAGGAAAAACATCTATATTGCTTTACTGAAAACCCTGAGCTAAATCAATGTTTGCAGAAAAGAGATTAATAGCTTAATGTAACTTAATGTAATTAATTCACACTAATGGAATACACTTGGCAGGGGCCCTCTCAAGGAGCATCACACAAGCCATCACCAGAAAAACATTCCAGTCTGAAAGATTTACTGTTTTTTACTAAGAGCTTGAAGTCTGCTATAAGGTGTCACTGCCAGCACCCATACAGAAAGAAACCTAAATATTTTATTCCACTCACATGCGTGCTGGGTATTAAAATCAAGGAAATTACTCATGGTTGCCCAATCCATACAGGGAATATTTAAAATGTTCCAAAATGGGAAGATATTATACAATCTCCTATGAGAAATAATTAAACAGATTAAAATTATTTTGCTTAGAAGGAAAGGCAGCAAAGGAACAGGCAAAAGGATGATAAAATCACAAATTCTATGAAAAAGATTGAACGGGGAATGATTCTTTGCTTATTTTCACCATAAAGGTGTTTGATGATAACTAAGGACATTATTCCCTGCCCATGCCAGGGGGGTTGGAACCAGATGATCTTTAAGATCCCTTGCAACCCAAATCATTCTGTGATTGTCAAACACAAGATTCAGAACAACTCAAACAGGACATCTTCCGTGTACACAAAGCCAAGTAAATGTAGAATTTGTTGCCTTTGGATATTACAGAGGCTGACATACAAACAAGTTCAATGAATGATCAGACAAGTTTCCAGGGTACATCTGGGACTATCCAACCCGATTGGTTTGTACACCCTCATCTCAGGAATGTTCTCAAACACCAGTGGCTGCAAGCAAAGCTAGGAGACCCTTTCTTCTGCATTCCCCACAAAGTTCCTCACTGCCCACCAGCAGCACAGCAGGGGATCCAGGGTTTGGCTGGGTACCCCACACTTCCACTGACTGAGCCACTCCTTTGTTAATCAGCACACAGAACAGCTCCACTAAAATGAACAACTGAGCCCCATCCTGCAACCCCAAACACTCACACTACCACACAGCACAGCGCTGAGGAGGCAACACAAGACTCCCTGATTATCCCCGAGCTGGTGCAATGCTGATAATCCTTCTGCCAGCCAAGATAAGAGACATGACACCAACGAGACCCCACCTTTTAGAGACACTATTAAATCTTCCAATACCCTTCTACTGTTTAATTACAAATCTGGTCTTGCATATTCTCATATTCATGGAAAAATAAAGCGACGTATTGATAACTGAACTGGGGTATGACAAGCATCATATTCTCCTACTATCCATTGTTTTCCTTCCTGGTCCCTAACTCCAAGTATGAATTCAAGATAGGAGAAGAAAAATAAATTATACATGTTATTTGTTATCTGAACTAACAATGTGCTAACACAGCATACTTGGATTGGATTCCCCTCCTTTGTTAAAGATTATCACTTCCTCAGGCAGAGTGCAACAACCCATCACAGCATCAAAAACATACTGATGTTCACTCCACAAACATATTGATGTTTAGTCCAAAGTGCAAAGTGTTCAGGAGTGCACAAAAATGCCTTGCTCATCTCAGCTGAGACACAGCTCGTTACATAAACATAAGCAAATGCCATGAGTATGCCTTAAGGAAAGGATGTCTCACTCCTTTTGGGGAGAAATGAAATAGAAAATACAACCTCAAAGAAAGGCTGAAGTGCACATTCTACTGTCATACACACTCTCCATCTCTCAAGTGCTGCTTCACCGACCATTCTCGCAATGCTCATGAAGCACAATCATTACTTTTTCATAAGCTGTCATTTGATTTCAGTATCATCTTACATGTCTATTCTCTCATTCTCTTCTTCAGACTAAGATTTGTTTCAGGGTTAAAGGCTAAAGAGAGAAAGCATGCCAATCTGGCAACTTCTGGAAAACAGGGGAGGATTTGTTTGTGTCTTCAAAGTTTCTTTCTTATGGGAATTAAAAGCAAATCCATTGTGTACCAGGATACCCTCAAGTGAGGGGTCAAAGTCAAAGCAGAAACCACAACATACATGAAGAAAGTCTCACCTCTGCTGCCATGAAAGCCAATGTGTGCATGCCATGGGTGTAGCCAACAACTCCACAGACAACTGCTAATCCACAGCAGGACAGAAGCATGGCTATGAGCAGGGCCAGCACTCTGACGTGGCTGCTCATGGGTGTGGTAGGAGAAAAGGAAAGCTGCAACACAAATACATAAATACATGACAGTTTAAATGAGTACTTCATCCACCCTGCCTTCCATTGTCACCTCACCAAACAGAACCTCATTCAGGAAAATATTTTGCTTTCTAGTATAAAACCAATCTCACAATGCAATGTAGTAATAAATTATGAAGAATAAAGCTAAACCCACACACTATCCCAAAGCCTTATTCATGTTACTGTCATTTACAATCATATTTTAACAATCATTAGGATTATTTGAGCTGTTTAAATCACCTGTGCAAGAAATCACCAGAGACACAGTAGTTTCTGCACCAAATCCACAGCAACTGCTTAGGATTAATATGCATTTTACAAAGACACCTAACCTAACACACAGTCTTCAAGCAACGTTTTGCCAATTTTTCACCAAACAGCTGATCTAAATTTGTCCAGCTTGGTCTTCCATCCTGTAGTTCTTCCACTGTCATTTTCTTCTGGAAGAAAGAGATGTCTACCCAAAAAAACATTTAAGCTGCAGCTAGAGACTGCTAGACAGCCTCTACTGAAAAACAGTTGTCTCCTTCAATAGCATGCTAAGTATGCTACATCTCTAAACTACCTTAACAAAGGGCTACACCTAGTCTGTCTAAATCAAAGGCAACCCAAGGGGATGTTGGTCCATTCTCTTTTTTCCAGGGCAGGATGAGAAAGAACAGGACAAGGAAAGAAGGAGTTGCCCAAAGCTTCACTCTGATCTGATTAACAAAGTTGATTCCCATGTTTTGTTTTTAAATGGGTTCTTTCTTACTTCTTTGTATCTGGTTCAGCTCCACATGCCCCATCTTCACAAGGCAAATTATACAAGTATCATTTGTCCAAGCAAAAAATGACTATGCGTGCTTTGAATGCAAAAGGAACATAATAAGGATTTCTTCCCACGTGACCTGTATTCATTCACAGCCTTCTGAACAACACTAAAAATACCAGATGACTGCCTTGTTCACTGCTGTCTCAATTTTCCTAAACCTAGCCAATTCAGTTTCAAATTTAAGTCCTTAGCTACCTGTGAATTAACAGACCTTACTGGAAGTTACTGAAAAAAAAACAACCTGCAAAGCCCAGATCTTCCAAAAAGAAATTCATGGATTCAATTCAGGTCAAACTTCTATGCCAGGAGAGAGGAGACTAGGAAAACGCAGGCCCATTATAGTTTAAAGGCCAAGATTTACTGTTTAAATTACAGTTTCTTCTTCCTTGCCTAGCCTTCAATTTCTGCATCTCTACCTAATTTATTCCTGGTATTAACAGAAAGTGGAATGTAGCTTAGAGAGAAAATTGCACAGTACGTTGCAAAGACACTGGCAGTCAAAATCCAGTATATCTAAGTGAGTGTGAAACCTGAGCACAGAATGTGCAGAAACAGGCTCCACAGGCCAATCCTAAAGGGCACCAGTCTAAGGGATGTTCTGTTGTTAAGATATCTTTACTAAGGAGAGGTATGAAGCCATCTCATGCAGTTATGTAATAGTAATTACAGGGCACACATAAGGAGCAATTTATTACAGAAAATACGTATCTTCAGCTCCATTTCTCTCATGGGAAAACTGAAGGAGTAAGATTGACACTGTACTTTAAAGCAAGTATTTGAAGCTAATGGGACGTGCACGTGTTCAGTACCGCAGGGTGCAGAGAAGGTTTAAATGATCTGTTTGTACCTTATCTGAGCCAGTGCCTGAACCAGAAACAGAATTTGCATGTCCCAAAAGACAGCCCTTAATCAAAACTTACATATTCAAAGCGATCCTTGCAGAGCTGAACCATCAGATGGAGAAACACAAGTCCAGAAAACCAGAGGCACCACATCACTACTTCTTCCACTGTCTGAACATTCAGCACACCAAAAATGAAGATGAACTTGTAGAAAATGAAATTCCAGAATTTATCCTTGAGATGCTGTAATAGAAGAGACTTGGTTACTGTAGTGAAAGCAGTGACAATCCACACATTGGAGAGAAGGAGGGCAAAAGAGAAAGGGAAAGGAAAGAAAACCCACGGAAATAGAAATGCAACAATACATTAGCTAAAGTCTGCTGCATACACACCTTGAATAGTGCTACCCTTACTCAAGTATGAAACGTATTAAAAATACTAGCAGACCTTACTGTCTATCTAGTTCTTGTACCGTGGCAGCCTAACTGTGCTGCACAGCACACAGTGCAGTTTCCTGCTACATTCCTAAAACAATGCTCAGCACAAACCAAGTCTGATCTCAGTTTGATTCTTCATGCCCAAGCAACTCAGGTACCAGGCTGCACACAGTCCTCTCTGCTGGAAGAGCTGCCACAGTTAGTTATTCAAGATGCCCAAATTGCCTAGCACCTTGCTTCCAAAAACCTGCCAAAAAGTATGGATGATTAAGAAAAGATGACAAAGTCTGTTCTTAAGAATCACAATGCCTACAATGAAGAATGAGATGGATGAGCAATGAAAATAAAACCATTCCCACACACATGAAGTATGAAAGAAATAATATGATGTTCTCAAGCAGCAGACAGCAAGCCAGCTTGGAGGGGATTAAAAAATTTATGAAACAAAATGTTTTGTTAAAGTACATGATGAAGTCACCGGGAGTTTAGTTAAGACAGGCCCTGAATTCCTTAATGATGCTGCTGTTTTGGGCTCACCAGTATTAATAAGCAGCTTTCCTTTACATGACAACTGAAGCAAACTCCCACTGTCCAAACACAAATGGATCCACACTGCTACTGCTTTTCATTTCAGTTTGTAAGAGGATAGAGAACATCCTGGAAACCATCACGAATTGAAATTCCACATCTTTATAGTCAACATGGACTGGAAATAAAATCTGGCCCACTGCAGTTTGATAGTGCCTTGGTTTTAACACACCACTCAAAGCCTCTACAAGGTATGAATCACAAATACAATAAGCTTTGAGAGATCCACAGCTATTAATGAGGCTTTGTGTGCCTCAGTTCCGCATGTCAAAAATCATCATGGCCTGATTCCTCCTAAAGAACTCTTTTTACAGACTATTTTTTATATGTGAACACACTCCAAATCACTGCTACTGCATTTACTTAATCAACTTATGCATCTGCCTTACTTAAAAAAAAATATAGAGAGATACTAATCAAGGTCCTGCTGCTGCTTTCATCTTCTGCAGGATCCTGTTTTTAAAAACTCCGGGCTTTCATAGTTCCCTTGCTGAATTTTTACAAACATTCTCACATAGCCAAGGGCAGGACTAAACAGCCTCAGTTTTAAGTCCTGCTCACCTCCTTTCTCTGGGGATTTTCTTGCCTACTCCCTCTTAAACCTGCAGGCTGATAACCCATCCACTCAGCATATGAGGATGGAAAGCACTTCTCCAGCAGTCAAGGTACAAAAGAAGAGGGAACTCAAGACTGCCAGTGCTGACAACTACAAAATGCAACGGAGAAATGCTGCCAGGTGCAGGCAGGATAGAGAAGAACAAGCTGCAAGTATTTTGAATTGAGGTGTGCTTGTAAGAAATCTGACAGAGTTCTTTGAAGAAACAGGATTTTCAAGTTGACTGTGGACTTATGAAATACAATAGGAAAAATTCCCTTAGAAATAAACCAGAAGCTTGTGGCTGTGGATATACTAGCTAACCAAATGGTAAGACATATACTGTAAAATTTATTTTTCTTGTGCAGTTTCAGCAATTCCATATAGAAAATCACACCATTAGTCATGCTTCAGTTTCCTTGTTTGCCGTCTCACCTGCCTCTCACTGACACGAAGAGGACCAAACACCATACACTGGATTAGCTTAGCAACCAGCATCAGAAAACAGCAGGCAGTGTTCACTAGTACCTGGAAAGAAATAAAGCAGTCAGTGACAAATACTTTTGCCCTATTTAGAAGAAGGGAGAGAAGGGGAATGAACGAGTCTAACAAAACCTGCCATTGTTCACAGAACAGTATTAATTGCCTTTTCTTTTGGTGAAATTTAAGCCTGGCCTCTTCCAAGACACATTAAGTAGCTGCTAAGTCACTTAAATTTTTTTTCCTAGAAATATTAACACAGTCAATTTGATACAGTAGTAAAGCCACCAAACCACTCTACCTCTTCACAATAAATTATTTCATACAGATTAGCAAATTTCATAAAAGAACATGGGGACGAAACTTAGAGATCACCAAGATGCTCACTCTGTTTAACATATGACAGATGAGAAAAATCTCAGTTTGATTCAACAGTTTGAATCTGTTGTTACAGTAAGAGGATTCAGAGGCTTCCTCAAAAAATGCTCAATAGTACACACCCCTTCAGTAACAATACTGCTTGAGGCTTTCTTGGTGAACTTCTTTACAGCAAAGTAGCAAAAAGCAGAACACATGGGCCTGGGAAAATTGCTATCTCACATATGGCAAAGGCACTTGTAATTAACTTTTGACCTATGCAGGACGCTAAAAGGGCTAGAAGGTGGATGATGAAGAAGCCTCGCCTTATCACTTCCAAAGGACATACAATAAACTTTTCCAGGATTCTTAAGGCCACGAGAACAGGTTTCAACAGGATGAATATGTTTGGTATATTAAAAATCAGCACCTCAGTCAAGCAAGTATGTTGTGAAGCAGATATCCAACTACTGCCACCTTTGAGTGACAGACACATGAAAAGTTCAACATCAACAACTCAGCAAGGTTTCCAGTATCCCCTTGTTGAGCCTTTATTTCAAATACGAATCAGTGAGCCAAAATCCATAAACCATTATGAGGTTTGGGTTTAAAAAGGTACAGAAAATTATCTTCTTTTTTTTTTTTTTCCTTAAATGGTGAGAATGTTTCCTCTTACCTACAAGAATCTCAGTGCTATTTAAAAAAGAAAACATAAAGGCAGCAAGGCTTGGGCTCTAATACCTGACAGCCCCCTGCTCACATTTCTGGCAGAGCGGGTCGGGGAGTGCTTGGCGAAGCTTAAGCCTAGCACGCGCCTGGGACCGCGGCAAACGCTCCCAACAGCTTCTCCCAAACCCCCCAGCCAGGACGAGCGGGGGGCGCTCGGGGAGAGAAGCACAAGCCGCCGGCTGAACTCTCGGGGCGCTCGGCTCTAACGCTGCCCCACCGCCCCGGCCAGGCAGGAAGGGAAGCGGCTGCGGAGGCGGCCCGCGGCGGGCAGGAGAAACCCAGCCGAGGCCCCTCTTTATTCCGCGAGCAGTTTTCAAACAACAACAACGAAACATCCCCCGGACCCGCCCACCTCCCCCCGGGCGCGGGGAGGTGCTGGCAGAGGCCGATCCCGGTGCCAGCCCCGCAGGCCGCGGGCCCGCAGGCCCCGCAACCGCCCCGGGCTCACCCAGACGCAGAGGCTGTCCGAGAGCAGGTAGTAGGCGACGTCCAGGGCCCGCGGGCCGGCGCAGCGCTGAGGCTCGGCCGGCTGGCTGCTCGCCGCCCCGCCGGGCGCCTGGCTGAGGGCGCGGT
>VZSE01005852.1:193409-232638 GCA_013398275.1 Promerops cafer | reverse complement strand
TGAGTCACGGCCGGGGCGGCGCTTCCACCGGCCCGGCCCTGCCCCGCACCCCCCCGCGCCCGGGACAGCGGCCGCAGCGCCGGAGCCGCGCGTGGGGGAATGAGAGGGGCCTTCGGGAGCCCCCAAACCTACAGGCAGCGTGGCAGAGGAGAGCGCGTAGAGACTGCGGGAGCAGCGCCCTTCCACAGGCAGCCTGGAACGAAGAATTAGTCTCACAAACCTACCGTGTGGTAGGTTTTAAGTGCTCTTAAGTGCCAGGGCTCAAAAGCTGCACTCTGCTCACTGTTCTGGCAGCACCTGACTTCCCAACTTCCACCTGCCCTTCCTTACTTCCACGGGCAAAAAGGGTTCTGTTTTCCACTCCCCTGCTAGCTTTATTTCCCCCAGCTGGCATTTAAGAAACCATACATTCTACTCACCATCTGTCTGGGCCTTCCATCCATAGGACCCAAGTGAACAGCCCTTGCACTACCTTTCCCAGCATTTTGTAGTACATTTGCCATACCGCACAGTTTCAATTTGACCAAAGCACCAAGCTGTCAGGATTGTTCTGTACATTGCTTACCAGTGCAGATGGCAGCAGAGCCAAGCACTTTGGCAAGATTCAGTTCTCTTGGCAGCAGGCACTCTCTAACCCTGCCTTCATAAAAGAGGACAGTGCACAAGCAACAGTGCATCTTCTGATCGGAGGCAGAACTTGGAAACAAATCTTTTAAAGACTCATTAAGCAAAATTATGGAAGACTAAAAGCATTGGGAAGTGTCACATCCAACTGGACTTTATGTTTAGCCAAGCATGTAAAAACCCCAGAATTAGAAAGACTGATATTTACTGCCTACAAGAAACTGAAATGTTGAGAAAAAGCGAAAGTGTGGGTATCCCTTGCAGGAAAAGACAGCACAGGACAGTGTAACATGGAACCACTTGCATGTGGCCTTGGCTAAGTGTTTCAGCATGACCCTAATTCTGTCCCATAGCTAAGGAAAAATATACAAGATTAACTTCACTTTCCCTATTTTAACTGTATCTCAGACAGTCCAACAGAATTTTTGAAGTTGTTACTGTCTTAAGGGGGCACTGGAGGAACAGATGCATGCTGCCTCTCCTCCAAGCCTGTACAAACAGATCAGTTCTGGTAAAAAAGGTAAAGGCTACACTTGCCTTTAAGTACTCATTCTCCCTCAAAAAAGCAGTTCTGGTCTCCTAATTAATTAAGAATCAAAACAATATTGAACCCACTTATGCTATTTCATTTCTCCCTGATCCTAGGGATATTCCCTGCTCAGGGATAGAGATCACAGCATCTGAATGGGCCCTGAATGGCTGAGCTCCTCCTTATTCCAAGATAATCTGTATTCCTGAAGACAAGTAATAAAGTTTAAAATATGCACCTAAAAGTAAGAGACAATAAAGAAAAATAAAACTACTCATAAACAGAAGGAAAAAAAAAACAAAAAAAAAACACCAACCAAAAAAACCCAAACCCAAGACAAACAGAATCTTAACCATATTGTTTAATGTTGTACAAAACAAAAAATTGGTATTACAATGAAAAGGGATTGAAACACTGCTAGCCCATTGCCATCTCTCTAGCTAAACAGTTGAGATTCACTTCTCTGTTCATACCATAGAATGTTTAGTGGCCTTCAGGAACAGAATGACTTGAAAAAATCCTTGTGTCACACATATTCGTTTCTCTACAGTTCAAAGCTGTGCTCACAGAGACGGCTTCTTCTACTGGAGTCTTCAGGTATATAGGAATTCAGTTGTAAATAAAGTTGAACCTAAAATTAAAAGGATTATACCAAGTGAGGAAGTTTCATTCTTTATTTTTAAGGGCATTTTTGAATGAATAAGCAAATGTTTTGTTTCTGCTCTGGATAAGCCTCCACCTGACAGGACAAAAGTGAATTTTTTAATAAGACAGCTTTACAGTATAGCAGGGAGCATCATTTTTAACACGCTAATCCTACGCTAGCATTGCACAATTGTCTCTTATGGTTGCAGAAGAACTAATTATTAACATTTCATCTCCTAAAATAGGTTCATAGATACATAAATCACAGTGAGAGTTACATTCCTCCATCAGCAACTCTTTTGCAGCATTTCTGCCAGGCCAACCTTACATGTTCTGAGGAGAACATACAGATATACTGAAGAGAGAATTTTTCCCAACTAAGTTTCATAAATAACTGTGGAAGTAAGCATCCATCTCAGCTTCCAGATGCCCAGCCTTTGGATGTATCTGTTGCACCACTAACCAATCTGCACAACAGTGTTTTTCTGGTACTCAAGAGGAAGTCCCTGCTGTCTTTAGGGAAGGGGAAGCCAAAATTTGGGCTAGAGAGAAAAATACTCAGCAGGAAACAAGAATATTATGGGCAACACCAGTGCTAACATTCTGCTAACATACTTTTTACATCATAGTAGGTGCATGACAGAACTACTTCCCTGAGGAAGAGCTGGCAGGCTGTGGGACTCCTGGCATGCCTGAACATTCTCTAAGTAAGAGACCAGTGAGACTAGTGAGCTCTGGAGAGACGAGCCACAAGCCATTTCCAAGTAAGAAAGTCAAAGCACATATACATTGCAAGAGAAAGGAAAAAACACAGCTATCCCTACAGATATTTGTGTCATTAAGATGCTACACTTCATTAACTCTACCAGAGTGTGTAAAAAACCCACCACATTTAACCAGCACAAAGCTGTGATAACATGCATACCTAACTCAGTGCTTCAAACTCATATCCTGGCTTTAACTCTCTGGCTGTCCCCAATAGCTACAAGAAGCTGTTCCTCAGTCTGTGCACAGCCTCATCCTCACTGTCTTGCGTGTCTTCCTTAGCTACATCTGCTAGGTAGGACTTTGGTGCTAGCCCATTGTGATCAGTGCCTCGAAAGTGTCCATCACAGCTCATCTGAAGCAGAATCTTTGGGATAGATGCCACCTTTTCAAGTTGGTTTCTGTAGCACCTTGCCTTGCTCTGGTGTCCAACAGCAAACATGTTCCCAAGAACCACTATACAAAGACCACATACCTGCTCAAAAGTTGAGGAAGGCTGGAAATAATGGGTCCATATCCTGGTGCATTGTCATAGAGCTCAAACAGCGGTGCAGCAACCAGCTTGTAATTTTTGGGGACTGCAAACAAAGCTACAAACAAATACAAATTGGTGAATCAGAAAAAAAACAGCACACATTCAACCAAAGTATCATCATCCCCACAGACCTCAAAACAAGTTCACAACAAGAACACTCAAGCAGGTTTATTCCTTTTCTAGTTAAATGTGGGATTCATATGCTGTACACAGACTGATGCAGGAGCAGGAATGAAAATTTACTAGGAACTCATGTTCAAAGGATCATCTAGCTTCAAAACAAATACCAGCATTTAACTTTGTTAGTGAGCAACCACAAACAATTGCAAGCATACACATCTTGGTATAACATACCGTAACATACACAATCACAACTTGTTTTCCTTGTGTGAAATGCAAGCATTTAAACATTGTTACAAATACAACCCTTTGATGCAAACAAACACTTACCCTTTTCTTGAAGCTGGACCAAAAAAAGCTTTTTGTGTTCTTTTGGCTTTGTAATATGAGCTGGGATATATGGATACTAGAAGAAAAATGATAAAAATCAGTTGTACAGAGCTTTGAAAATATTGTGTAATCTTAGGTGCTACTTTATAAATTATCAAGCCCTATACAGGCTTTCAGTGTGTCATATATTGTTCTTTCATGGTATCAAATACAGAAAACCATTTTCATAAGAAAGTACTTAAGAAAGGAATGCTGTTGCTGTCACAACTATTGACAGGCTCTAAAGTGACACAAATATCATGAGCAGTTAAAACAACCCAATAAAACAGAAATGCAGAAAAGCAAACTAAGCAAGGATTTTCATTATTAAAGCCCTTAGAAATAGGGTAGTGAGACTAATTTATTCACAAGGCATCTGTTCCATAAGCAGCAGTGCAAGAGTCTACACTGTGGCTATAAAAGGAATTGAAATGGTGCGTATGTCTCAGCATAGAACTGGAAGCTACTGCATTCAAAGCATACTACATCTCATCCATCAGGACAGGTGTGGGAAGGGAGTTTCCATTTTAAAAAAGGCTGCAGTTTCTCTTCACTCATAGAAAGGAGATGAAATAGACAAAACCCAGAAACACTAATTGCTCATGCAGCAGGTACTCAAGAAGCCCATCTGGAAGGTTGAAGGCTTTTAGAAGTACAAACAGAACTTGACCAAAGAAGATGGAAGCCCATGGGAGTACTCACCTGTGGAGGTTCGAAGTTCGGTCTCCACCAGTTGCCAATGCAGTCATCAATCACCCAGTCTTGCTGAACACCATCCTGACGACCCAGTATCTATCAAAAATCCAGTACTAATCAGACCTCAGACTACCTCAAGGAAATTGTTTTAGTAAACACATACTGAAAGCACAAAGACTTGCTGTAATATGTGTCTGATGTAGTTCAGAACTGCTCTGAGACAGCTTTCAATAGAATTGTACAGTATTTTTGTATTAAGTGAGATTTTTTAGTAAATGCCTCACCTGGTAGGAAAAGGGCACTCTAGAAAGCTTTTCAAAATCTATGCTGTACTCAGTTGGACTGAGTCCTATCAGACCAATGGGAAGAATGAAATACATTGTTACATTATCTAGCAGAATTAATCAGCTACTTGGAGAAAATGGTGCATTGGGAGGACTATCTCAAAGGCAAGTCCCCATCAGTTGTCCTCCACAACATATTTTATTGCTCATCTCTACACTCACGTGCCTGAAGCCAGTCAGAAAGCAAAGCTGCAAATGAACACAGGACTTGAGCAGCAGGTAGGAGTCAGCCACACTCATGATGCAGATAAATGAAAACTTGACTGCTTTATTTGTTAACTACCTGAGAACATCACAAAAGCAACAAAATAACAACAGTGGTAAGAAAACTACTCTAATGCTTTAACTTATTCTGGTAATTCTAAAATAATGCAACATTCTGCTACAGCAACATAATGAAAGAAAACAGACCTCTGTCATTAAGCGTTTGAGCCCTTCTACCTCATCTTCTCCTGGATTCAGTTCACCACCAGGTCTGTTAAGATAATCAATGATGAAAGCCAAAGTTATTTTATTGCATTTACCAATCTTCACATGCAAGTTCCAGTGTGCTTCCAAGCAGGGAGTTACAATTTCACTTATGGCTGTTAAATCAGAAGTTCCAGATCTAGCTTTGCTGAATTTGAAGACAGCAGCCTAGCTTTTACCAAAACTGAAACTAAAATGGCTATTTATGTCCCTTAAAAAATAACCATTGCATAAAATACTTTCAGTTCAGCAGGACAAACCATAACAATACACAGGAAAATAACTAGGACCCTTATAGGGTAAAGTTTTAACAACAATAACTAGAAGCTGAAAGGCTGTAAATACTGCCTGTATTTGTTCTTATCACAAAACCAGCACTCACTGAAGCACACAGAAAGCAGAAAATAAAACTCATGGGGTAAAATGATGCAGGATTACTCATTTTCATCATTACAGCATTTTGCAAATCATTTACAGTCTTGCCTAGTTTGTCCTCAACAACTCTTCAAATCAAGATGTCAAAAACAAATCTAGATGTAAAATTAGACTTAACACACACACACAAAATTGAGCACAACATAAAATGTTAAAACAGAAGAACAAGAACACAAGCATGGTAGCATGAGACAAGTCAAGGCCATCTAGTTTAAAAAATAAAATCACCACCATCACTACAATCATACTCAAATACTAAAACTTCACTCTGGCTGTGATAATATGAGATGAATTGAAGCAATTTTCTCAAATTTAGATGCTACCTTTCTTGCTATCCCAGCTCAGCCATTCATTTGTAAACAGGTATCATTCTGCATTTACAGGGGGTTAGTCCTTGCTCTCCACTTGCCCATTTTTATCAGTATAGCATAAGCTACTGAAGCATAACAGCTTTCACAATGCAAGTACAACACACCAAGGGCTGATAATGAGTTTTAAACACGATTTTACTGTAGTGATACACTGTTCCTAGTTAGTGTTAAACAGAATCATCCCCCTCACCAGCAGAATCAAACACACTTTAGATTAAAACCCCACCATTCAAAAAGTACTTTCCAGACTAAGTCTTTACAAGCAATGAATCCCATTCAAAACATTGAGCAGTTAGCCACAGTTTAACCTCTAGCCCACGTTTAGTGGTCTGTGACAATAAACTGAAGTTACACTTAAGAAACAGACACTTACAGCTTGAAAAAAGTTGTACCCAGCTGCAGTAACAGCACGTGGGGCAGCCTGTGCTCATGCACAATCAGAACTCCTTCCACTGTCCGCCGCATGCCAATCTTGTCAAACTCTTCTCTCATGCGCTGAAACCGAGCTGCCACGGAACTGTCCTTCTCATACAGAGGCTCCTTTGTGCCAAACGTGTAATTTGTCAGAGGATACCTATAAGGAGGAGAAAAAATGTTACTGCATAACAAGAAATCTCACTTTAAATCACCATGACACAGCATCTAGCCTGAGGCACACCCTTCACTGCTTGATGGGTAAGTCATAGTGCAGGGCTAAAATCTTTGTTGGCGGCTTATGAGGCCCCTGTCCCAGGGAGATCTGCACTATGGAACACACAAGCACAGACAGTCCTGTTGAGCTGCACTCTAGCCTGGTGCAGGCTCAAAAAAGGAAAAGAAGCACAGAACCAACTACCACTCAACTGCCACCCTCTTTGATCTCAGCGCTGCAGCGAAAAGGCAGTTGAAGCTCTGAAAGGAGCTGGAAAAGAAACTGGAGAAAAAGCTCTGGTGGGAAGGAAGCTGCACAGGACTGCAGGGTTTTTTTCTGCAGATGTAATGAAAGCCTGAGAACTAAACTGTTAAAAGTAGTTTTGTTTTGAAGTGGGAAATCAGACATGTGGATCACAGAAGAGGAGAAATGCTGAGTTTCTGAGCACAGGGTTGGGAGCCTGGGGTAAGATCAAGAGTGTGAGCAGATCCCTCTGTTGGGCTGGTGCTGGGCCCCTGCACCCTTGTGACAGTGCAGCAGAAACTCAGTGATCTCTCCAGGTAAGAGGGACTGAAAACAGAAAAGAAAGGAAAGTTTAGGCAAGAAATGGGTCAGTCCAAGACAGCACAAAGGGCAGCAGGGTAGTGTTATTGTACAATTACATCCATGTAACAGAGAGGTCTGGTGGCAGGAGACCTGGAGGAAAGACAGAATTACACAGCTAAGTCAAAAGGGAGAAGAAAGTGGTTCTGGGCAGAGCAGTGATGAGTTATCACCATGGTTTTACTGACTTAGGGTACACGGCAACTGAATTAACAGAATGAATGACTGATCTTACGTTTTCCTTCTTGGCATGGATTCTTTCCCGAAACATGTCAAACTTCAGTAGCATACACTCCTCCCCCCTCAAATTCCAGCCCACCTCCTCCTCCAATTTTCCTCATGCTTTACAGTGGTTAAAATAACAAGCCAGTTGCCATTGTTAGAGCCTTTTCTCATATAGACAAGTGAGCCAAAACAATCAGCTTCCAAACCACAGATTCATTTACTAACAAGCTCTCCAAATTTCACTTATAGTTTAAAACCATCTACATTTTTTTTCCATTTGTTTCCATTTTTAGATACACAAATGGCTTTCACAACCTGTAAGGCCTTAACGCTATTACGCTAACCCATACTATACTAATGTGGGTGCATTAGTCTGTACATCAAAACCCTCAGCCTCAACTCAAAAAAATGCTGCTGATAACATAGCTTCATGATGAGTCTTTGCTTCAGAAACCCAATAGAAATATTCCCATTTCTGAAGTTCGTATTTGAGCTTTTGCACGACTCTGTGAATAAACTCAGCTACGTCAAAAAAAACACAAAAGTTTTGTGTTTAATAGCTAAAATTGAATATTGACTGTTGCAGCTAACATTTGCTAGTTTTCGCAACTTGACAGATGCACATAGCAAAGAACACGTCCCAAATTCACCAGAGTTTACTGGAAGAAGCAAAAATACAGGACTTCTTATAAAAAACACATGAATATTTATTAGTAAGTAGCTTGTATCTATGACGATTTTCTGTGGTAGCAAGCACTCTGAATTTTACCTCCAACACCTGTACCAGACAACCCACAAACACCAGGCACATCCAGCCACATCCTACTGACTGCGCAGTCAGCCCAAATCCCAGAGAGGCCAAGAAAAAACCGTGTCTCTCTCTGCCGCCTTTCTGGATGCCTATGAGAGTGCAAAAACCTCTGTCATGCTCAACACACTTAAACCTTTCCTGTGTTACTTGGGGTTCACATCTCCCGAGCCAGACGCTATTTCTAAGCACTAAAGCGTTTACACCAAATACTCCACACTCCCCCGGAGGCGAGCAAGCCCTCGGTACCCCCAACACCCTCGGCACCCTTCCTCTGCGCGGCTAAGCAGCCCCTGTGAGGGGGGCGGGCGCCCACCGACACTCGGGCTCTGCCGCCGCTGTGCCGCCAGCCCTCCGAAGGGCCGGGACCCTCCGGACCTCGCACGGCGGGCACTGAGGGAAAACCCCGCTGAGCCTGCTGAGGGAGCGGGGACGAGCTCGCCAGCGGGGCGGGACGGGAGGGGGCAGAGCCGGGCAGGCCCGAGGCGGCGCTCACAGGTTAATGGTCCTTTCCAGCGTGAGCGGCTTCGTCTGCTGGATGTACTTGTTCCCGAACTGGTTCACCCCGCGGGGCCAGCCGGTCTGCGAGCGGTTGGGCGGCACCACGGACATGGCGAGAAGCGGCGGGAACAGGCGGCGAGAGCGGTCGATCACTTCTGGACGGCGGGAGCGGCGTCCGCCATTAAGACCCGCCCAGACCTCACCGCCGCGCGCCGCCTGCTGGGACCCACGGCGCTCCGCCCCGCCTCTCTTCGCTCACTGGCCAGCGGCTCCCCGTCCCGCCCCCGCGTGATCTGATTGGGCACCACGGGCTAAGCGCGGGGAACACAGGGAGTTGTAGTTCGGTCAGACGGTACCATGGCCACCAAGCGTCACGGAGCGGCAGCGCCGGCGGCGGCGAAGCGCGGGAGGCGCGAGGCGCGCGCTGAGCTCTGCGCGGCCCTCGGGGACGCGGCGCTGCGGGAGCGCGCGGGGGCGGCCTGGGCCCGCGGGGAGCGGCTCCAGCACGGTACGGCCCGGCCGGGCCCGCGGGGAGCGGCTCCGGCACGGTACGGCGTGGCCCGGCTCCCTGCCCCTCACCGACGGTCCTTCCCTTGCAGAAGCGGTGGTGCTGGAGCCGGCCCCGTTCCGGCACGGTGTCATTCCCGGTTTTCTGGCGGGCCCGACTTTCGCGGAGGCGCTGCGGGATGAACTGCTGGGCCTCGGCTTCCGCGGGCGGCGCAACGACCTGCTCTCGCTGCGGCAGGTGGGCCCAGGGCCGAGCTGAGGCGGGCCGGGCCGAGCTGGGCTTAGCCGAGACACCCTAACCCCCGTCCCTTCTTCTCTTCCATGGGCCGCCGCAGTCCGAGGAGCTGGGGGCAAGCCCGGAGCCCCACGTCGCCTCCGTGAGGTAAAGCATGGGCTCGGGGCTTTGCCCGCTCAGGGTGTGGGGAAGAGCCGTGGTGGCTCCACAGGGAAGGCGATTGTGGGGCGGCCCCGCGACGTAAGCCGCCTTCTGCCCCCGTACTCGGGCCAAAAACTGGCCCTGGAGCGCTGAATCTGCTCTGTGCTTGTCATGAGCACCGAAGTCTGTTTAGCTTTCATCTATATTCAGCTCTCCTGCATCTGTCATCTCTGAAACGCTTCCCGGTGCACTTTCCGACTGGTTGCATGCTTGCTGCTGGTTATTGCTAGCAGTGCTGTGAGCATTGGGCTGTTTTCCTGGTCAGCATCTGTGTGGTTCTACAGGAACACACGGTCACTCACAGCAACAGCACCTGTAACTGTTGAAATACTTGGCAGGGAGGCAATAAATTAATTTAGTCTATGCTGATATGTTTTATAACACAGGAGGACACTTACTCTGTGCTTATCTTCTCAGGCATGCTCTGTGTGAAGAATTCCAAGTGTGGCTTTCTGCTGTGACCCAGATAGTGCTGGAGCCAACTATTGACATATCCTGTGCTAAATATGAATATACTGGTCAGTCTATAAGTGATCCTTTCCCTAAAGCTTCTCTGCATCTGTAAAGAATAAAATGTCTATAGAATACCTAGTTTTATTCTAGTTTCAGAGGCTCCCAGAGGCTGTTAGCAGCAAAACAGTGTCTGAAAATGAAGTACAAATGATGAAAAAACTGTTGCTGGTGTCTAACTGCCTGTACCTTCAGAGTGGCCCAATCTGTCAATTGCAGTGTAGTCCCAGAGAAGCGAATCTTGCAGATCTCAGGCTGGTGATGCTGATGAGTGAAAATGCAGTTCTTGGAAAGAACATGTTTTTTCTTGTCATATCCTTGTGGGGATAAAGCTGGGAAGCAGTTGTTGGAATGAATCATGCCTGTACTGGAAAGATGCTACAGCAGCAAAACGTGTGTAATTGCAGATGTCTTGCTGTGCCACGATGATGAACTGGAAGGTCGGAGAATCGCTTTCATCCTGTACCTCGTCCCACCCTGGGAGAAAAGTGACGGGGGAACGCTGGATCTGTACAGCACAGATGGTAAAAGCTCCAAGCTCAGCCTCAGATGGATAAAAAAGATGAAGTTTATGTGCCCCTTGCAGCAACTCTCACCTCAGACAGTAGAAGGAAGATAAAGAATTTCTCCTTTGTTCAGAGAAGCTGATGTATAAGTAAAATGTGCCCCTTAGGGATGGGCTGTAGCAGGCTTTGCAGACAGTGCTAACAGGCAACAGCAGACAAACTTTTGGAAGGGTCAAGAGTAGAGGCTAGACAGAAGCAATGCCAGTAAATGTGCTTGGAACTCCAGACTGATGACAATAACTTCCCTTTCCAGCAGCAGAACCACAGAATGGTTTGGGTTGGAAGGGATCTTAAAGCTCATCTTGTTCCAGCCCACCTGCTGTAGGCAGGGACACAGTCTACTAGACCAGGTTGCTGCAAACCCCATTGAGCATTTCTAGGATGGGGCATCCACAGTTTCTCTGGACAGCCTGTGCCAGTGCCTCACTGCTCATAGTAAAGAATTTCTTTCTAATAGCTAGTCTAAACCCACCCTTTGTTTGAAGCCATTCCCCCTTGTTGTGTTATTCCATGCCCTTGTCTGTCCTAAGTCCTTCTACAGCACTCTTGGTAGCTCCTTTTGGCACTGGAAGAGGCTTTGGGTTGCCCCAGAACCTTCTCTTCTCCAAGCTGAACAGCCCCAACTCTGTCTTCCTGTCTCCATGCAGAGGTGCACTGATTCCTCACCAAGCCTTTGCTCTGAGCTCCATCCCTTATACCCAGGTGTCCCACCAGTCACAGAGTCATGAAGTCAGAGAGAAGTCCCAGTTCATATCTTAACCAGGGTATATTTTCTTCCTCAGAACACTTCCAGCCACAGCAAATCACCAAGTCATTAGTGCCTTCATGGAACACGCTGGTTTTCTTTGAAGTGTCTCCAGTCTCTTTCCACCAGGCAAGGAGCTGTCTCTTGTTAATTTTTTAATCTTCATTGTTGTGGTTATTCATTCTGTGTGTTATTACAATCCTGATGGAGAGGGAGAAGAACTATGGGTAGAGTGGGTACTTGTGCTAAGTGCTGTGTGCTAAAGAGAGGGCTTCAAGGACTTTAAGGAAGAAAAGAACCAACAAAGCCAACTTTAAACCATCACTCTAGCTGCATCATCCTGGGAAAGAAAAATTTCCATTTCTATTTTGTGTTACTATCCTGGCAAGCCACTGCTGCGAATTTAGCTCTCACTTGTTTCTGTTTGTTGGCTTGTTTTAAACGAGCTCACATTTTTGATGTGGTGGTCATGACTTTGCTCCAGAAGAGCTCCTCAGGCCATTCATCACCTTGCCAACAGTGCAAGGGCACCGTGCAGACCTGGCTGTAGCCCCTCAGTGACACAGACATGGTGCAGTGCCCTGCAGCAGAAATGCTGATACAGTTAAGGAGCACTCTGTGATACTTTTCAGGAAAATGCCTGGGAACAGGACAAATAATTTGGGGATCTGCATGACACAAACACCTGACTAAAATCTGACACTCCTGTGTACCTGAGAGTACCAGAGACTGTATCAAACAGGGCCAGAGAGCAGAAGGCTGGAGAGGAAGATGGTCAGTGATATAGGTTGGGCATGTCCTGACCTAGGCCACTTAGGGGGTTATTTTTGTTTTATTTATATCTTACAGCTGTTAATTAATACAAGCAGCATCTACTTGGTCACTGTCCTGATTGTTTTCAGGTAGTGATTTAATTTGGTCTTAAAAATCCATGACTCAGCTCTCAGAGGGAGACAGAGAATGGATTCTCTGTGAGCTGGGAGTAAAAGCTTAGACTGGAATTCTGGAAACCTGCAGTGGACTTCAGGACAATAGGCCTCTCTCTAATCTGTCCTGGTCTAGCCCTGTCTGACATTTCTGTGGATGCAGTGGGCTCTCTGGAGCCGAGTCTGTCTCCTGTCACAAGTTTGCATGGTACCTGTTCCGCCTGGTCCCTGTCTAGCCGGTGACGCGCTGGCCAACCTTGTTGCAGGTGTCAGAAGTTCTGTCGCAGAAGTGCCGCCTGTCAGTGAGCGGCTGGTTCCACGGCCCGCCTGTGGCCAGACCTGCACGGCACGTTGAAGCCCCCTTGGCCAGGAGCCCACACATCCCCTATGATGTGAGTAACAAGCCTATATCTGCATTTCTGTCTCTGTCCTCTTCCTGTAGTACCTGTTCAGGAATGCAACAATGCACTGGGGATGCTTTAATCTTTATCCCATTCTGCTTTTCATTTCCTGTCGATAAATTTGTATCCAGTTTCTTTCTAATGCATCTTTGTATGATTTGCATACCTACAGTAGTTCAGAGAATGTGGTGAATATCTGTGGTGCAATGAAGTAAGACAATGGAGTATGTTTGTGTGTAGGAATCCAGCCCTGTGGCCAGCTTGGTAGGAGAAACTGGGGAGTCTTCTTCGCTTTTGAAAATGCAGTGTTCTAATCCATTTCCCTTCTAGCATGAAATATTGTACGAGTGGATCAATCTAGTTTATTTGGACATGGACTCCCAAGCTCAAATCCAGGAGGAATTTGAGGAGCGATCAGAAATTCTCCTGAAAGACTTTCTTAAGGTGAGCCTAGTGGTTCAATCTGATGTGATCTGCCAGAGCTGGTCAGAGGCCTGGCAGGTACTACATGGCACAAAGGCTGGGAAAGGGCTTGCTTGCACATCTGTTAAAACACCTTCTAAGTTTCACACCTAAAGGAGAATGGACAGGTGACCTCCAGAGGCCCTTTCCAACTCAACCCCTCTGATTCTGTGGCATGATCCCCTCTGATTGCCTGTACACTGCTGCATCAGGACTCAGCAAAAATAAAAAACTTGTCTTCAACCTTCTTTTCCTGGGAGCTAAATGTTAACATTTCTGCATCTCTTTCTTCTAGAAAGAGAAATACCAACTATTATGTGAAGCATTGGAGAACAAAGAGATCCAGTGGCGTAGTCGGGGGCCAGCCAATAAAAGGTGGGGAATGATGGCGCGCTGCGCCTGGTGATCAGGCTGAGCAGGAGCTGCCATGAGGCTGCACTGGTCAATGCTGTGCAACCCTCTAGACATGGTCCGTGTTGGCTCTCCCACAAGGAGATACATCTTCTGTCTTTCAGACTCTATGAGGCAGCAGAGGAAGACAGCCTCCCTGACACCCTGAAGAAATTCCTGCAGCTGCTGCGCTCTGAGGCCTTATTTTTACTGCTGTCCAACTTCACTGGCCTAAAACTGCACTTCCTGGCTCCCTCTGATGAGGATGAAGATGCTGGAGAGGGACAAGCAGCAGACACCAGTGGGCACAGCAGTCCCAAACCCAAGCAGGAAGAGACTGAACAACCAGCTAATGGCAATCCCCATCAGCCACACCTGCCTGAGAACACCCCTGACGCACAGGATGGCGAGACGCAGAGCAGTGAGTAGAGCAGCAGCAGTGTGAAAGGGTTCAATCAAAATTCCCAGTGATTTTCATGGAACTAGTGTTTCACCTTGTACTGCAACCAGCACAAGGCACCAGCGCAAACATGGGACTTGAAGTACGTTAGATTATCTGAAATCAGTGACCATTGCAAAAGAATTTAGAGTAAATCAATGATTAATTTGAAGATACCATCTTGAACAGACCTAAGGGTGGGACTTTCAGGGAGGCTGTTAATCTTTTATCAATATTTACATGGTTTCTACATCCACATACCCCTGCTTCATATAAAGCATATTCTTGTATGAGATAATAAATCCAAAAGAGAAAGGTGAGCAGGTCAGAAGTAAAAAAAATTAGAATTAGAAAATTGATACCTAAAACTAGGATTCAACCTTTCAGAAAACACTAAACAACCACTAGTTGTCAGCCTAAACAACCACTTAGTTGTCAGCAGTGACAACGATCAAAGATCAGATTAATTTTGGATTTTGATTGGTGATGTTTATTTAAAACAGCAGCTCTGAAGTTTAAGGGTAGAATTTTTGAAAATGCTCATCCTGCACTAAGTCAGGCAAGTTAGTGGACAGTGGAGTAAAAGGTAATAAAAAAACAAGTCCTACTGAAAAAAATCTCACCAGAACACTCACCAGAACAAAGGCTGTATGGAGCAAATCTTGGTCCCACTCCTATGTTGTTCGAAGTACCTAACCTAGAGTCACCTCTAGGAAAGATACTGACATGTGACATGTGATTTACCCTTTTTTCACTGGGGCCAGCAGACAATTTCACAGTGGTCTGAGATCACTGAGCTCTTCACATGCTTTGAGCTCAGCTGATGTGGCTTCGTGGCTCTCCCTGGGTGTTTGTGCCCTCTCCTAGGTTTGGGCACCCCTGTGTGTGCGGGGCAGCTGCGACGCTGGACCCACGGGCACTACACTCTTGTCCACGACTCTCAAGCCACAGAATTTGCTCTTGACCTGCTCTTCTTCTGTGGCTGTGAAGGTAAGTAGATGAGAGAGAAATATCAGACTCTCCTTTTACAAGGTTTGCATAAAGGAATGACTTCTGAGTTCTCAGCAGTGCTAAAACAGCGAAAATTTCCCTGCTTTTTCCTACGTAGAAGTGTTTGTAGACTTTGTCCTAGTCCTCACTTTGGCATAAACCCTGTTTTGAGTAGGTCTCATGCAGAGGTTTGGGATTGTGGCATTGGAATCATCTCTGGCTTTTCCCGCTTGCGCCAGGAGGTGGCGCTTGGACAGAGGGAAAGGCTGAGCCTCGCAGACCTTTCCTCTCCTAAGCGATGGCTCGCAAGGGAGGAGGGTCAGGTGGCCACAATACCCACCAGGAGTGTTCCACCACCTTCCTCATCAGAATTATCACTACACCTCCAATTCACAAAGCCCAGGGTTTTCAAAAGTTACTTGAGGCATGTCTAGGCATTTTGGGTTGATTGCTAGTTAGCTAGTGGTAAAAAAAAATCTAAACACAAGCATTTTAGGTGAGATGAAGCCAGAATGTACAGCTGATTGAAATCTTTTGGCATATCTGCTAGGGCAGAACTGTTCTACAGGTGAGGAGCAGTGCACCAAACAACTTTAAATAGCCCATCTACCATAAAAGGCCAGTCCAGTAAATTTGCTTCAAGTTGTTTCTGAACAGAAGAAAACAAATAGACTGGCCAGGAGGTAAATACTTACCCTGTATCCAGTAACTCCGGGGAGTGGGGTGGAAAAAATGGCATCTCCTGCAAGGCTGCATGGAGCCTGGACAGCACTGAGGTTTCTAAGAATCTTTCTTTTCTATTTTAAGACTGGGATCCTGAATATGGTGGCTTTACTTCCTACATTGCTAAAGGTGAAGATGAAGAGGTAAGGACCTTAATTGCTAGCTGCAAATCAGATAAAACTGTTTAGGGAGGAGAGACATAATTACACTTTATCATAATGCCAACATAATGCTGAGGGTGCTCAGTAGCGCACTGGAGCCTCCTTGCCCTCGTCACTGCTCGTGGGCAAAGCTCTGGCCTCAGCTTCAAGAGGCTGCTGTTCACCTAAAGCATGAGACCTGGGCCCTGAGAGTGCCTCTTAGCACCTGCACCCGGGGCCATTTGGGAAGCCTGCCTTGAAGGAACACAAGGCTGTAGCAGGGATAACACTTTTCCAGGGAAGTGCTGTTCACTGGGATCACATTCAGCATCAGTACTAGTGACAGTGCTGAGCAGTCATACCAGTAAGAAGTCTAGAAGCCCTTTATGTACAACAGTGCTTCAGGTAATGGGTATTAAAATGAAAATAGTGTCACATTTCATTTTCTAACACCAGACCTTTGTTCTAATTAACTTTTGAAACGGTTTTGTTTTTTCTTAAGAATTTTATTAAAGCTATTTTTGTGAAACTGATTTCCTTCCTTACCTTTGTGTCCTCTAGCTGTTGACAGTGAATCCAGAGGACAACTGCTTGGCCTTAGTTTATAGAGACAAAGAAACTATGAAGTTTGTGAAATACATCAACCATCGAAGCTTGGCACGCCTGAACAAGCATCCAAACAGAACAGGATTTTGGGATTTTTCCTTTGTCTATTATGAGTGATGGTGCAGTATGACCACTGTCACAGAGAACAGTGGTGGGCAGGTTCCTACCCAGATGTTCAGCTATGACCTAAGCACAGACAAACTTTGCTTATGCAACTCCATCACACTGCATAATGTGGGGGCAGGTGGTCTTTTTAACTGCAAAAATGGAAATTCAGTCTTCTCCTGAGTCCACTGTAACACACTCTCAACTGCTTTTAATGCTCTGTGGGTGAGGTTGTCACACAACTGTCAGCTTTCCAGCTATTCTCTCATGGGAGCAGCACAGTGGCATCTCTGACCCATCAGGGTGAGAATTACAACTGTACATTGCCCCAAGCTGCTGACTGATTTTATT
Organism: Promerops cafer; assembly: GCA_013398275.1. Taxonomy (NCBI): domain Eukaryota; kingdom Metazoa; phylum Chordata; class Aves; order Passeriformes; family Nectariniidae; genus Promerops; species Promerops cafer. The sequence goes on along the minus strand of VZSE01005852.1, from coordinate 215,672 downwards.
TAAAAAAAAAAAGGGGGGAAATGGGTCAGTTAAATGTTTCATACACTGGTTGGGCAAGTTTTGCTACAAAACGCCCAAGACATTTTCTGGGGCTTAACTGTGCTCCTGAGACAAAAATAAATGAGCTGCCATGGGAAATAGGAGTTCTTTCCAGCTGCACAACTCTGTGGAGTTGGGAAGGAAGACATTGAGGCTGTAAAGGCATTGGGAAGGACTTGGCACTATAACAAGGAACAGGACTTTATTATGCTAAATGCTGTGCAGACCGACCTAGATGCAGCCCTTTTTCCAAAGAATTTACAAGCTGAACAGCCAAGAAGAAACCTGATCCTGCACACTCTTCTTGGGTGGGTGTGCAGACAGCTCTGAGCTCCAGCCTCAGAACAGGGGCCAGGGACTGGAAGCAGGAATGAAGCAACTTACCTTTTACTGGCTTGGTGTCCATAGGTTGTAGGGAGGTCACCCAACAGCACGGCCTTCTGCCCTTTTAGTTATGTCTTGGGATCTGCTTACCATGGCTTCTGTCACTGGAGATCAGCTCAGATGTTTTGAGGCAGCAGCCAGCCAAGTCCCGTGGTAAACACTGCAAGAAAGGCAGTGAGTGTGGTTTTTGTGCAACACCTCCATGCACATTTTCAATACTGTGCACCTGCCCCACATTCACTGCAAGCAGGACTGTTCCAGACTCATCTCTGAGGTGCCCAGCCCACCAAGAGGTGCAGCAGAGCTGTACCAGAGCTTCAGGAGACAGCCAAAGTGCAGAACACCCAGCTGGAGGCTTGGCCCTGGTCTGCACCTGCTTGCCTGAAGTTTTTTTTTGGCACTGAGAGACAGGTGTTCTTTCAGCTCATGCAAGGCAGACAGTGCAGGCCACAGACTTGCAGTTAGCTGGGGAGTGTGCATGTTTCATCACTCCTGTCTCTCCCAGGTGGGGAGAGGGTAGCTTTGGATTAAAGGCTGCTCCTTCTCCCATTCCAGGCCTGTTGTTGGAGGCCACCACAGTAGTGTAAGACCACAGCTGGCAGCACAGGAGCAGTAAACTCAAAGCAAGGCTCACTGTTGACATGAGTACACCCTTTAGTGGGTGGGATGTCCTGTGGGCATGTCTGCATGAAGATATATGAGCAACAACCTTCAGCTTCGATCCCAATACACAAAGTTCAAAAAAGGAATCCCAGAGGCAGTTGGCAGGAACCCCTGGCATTGCTTCCAACAGCAAAGGTATCTCAGCCCCCGCAGCTGCCAGAGCAAGGGGCCAACACTGCTGTTAGGGAGTGCTGTGCAGGACTCTAGTTCCAGTGTCAGCTCCATCCCAGATGATGAGCAGCTGCTCAGTTCTAGCTACTCCCTCGTGCTCTGTTGGGCAGGAAGGATGGCTGGGAGGTGTTTGCCCCGAGCTGCTGTTGCAAGATCTCGTTCATATTCCAACCCCTTTCCCAGCATCTCTGCGCTGCTAAAACTGTCTTGCTCGGTTTTAATCTTCCTTTGCCACTTACAAAGACAAGGGGACGAAGCTAGAAACAAATCCTGAAGTGAGGACAGAACTCTCTGAATCATGGTTTCTGAGGTACTTTTCTGCCTATTGGGGCAGCAGCTGTTCCTGGGAAGAAAGCAGTTCTTATTCTGAGCTCTCCCCTAGAAGGAGACAAGTAATGGAGGTTTCAAAGAAAAAAACCCAAAATTATTTGGATTGGAACAAAAATGACAAGACACCACAGCTATTTAGAGCATAGTCTGCTAGGCAAAGTTGGGAGTAAATTAATTAACAAAAAGTTACTTCTTTCACTGCATTGTGAGCCTAAGAATGTACTTAGTAGATCTTGGAACATCCTTCCAGGAGACTGGGAAGACGTAAGGCTCTTTAGAGCTTGCTGCTTTTTAATAGTAAGTATTACACTAGAGGGCACACCAGCCTCTGCTTGAGCAAGCCCCTGTCTACCTGATCACACAAAGAACCACCCTTTTTCCTCTGGTGACTCAGATGAAGTACTTTAAGAAGCCAAATTTGCAGTTAGCTTTCAAAGGTTTAAAAATGAACACGTCTCTGCTCTCCCACCCTTCATGTTAGGTCCTAAAGCCACAGGTAGCCCCAGGCATGACTGGTGCTGCAAGTACAGAGGAAAAGACTTCACTCACTAAAATTTCAAATAACATGGAGGAAGAGGGGCCTTCATTTATACAGTGCAGTAATGGTAGCCTTCTCTATAGATGCTCTTGTTGGATACCAATCTGTATGTACAATTAGGTGTAGCCAATTGCAAAGTATGTGCATTTTTCATTTGGCAAAGGTAGAAGTTGGTTTTACAGGAAAATAAATTACGAATTTGTTGTCAGAAACTTAGATAAGGGAAATCAGCCTTACCAAAGGTCTGGACAGCGAGTGAAGGACTGACGTCACTGCCAGGAGCAGACCAGAGCTGGGACTGGCAGTGCCTGGTGTGTAGTCCTGAAAATCAGACTGATGGGAAAGCTGCTTTCTGATCACAGCCACCCTCTTGCTCTCTTATCATTAAATGGAGTACATAAATGTAAGCAAGGACAAGCATTAGGATTTTGAACATAAAGAACAAGAGCTTGAAACAGTGGGAACAGGTACAGCAAGTGGCAGAAAGCCCAGCACTTATGCCAGGAGACTGTTCCATAATCAAGTCTCTGAGCTCACTTGCTTAGAACAGCATGGGTGGCTCACCACCCTTCTACCAAGCAGCTGGATTTGACTAACAACCAGTTTCTTAAAAGGATTCAAATGAGCTCCTGCTGCAGATTCTAACTGACACAGGTCTGTGCTTTCAGCAGCATAGTTCTCCATATGGAAGGGGCCAAGGCAGTGGCAAGGGGCAGTTTTGGGGATAAAACACATTGTGAGAATTACATTCCCCATTCACCTAGTCACACCATGCTCACCAGTGGCTCTGTAGCAAAGGGTGGGTTGCTGGTTTTAACTCAGTAGTGGCTCATAAGAGAGACCAGTTAGAGGACTTGATCCCTTCTGACAGCCCCAAGAAGCCACCCAAGAACTTCGAGATGGGCCAACTCCTCCCTGCCCATGTCACAAACATCATCATATGGTGGCAAGGGTGATGCTGATGCAGGAGCACTGGGGCCCAACCTCCATCCTGTGTTATTTTTAGCTTCCAAAAGAAATTTGCTTTGGCAAAGGTTCTAAAATACCTTTAGATCTGAGATAGAGCCTTACTGTAATATTTTAATCCAATTTTAAGAGATCACACAATTAAACAGGTTTGAGCCAGGAGCCGAGTCATTTTTCCAATAACAACTTCTTTTGATCCCATTAAGTACTACCAGCTCTTCATGATTATGCACCAAGCTTGGGTGTGTAGTTTGTTTTTGTTGTTCCTGAAATGCACCGTTGCCCACCTCCGTATCTGCAGTTTTTCCAGCAGTAGCACAGAACCAGCAGCTGGAAGCAAAACTTTCTGCAATCCAGGTGTGGGGAACAGTGCTGGATATGAAACAGACCACTTCCTACCTGCACAGATCATGGCACTTGGTACCTGTCAAAGATCTTCTGGCTTAAGAGCCAGAAAGATGTTATCTTTTGGTGGTGCTCTGCAGTTTACCTAGAGAGCCACACATCCCTGCAGTGAAACCCAAGACTCTCCAGCACAGGAAGTTCAAGTGTAAAGGAACTATGCAGCAGAAGCCAGAGAAGTTGTTTGGGTTGGGTTTTTTCAACAAATAAACTTAGCAGTACAAATCTCCCCAACTAAATCAGAACAAAATCAGTCAAGCCAGTCTATGTTTTTAATGGAGAAGACCAATGCCTTAACTACAAAATATATTTAAATACATAAATAAGTTACTAAAAAAGTAATAAAAAATAACTGTTTGAACTTCTGTTTTGCATAAACACCACATCTGCACTTAAACTCTGATGCTCTCTTCATGGAGCTTTGGTCTGTGTAATATTTCTCACCTGACAACTTAACTACAGCACTACCATTGTAATTACTTCACCCTGCAGTGGAGTAGGGGTCTGAATTAACTGCTTGTCATCCATTATCTGCCCAGTGCATGGAATCACTGCCTCTGCACAGCTGCTGCTCCTCTCCCTATGAAGAAGCTGTTCCCACACGCATTATCCTGAACAGTGTGTTGAAGTTGTTGCTTCTTATTGCATCCCGACAAGCACTGATCACTTGTGTTTTAGGTTTGCCAACTGCAAAGAGGAAAAAAAAGGAAAGAAATGGAAAAAAACCTCAGTTACAGAGTAAGAAACTGGTAAAAATACTTATTTGATCCAGGCTGAAAATTTAGGGGTTTCTTTCAAATACTTCTTAAATACGTGATGAAACATAACCTTTTTTCTAGTACATAAATAATATCTTTTCTTTAAAGAAGAATCCCCTGTAGCTCTGTTTTATGACAGCTTATTGGAAGAGGAATGCTAGAAAACATACAAAAAAGTACCTCCCTCCCCGAAGACCTACAGGACTAATAATGCAGATAAAACAGTCCTGCTTAAGTTAGTAGTTGCTTTTTTTAAAGCAAAATTATAAAGTAAGAACTGAAGTAATTCTAAAAACATTTTAAAAGTAGTATGTTCAACAAAACTATCAATTTCTGCCTCATTCAGAAATCTGGAAACTATTTCAAATTGTTCTTTCTAGAATTGTGATCCCAGATTATACTGGACACTCACAGCTGACTGTCACACGTAATTGGCTATGACTAAAGAATGAAAGATTACTTCTGCTAACTGATTTTCAGGCCAAAAAGCCTGAAGTGACTTAACTAACCCAGGTGACCTCTGGGACACATGTGCCTCACTGGGGGTCTGAGACTCCCCACTGCTTTCAAAAACACAGACTTACCACGTAACCGCCCAGCCCTTTGGATTGCCTGATTCACAGCTTTCAGATTATTCAACAGCTCTGTATGATTGTTGCAACGAATTTTGTATTGATTTATTAAATCTCTGTTCAAGTCATACAGCTCGCTGTACCGTGTCTTCATGTTTTTCCTGGGGAACAATCAGTCCAGTTATTTGCATCTCTGAGGACAAGAAAGTCATTCCAGGTTTGTCAATATAAAGGTGTAGCAATACATGGCTGTGTTCGCTACCACAGTCACCTGCATGTCTGCCAACTACAAGACAACAGACTTGTCTAGACATGTTGGTTATACTCATTATTTTACTGAAAAAACCTCAACAGTCTATTTTTGCAGTTACTTTATCCAGACAAAGTGGAGACACCACTTTCCCCAGTGAAAGTACCACTGCCCCACAGTAGCTTGGGCCTCTTTACTGCTGCTCTTCAGGGTAAAGCTTGGAATTATCAGAAAACAGTAAATCAGAGTGAAAACCTGACAGCTAAAATTTCTTTCTTGGTGTTCTCAAAATTTCACACAGCACAGATAGCTCTTCCTGCCTTCTTCCTTTAATGTATCTTTTCTAACATATCTCACCATCTTGGAGAAGATTCACCTCACCTGCTATACACTAAGTCCCTACCCTTCCCCTCTTGCCTTCCCCTGACTGGTTTCCTACCTAAAGAACGTGACAAGGTTCAAGGAGAGCTCATGGTGAGACCATCAAAGGTACAATTCTAAATCAAAAATTGTAACTAGGCAACTCTTTGTATCACACCAATGTTTTTCTGTGCCCTTTTCTTCCTGAAAAGCAAAGACTGGCCATTCTAAACCCCAAACACACAAACCAGGAAGCAACTGCTCACATGTCTCCCAGGAGCCGGGCATCTTCTGCCTGAACCAGCATGCTGCGGATGAGGTTGGAATGTTCAGCCATGTCAGCAGTGAGCCTCTGATTCACTGCATGATGCTCGTCCACCTGTCCAAGGCAAACAAGTCATGAGCAAGGGTCCTTGGCACCCTGGGCACACAAGTTCAGGCTAAACCTCAGCCCAGTGCAGTAGGAAATAACATCCCAACCTAGCCAACCAGCATCCCTGACACTGTTCTTCCCCTCACTCCCCACTGCAGGAGCAGTACCTTGGCCCCCAGAAAGGGTGAGTAGACTGAGATACACATCTCAAATGCTGACACAAAACCAGAGCTCAGTCTCCAAGACAACATATTTACTTTATCCTAAACAAGCAACTGATGGGACCAAAGGCCTGTTCTACAGAACAAAAACAGACAAAGTTGAGAGTGTCCCACAGAATATACAGCAAGCCATTGCGGGCTGATTTCCACAACAAAGATAAAATAGTTTAGAGATCCTCTCATAAAAAAACCCCAGTGACTGTTTATATGCCTACTTAGAAATGTCCGAAGTCTCCTCACCTTCACCAATACTTTCCGCAGCTCCTCAAAGTACGCAGGAAAATCTGCTTCCACCTGCAAATCTTCAATGGCCAGGAAAGAGGCAATTGACTGGATAACGTCACCAGCTAGATCAATGTCATCTGTGTTGATGGAAATCTGTCAGGAAGGAAAGAAAGCACTTTAGCACTCTTCCATGCCAGAACATCTCCTGGAACTGCCCAGCAGTACTGCCTCTCCAACAGTTACCTATGCTCAAAGCAGGTCCTTTTATCAAGAGGGCATGGGCAAGCTCTACAGCTTTCAGTAGACAAGAAGACACTGATTTCAAAGGGGCTATTATTCAGGTTTGGGATAGAAATGGGGCACCCTTGTCTACTGAAAGCTCTACAGCTTTCAGTAGACAAGAAGACACTGATTTCAAAGGGGCTATTATTCAGGTTTGGGATAGAGAGGCATCTGTGCACACAGGACCAGTTACAGGCAGAAGTTACAGGTAGCATTTGTGCCTCACATTATGGCTCCCTGAAACCATTCTGTGAGGAAATAATTTCTCTCCTTCTTACAGATCCACAAGCTAAGCAGTTTACTTCACTAACAGGCCCTGGAATTTTACCCACCCAGAGTAAACAGATGCAGAAGTTTCCAAAAGCATGAGTACTTTCTCTGCCTGTTTAGTCATCCTTCACTTTTACTGCCTCCTACTGGCAGTATGGGTATACTGGTTTTACTGGAGTATCATTAAAGGGCTGTTCCCGTTGTCCAGGAAGGTACTCACCTCTCCACCAGGCTTGATTTTGATGCAGAGCTGACCTGCATTACGAAGGGAAGTGAAGCAAACCTGAAAGGGAGCACTCTGAAACTCTGCATCCTCTGGCAGCAAGAAGCTCTGATTCAGCCACATAACAATCTTGCAAAAATAAAATTAAGACCATCAGCCATCTCTTGTGTGTAAAGCCTGGGGAACCACACAATGTCCCTGCAAATTATGTGCACCAGAACACTCTGTTCAGGGCACCCCACAAATTTCATTTACTAAATTTCATCCCATAACCCCATGTCATGAACTTGTTAGAATGAGGACAGTTGAATCCTTGCACCAAAGCTGAATTTGCCTAAAATAATCAAATCCAACAATCAGAGGCTGCTAGGAAATTGAGCCACTACCTGAGCACTGTGCTGCCTTTTTCCTGTTCTCTGCTCATTTACAAAATTCAACACTCACTACAGGTCTCTTTTGTTCCAAATCCAAATAATTTTGNTTTACAAAATTCAACACTCACTACAGGTCTCCTGCTATCAGCAGGCACACAGCAAACAAGATAATATCTGAAACACCTTCTGATCTAAGGCCTTTAGTTCCTGCAGGAATTCCTGATGCTTGGAATGCCTCAACTGAGTCATCTTTTAAAGACAGAAAAAAGCAGGGTTGACTTGAAATACATAGATTCCAAAGGCCAGTAGTGCAGTTCACTGCATAATATTTCCTTTGCTATTGGAACTCTCAAGCTGATTGCAAACCCTCCACCTATGCAAGACTTGAAACTGGGAAGAAGAGCAGAAACTCACCCTTTGTGGCCTCTCATTCATGGTACAGTTAACAAAGCTCAGGGGCTCTGTGGCCAAGTCTGGGCTGCTCAGGGCATACATGGAAAAGCGGGGAAGCTGTCTTGTCAACTCAAATACATGGAACTGTGTGCTGGAAGCAACCCAATGGAAAAATAGAGTTAGTAACATAGCAGGGATTCACCTATTGCAATAGTTCCTGGTTCTTTTTTAGCTGGGGACTGACACCCCCAGTTTCCAGTTACATAATCAGCTGCTTACTGCTTCCCTGGAAGAAACACTGGAACTTGGAAATTCCGGGCTTATCACGAGGTGGTATGATTCCTCTCCATTGCTGCCATTTCCAATAATCCTTCCACTGAAGTATACTCTCTAGGCTAATAAATTTACAATTTTACTATATGATTGGATATTTTCTTTACAAGTTCAGTGAAGTCTTATTAAAAGCAATAATAAAGGCAAATAGAGAACACAGAAAGGGAATTCAGTTCCATACAGTCTTTCTGCAGTGGGTGGCTAGCTCTCAAAATATGCCTCATTATTCAGGGAAAGAATGCTGCCTCCTCAGGCATCAACACCTCTGGCAGATGTGAGCAGGAAGAAAGCTGTTTTCAAGGGTATATGAAGACACATTTTATTTTCTATGGAGAGATATTTCTATGGGAGACTGGAAAAATTTTGTCTTGAAATCAAGCATGTGTTACGTTCTATGTGCCCTGAAGCCAAATGGGTTCAGGGTTACTTTACAGCTTGAGAGACAAAGCTGTGTCACCAGGCTTGCTCAAGTACTCCATCCAGAGCAGCCACCATCCAGGGCCCAGCCCCTTAGGGCTGACAGGATAGAGTCTCTGCATCTGTTGATTCCCTCCACACACCTACAACAGGACATCTCCGGGACAAATGTGCATTCCTTCCCTAAAAGCAGAACCTGAACACAACAAATCACAGTGATTCCAGAGCATTTAGACTTTGTCTGGAAAAGAACTCAGTGCCACAGGTGCATCAGTGTTTTTAAGAAAGCATCCCAGCTCTCCTTTCATCACGACAGAGAAATGGGGCACCCAGAAATTAACGGTGCACTTCCCATGGGACAAGCATGAAACCACATTATTGGTGCTTCCTGGTCCCACAGTTCTGGAGACCAGCAGAGTTCACACCACAAAACTCACCTATTTGGGTAACCCACAAAGGCTTTGATGTGCAAATCCACAGGGACATCTTTGGGTGGAGTAAGGGGAACACGAACACAGCCTGAGAGGTTCTGGAGACTGGGGTGGACCACATGGCTCTCTCCTTCAAATATGCCCTCAGCAAAGATCAGCACAGCACGGATGATTGTGTCTTAGCAACAGGAAGAAAAAGCAGTTCCCAAATTAAAAGCTGTCCTCTGGCAACAAACCACCGTTTTCAGAATTAAGCATGTTCAACTCCTAACATCACTCCTCTGAATTTTTAAAATATCCCAGGTGACCAGGACTATCTGGACTTGACTGCATCCTCAGCATGCCTGGCACAAGGTGAATTTGCTGTCTTGGGGTAATTCCAGTTTTGTATGTAAAGCCAGCTCAGATCCAGCTGCATTCATGCAACACCCTTACTAATGCAGCTGTGGGTTGGTGTTTACAGTCAACACAAAAAGTGCTGCAGGGATCACCAAGGCTGGTTTCTCCCAAGTTAAATGTTAATTGCCTCAGAAAATAACACATAATAAGAAACAAATTCCATCAAACTCCTCTCCCCTAAGACCCATCCAAGGAACACAGCTGGATTCAAAACTCTGTGAAAGGAAAGAAACCACAAAAGGGACATTACAGACAATAAAGGGGAGACATTCAAATCACCAGCTAAATATAACTAAAAATTTGCATGATTTTACATGAAGTGAATATCAATGGTTGCAGGTTACCACTCACCATTTGTGGTGGAAATACACAGCTCCACATGGGCAGACTGGCTGTCAGAGCCCAGATTAACTGAGAGGGCTGTCTGGAGTTGGGTGTTTGCTGGAATCACACCTCTCTGCCCATCACCTTCCTTCAACTGAGTGTTCAATTCAGCCTGTTACAAAACACATACCCATCAGTATCAGAATTTTAAGATTTTCATTCAAAAAACCTAGAAAACACATGCACAAGTCAGTTCTCTTTTCTTTCAGAAGAAGGTTGCAATACAGCAATTCCCAGACACTCACAACTAGCTATGAGTGGTGGTTGGATTAGGCGTGGAGCTGTCACACTTGGGCTACAATGTGTTTGAGTGCTTCACTATGGATGGACCTCAGCTCTGCATGCAAACCTTTACTCAAAAAACACTTCACATATGTCAATTTTAAACACAATCTTACAGAATTCCAAGCTTTTGCCATGGTGGTCATTTGCTGCTCAAATATGAGTTTGCTCTTCCCTCAGACTACTTTTTGAAACATTCACCATCAAGCCACAAGTGTGATTCCTACATCCTGGCAGTGCTCCCAGCCCTCATCCAGTGACCTGATCCTCTCACACAATCCCCTCTTACTCCCATGGTGGCTTATGCACTGAAAACTACAATTTTCAGTCATAAGCCAAAGCACAAGGCTGAAGGGAATCCAGCTCTAAACACAACTGCTCTGGCAAGAGGAAGAAGCAAAGAAAGCATTATTAAAATAGAAAAAGCAAGTTCTGAACTTGCACAAGGAGCAAGCCAAATGCAGAGGCAAGAGCCCCCAGCAGACAATCTCACTGCATCCTGACAAGCTACAGCTCTGACTAGTCTGGACTGCCCCACAACTGCTTCCCAGATTACTCTGGATTTATACCAACACGAAGGTGTGTTTTGGCCCTACACATTATTTAAGCAGTACCTTTGCATTTTCCTCATAATTTTTCAATTCCAGCAGCAGATTTTGTTTCTTTTGACTAAGTTCTCGGATAAGATCCTGCTCAGCACTTGTATCCATTAGGTTCCCCTTCATTTCCTCACCTCCTGGCAGATAGCCTCGGACTGTACAAAAACAAAACATAGCCCATTTCAGCAAGGACTTCAACAGCCTGCCCAGAACTTCAGTTTCTGTTACATGATTCCCTTGTACCACCTCTGCAGTTCTGGTCTTCAGCTGAAAACCTGAGCATTGATTTAGACCTACAGAGCTTCTCACTTTCTTTGTGACTGGGACAACAGAACTGCACATTAAAAAAAAAAAAAAAAAAAAAAAAAAAGGTGAATTTCCAACCTGTCTTTAAGCTGTACTCACCTGACCAGACAAGTGCAGCACCCAGTCCTTTTGCAAGAGGATTCCCACTGCAATCATTCTTTAAGGTGCTTAGGCAAGTTTACAATTATGCAAAATTAAAACCTGGATTTCTAGAGCTGGTCAGAGGAGTTTTTGCTGTCTGGAAGTGACTGTAAGTCACTGTTAATCAGCCAGTAAACAAGATTCACCCACATTAGTTTTTCCCCAAATCAAGGGATACTTCACTTCAAGGGATAAGACTTGTCTCCCAGTAGCCCAGTGGAGCACAGAGTTATGGAACTACCTCTAACTGTCTGTGGAGACAGAGGACCTGAACAGGTGATGAGACAATTTTCATTTTGCTCCAAGGCTGTGTGCCCTGACTGCAGCTCTGACAATGAAAGTCAGGGACAAAAATCTTTGACCTGGGAAGAATATGCTGCCTGACTGCAAATGACTGCTGCCCTGTAAAAAGTTGTGTGGAACTTGAAATCATTTAGCTTGCACACTGTCCTCCGATGAAAGGACACACTTCATTATTTCTGAGTGAATCATTCATTTAAAATGAGAGCAAGACAAAAACCACTGCAACACAGGACAACACCTCATGTGAAAGGATGCTAGTCCCAAATAGAACTCTAATAACATTGTCTATAAAACCCCAGCCACACTAATTAGTAAGGCCTAAAGGGATCCCCATCGTGCCAAGGCTTGTTTACAATGGACCCATCAGAAAAGGATGATTGTGTTCAGTGACACCAACCTACACAACTCTGCTAGGACAAGGTTCTCCAGAACTGCTTACAATGCTCCCCTTCGGTAAGCTTGGGAAAAAGGTTTATAAGCTGAAGCCCAAATGCAGCAAATCCCCACAGCCTGTGATTAAGACAGACAGCAAAACACTCTGCTATTTAACAAGGACCGGCTTTTGTTTCAAATGGGTTGTGCCAGACCTGCTTGTCTCAGGCCACTGACGCCAAGGAGTCGGATAATCACACCAGTGTCTTTCCTGGAGCCATCCCTGTAAATTCATACTGAGCTTATTTAAATCATCTGTGATCATATTTATTTCCACTCACAATAATGAGGTCTGACTTCTTGAATGCATGGTGGAATAAATCCACCACTTCTCCAGTCTCAGGATAGCATTTTCCAGGAAACAATGCACTGTTAACATTTAAAATTTCTAATATAAAAACTCTTCATCTGCAGAAAACCAAACACACACAGCCTTAGTTCTTTAAACACTTTTACCTACTATAAAGCGGCCAGAGAATTAAAACATAGAATAAAAAGATTTCCTATACATTCATCTATTATAATGTAGCCTGAAGAACCAGAGTCTATACTGAATATCATTATCTTTGCATTAGGATGGGGTTTCTTCTATTAGACAAATGAATTTTGATGGTTTCTTGGATCATAATGAAGCACATGCTGATTCTCACAGGGAAGGCAATATTTAAAATCCCGTTTGCAGATAGTATAACTCAAAATTCCCTTAACTGCACATAAAGCAAAGGGAACTTGGCACACAAAACATTGGAACCAAAACGACGTTTAGCTAATCTGAGATGATGTGATGTGCCTGATATTGCTGTGTATTACATTAATATCATGAACAATGCTTTTACCTTCACCATCAATTGAGCAGCAGATTAACTGGGTGCTCCCATCCATTCTGTAATCCCCCTCCACTAGTCCTGCAATCGAGGAAGCAAAGTTGTCCTTAAAGATGACCTCCCCAGTCCGGTCACTGCGTGCATCAACCTGGAACAACAAAAAGTTCCAAGCCTCAGCACGAAGAGAAAAGCCAACTCCAAAACATGTGTCATGCCATACTCTGAGCTGTTAACTGAAAACCAGCTCTGCTCACAGAACTGCAGGGGAAGTTGCAGCTCTGCTCATCCAAACACCACACATGAAAAAAGTACTATCAAGAAATGACCTCTAGGCAGACTCTAGAAGGAGCTAGAAGGAACTTCTCTTCAGAGATGCTTCTCTAAGTTACAAAACTAAAAAAGGAAGGAAATAAAAGGAACTGCAAATCTGCACTGGAAAGGTTATGCACATATGATGCAGCAGTGATGGGACTAAACCAGAAATAACTTCAATGCAGTATTTACAATCTCTCCTCTCAGCTGCAGCCCTTGTGTGGTGAATTATTTTTATTACACAAGTACCACAACCTTCAATTATCTTTCATTCGATAAGAAGGGTGAGCTGGGCTCAGTTCCATGCACTATTTTCCAAAGCACAGGTCACAGTATTACTCTTTCTAGGAGCTATGGACTGTTTCAGACCAACAAATTGGGTAGAGACTACCAGGAGAAAAGAACAGGAGCAAAGCAAGGAGAGGTTCTCTCTTTAACAATGTTACACATCTAATCCAATGTAAATTACAACACATCTGGGCTCCAGACTGCCAGCTTGATAGGAAATTATTAAAGTGCCGCAGGCTAATGAGAGTAATAAGGTGAGGTGTGAAGGTGTGAAGAAAAAAGCACAGCTTTACAGAAAAACCTGGCAAGCTGCATCCAGGAGAGATGTGGCAGTTAAAACAGTCATTTCTGGCAAAGGGGAATACCCAGGAACATGCTTAAAAGACTGAGCTGTATAGAATGCCTCTACATAAAATGAAATGATGCTTGATTAATCCTGCCAGAGTCAAGACTGATGCTGCTCTCCTGTTACATAACTGCTTTATCTTCTCTGTAGTTTGGGAACATTCAGAACACACTGCAAAGGATTATTCGTGTGTCCTCAAGACACACCTGAATAGAGACACTCAAGAACTCTAGGATGTGGCATATGATCTCTGCTGCCATGGAAACAACTTGCCACACCTTAGCAATTGACTCTGAGCTAAGCAGGGGAAGCAGCTTTTCTCTGATCTTGCACTTGGCACAGGACTCACCAGCCAAACTAGGTTTATTGCAATAGATCTGCAGTGCTCAGGTTTCTAAGTTGTTTTCATTCTTCGGTTGTTGATCCTCAGATCACTTAACAGCCTTGTTCAAACAAAGCCCCCATACCTACAGCTCCTCATTTTCCCCCTGTATAAACTCACCTTCCCATTAGACCAGCCAGTGATCAACTCACACACTCCATCAGAGTTCAGGTCAAATGCATGTATGCTCATTGCTTGGTTTTTTGACTGAGGGCAGAAAAGAAAGAACAAATTAAGCTTGGGTATGTTTTCTAAACTTCACATGCTTGCCACTTGCAAAACACTGGACTGTGAGACTACAGACAGTATAGAAAGGAGTATAACTATGCCTCCTAACAGAAAGTTTGAGCATTACTAAAGTCACAGACACATGTGACACCTTAACCCTTGCACTACTAACCTAGTACACTGCTTTTAAAGGACCTGATCGTGCCTTTAAATACATTTCCATCCAAGCAGATGATTAGAACTCACAAAAACAAAGTGCAAAAAAACAAATCCTCTAGGAAAAAAAGTATCAGGGCCTCAACATGGTCATAAAATTAGACTACTGAGGACAACCATGAGCCTCTTCCTGCCACCTCTTGAGCAATCTTCTTATTACTATTAAATATACTGTTCTGTGTTATATTAAGAATATTAAAATGAGCATCAGGAAAGGATCCTGCCAAACTGATTTGCTGGAGCAGGAAATTGCTATGGATAAGAAAAATTAACCTTGAACATAGACAATGCAATATTTCAGTTTCTGAAAAAGTTCATTGATTCAACCCAGAGGACTTTCTAGCACAAACTCGAATGTCTCTTGTTAAGCTGAAGAGTCCCTAGTTGTATGGTTGTATCCCTGTTGTTTAAATCACCACCAACAGCCCAGAAGTACTGCAGGAACTGACCTGGTATTTTATATGAACCTATAAAAACAGGTAGATTTTGTAAGAACAAAATTACATTAAGTTGTCTGCTCAGCCAAGTTCACCTAAGGGTAACATCAGAATGACCTGAAATTAGATACTGAGTCTTGTGGCAGCCTTCAGGCTTCCAGTGATGATACTCCAACAATGGACTAACCTTAATCCTCCAGTAGCGCGCTGTCTTGCTGTAAACTCCGACGGTGCCGTTGGCAAGAGCGTAGCCAAAGCGACTGCCATACATGGGGCTAAGTGCAGTGATAGTCTGGTGGGGAAAGGAGGGAGAGAGGACACAGGAGTGAGAACTTGTGCAACTTCAACTAACAGGGAACAGGCTATAGACCTATCACATGAATCCTACATTTCTTAAATGGTAAGTAAGTCTGTTGTAGGAAGCATTGGATACTGAAGCAACTACTTTGAAGAATCAGTCTGAAATCACTGAAGGCCTTGTAGGATTTCCTCACACAAGCTGTATTGCCAGTGTTAGGACACACTTCAGCAAGGATAAAAGAACTGGCCTCAAACTGTGTACTTTGACCAACTATTTCCTACCACAGGCAGCAAAACAACTGCTCACAGGATACCTGTGGTCATCAGTGCTGACACACTATCATTGAGAAATTATACACAATATTCCTTAAGCTTAAGGAGCTGATGATGCCAAAGGTTCAACTTGCCTGGGTTAGGAAAGCCCTGGAGATACTATTGGTAGAAAATCTTTGCCCAGTACTAGTAAGATAAAAAATTATGAACTCCCACAGTTGGACTTCTTTGGAAGTCCAGGCTAGGTGTCCTGCCTGAATAAGCTCTGGGGAAGGACCTGAGAGTCATAACTTGGCCTGTTTCTCACTCCCTTTAAAACCTATTCCTCATTGAGCTAAGGTTCTCAGGGCTTGGAAATGCAGGTTTTTCCACACACTGAGACTAGAGATTTTAATATCAGGAGGAACAACTGCAATCATTTGTCTGGTCTTTTGTACAATGTAGCACAGGAGACTTTCTTCAATTAAATTCTTCCCCAACTTCTTATTTAAACTCATCTGACTGCGCTTCTTGGATGTTTTACCACAAAACTTTGTGCCCAAACCCTTCATCATTTCCTCTCACAATCTTCTGCCGAGTCTTTCCTAAGTATCAAACTAAATTACAAGCACCTAGTAAGGACAGAAGACCACAGCAACAGTCAGAAACTCAAAGGTAACAATAAACCCAAATTTATTGTCCATTTATAAGAATCACAACAATCTACAGCTTCAGCTTCACCAGAGTAAGTGATTAAACACAGAAAATGAAAACTATCCAAGACTTCCAAACCAAACATAATGTACAGAGACACTGTTCCCTGAATTTACCTTCCTAGAAAGAAAGGTTTAGCTTCAGCTGTGTCCTTTTATATTAGGACAGTAGAATTGTAACAGGCCTCCTATGACTGCAGGTGTGAATTTAAAACAATTCTACTGAGGATGTGGAAATAAATCACACTCGAGAGTGACAGGCTTTCAGCATCCCTTTAACTAGAAATATCTGATGACCAGACTAGCCACTGCACAGAGAGAAGGACAAATTACAGGCCCAGTTCTAATTGTAGTGATAGCAACAACCTCCTTTTCCAGAACAGTGCCTGGCTTTGTCTTTTATAGCTCTTCATAAGTGGTTTATTAGCTAAGCCTTTTAGTCCCATCCTGGGCAGCAGGGAGGCCTCAGATCTTTAAGGACAAAGGTCTGTGACCTTACTCTGCCATGGGTCCAGAAGGGCCATGAGAAGACTGAGAACACTTCTAAATGCACTGATAAGGATATTTTACTCCCTTCCTAGAAACCAAAAGCAGTGGGCATCTTCTCTCAGTTCTTAAGCTAAACAGGCACTCCTACATCTTTTATTTATCCCTCTGTAAACCTATCTGCCCCATACCTTACTTAAGTCACCACAGCTCTTTTTATATAGTCAGTGTGTAGCTCCAATAGCAATATAACCTTCCAGTTTTGCCTGGGCATCCTTCTACCCTGCCAGGCACTGTCTGGATATACACACAGGGACAAGTTAAATCATCATGATTGCATCAAAAACATTTGAGGAAAACTGTAGAAGACATCCTTTCACTCAGAGGATACTAAGAGCTTCAATCACAATCCAGCAACCTTAATCACCCTTGCACAGGGTCTTGACTGTCAGCCAAGAATAGCCACTTTTCTCAGTGGGGTGAAAGGTTTGTAAATAAACAAAGCAAAAAGTCCCCTGCATAATGAAAGACATTATTAAACTTGAACTTTTGCAGTTCAAGCAGAAGAGATACTGTGCCAAATAGTTAAGTAACTACTTAACTACACAATAAATCTGAACCAGAGAAGCTTTTGAGTACACAACACTTTCAGCTCTGTCAGCAACTGTGATAAACATTAGCCAGAAATAATTTACCTCTGTCTCTGACATTTCTGCCACAATCTCATCTTCTTTAAACACGCGGATGTCAAAATCTTCAGAGCCAACAAGAAGCTGGAAAAAAATAGTGCTCCTTAAAAATAATTATTCAAGATAAGGAAGCAAGCACCAGGATCCAGAGGACAAATGAATACTTCAAGTCCAGCAATGAAGAGGTTTTAAGAGACCTATGAAATGTTGCCAGTGCTGCACTGAAGATCCCTCATTAAAAAAAAACAACCAACCAACTATACACCAAAAAACCCCAAGACAAACAAACCCCAATGAATCCAAGTATCAACCATCTCTGCTCCTCCAGCCTAAGTGGTGGCTGCCACTACTGCCAAGTAGAAGTAAAATCAGCTTTATCTTGATGTAAATGACTATACCAATAGGCATTGAATTGGGTCTTCCACATCCTCACTCCTTAATATTTCCTACATTTTGGTTCATTTCCTGTTTCCTAGTTCACCAGGTAGAAGGCATTAACTGGAAAGGAGCCCAGTGGAGAAGTTCATACTGAACATGGTGACAATCGTCCGGTTCTCTTTTGCAAACTGAGAAAGTAAGGAACAGACCTGCTCAGTGCCTTGTCCATAAAGTCATCCATCAAATCAATCACAACCAGAATTACAAATCAAAGTCTAAAACCTGGTAGTACTTTTCCCCACTGGAACCCATAAGCCTTTCATCTTTACTTGGCAAAAGAGATAAAAATCCATAATAAAGCTGGATTTTTAAAAAGATTTAAAGGGTTTTTTCTTCCTAAGTAAAGATGCTTCAGATTATGTCAACATAAATCACACCAAGCTAAGTCTACTGCAGCTATTAAAATTATTTGCAACAATTAACATATTTAAGAAGCACAGATTTCTTGACAAAGTTGCAACCACCAGCAAAAGGCAAACAGATAAAAGGACACAATCCTGAAACAATTACTGGCGATGCTGTATTTTCCAGAGGTGCCTAGATTTTTTTTTGTTAGTTTGATTCACCACATCCACGTCAGTGACTTTCATTCCACTGGACAGAAATTTGAAAGAGCAAGTCAAAGTTCTGCCCCACAAGTCTTTTGCAAGATGGCAGAAAGTAACCTTCATCAATCTAAAAATCCTGAGGAAGGCAGTAACAAGTTAGTTCTGTTAGCTACCAGAAGTATATTCATGCAGTTTTAAAATCAGTCAATTTTAAATGAAAACATGTTTTTGCTGGGGCAGAAGGAACAGAAATGAAGCTAACACACTCATTTACCAGGTAAGACACAAAGTGATAATTTAGGAAGCTGCTTCTGTGCATTTTCTCAGAACTTCAGTTTTAAACCAGAGGCAGTTTCACAAAAACCACAAATAAAAGTAAGTAAGTAAAAACCCTTTAAAATCACCTAGATAATTAAGATCAAAAAGAACCCTGAAAACATCTCAGTAAATGCACGTTGGGGTAACTGGCCCAACAAGTTAGTCAGATATTGTATCCAGCTCTACTCAGCTCAAAGTAGCACCAGATTACACCAACTGCTGAGAATGAACTTCTGTCAAGCACAAAAATATAGCAAAACCCACTTAAAAGCATAAGTGCAAACCATCTGCAATTAGTGTCATAGATCAGTTTCCTGGTTTCTGAATCCTTAGAAACTGTTTCCACTTTCTATAAACACCTCTCAGCACATCAAAAAATATAAAGAGAAGCTGTGCAGAAATTGATTTGAAAACCTGAAACAGTTTCACTTCCTAAAGATGCCAATCAAGCAGGGTCTGTATCAGTTTAGAGCCTATAAAAAACACATGAAAACTGTCAAGGCCCTTTACACATCACTATTACATAGTCCAATTGGATATTCCAAACGAGGATTTTTCAGGAATTAAACAAAGAAGCTCAAGTAATTATGTTTAAAATCTTAAGACAAATGACAAAAGTAATTATTTTTAGCATAATGATTTAACTTCATATTGGTTTGCATCTGATGTATACTAGGAAGCCATTACTCTTCTTAAAGATTCATTACTCTTCTTAAAGATTCATATTTAGAAGCACAGTTGTTAATTTGGGATGAAGAAACATTTCCAAAAGAGAATGCCATACAAATTCACAATTTCACCCATCTCTTGCAGCCTGCATGATCAGAATGGCAGCTGTTTCCTATTGTTTGTCTCACATCATTATCAGCAAGATGTGTTACAAGTTATTGTCATTTTAAACCAGCAAAGCAAAGAGTATTTCATTTCCCCATGTCACTATAATGAAACAAAAGGGCTAGATGTGAAGACAGATTTCTCAATTTTATCAAGTGTAAGTGAAGCTTTTCAAAAGAATAGCTTTTTAAAAGTTCACTTTTACATGTAAGCTTGCAAGTTGTTTCTCTGAAATTTAAAAGAGTTCACAACCATACTCAAGAAATACCACTGAAATAGATGCCTTGCCAACTGATGATCACAGGCATTTCATTGTACTGCTCCTGGCCTAAAGAAAAACAAAAAGCTTTAACTGGTGATGTAAGTCAGTTGTATTTGATAATCTAAGGTTTTTTTATTATCATGTCACTACAAGACCACAAGAACAGCTGAATTCATGTGTAAATGGTTACAAACCTCTGTTTTCCCATCATCGTCGAAGTCACACAGCGCTAACGAACGAACGTTGTCTCCGGTAACCTGCAAAGAGAAGAACCATACCCAGGGATGCTCACAGCTGTCAGAAGCTGAATTAGTTTTATTATCTCAACTGCAACAGAACAATTGTCACAACCAGTGCTCAAGCAACATCTGAATGCACTGAATATATGGCCAAAATACAGTTTAAGGTCTAAGATAAATTAAGAACAATCAATAACTAAATTAATAGTTATCATATTAAAAAAAAATCAAGATCATTTAGTGCCATTGAAAGAATCTTCTAATAACATCAAAACTATTATATGTGGCCTTACCGTCCAAAAACGGTCATTTCCTTCATAATCAAAGCCCTGCAGGGCACAGTTTCCACCAATTATAGCAAGTGGAGGTGAAATATCTCCCAGCTTACCAAGAACTATTGCATTGGCTCCATCTGAAACCTACAGAGAAACATTAAAGAAAAAAGAAACAGCAGACAATAATACATCAGAGCACACAAGTGAAGAGGAGAGCTTCCAACATTATCACTGTCAGTTTAGCTGAGCTCTGAATGCCTATTATTTTTTTTTAAATTGGTCTTGCTAGGTGATGTGACATATGAATGCAATGTATATCTGTATGTGTAAGAGTAAATTTTCATATATTAATTTTGAAATACTGCAGATATTCTAGAGACAAAACTTTCCGAGTATAGCAGTAGGAATAATGCAGAGCACAGACACATAATTAGTTGACAAAGTAATGTAAAAACTGTAATCTTTACAATTCAAAGGAACAGAAAATGATGGAAATACTAAAAAAACCAGACAGTTAAATCAACTTGCCTCTCTGTAAAACAAATCTGAGTTGTTATACACATCATAAGCCAATAAATTAGTCTGTGTTCCAACCAGAAGACAATCATAACCCAGCTGAGGGTTCAGCACCCCCGAAGTCAGACAAGTGATCCCTTGATTAATGTTCAAAAGAGAAATGTCTGAATCTTGGTTACTTTGCACCATTCGGTTTGTGTTTGCTCTCTGTCCTCGGGCATGAGGATTGTGAATAAAAACCTGTAGAAACAAAGATATAAATATTAATACAACACACATATGTTTGTATACAAACAGGAAAGACTATTGTTTGGATAATAACTGCGATGGGCAAGAATGCATTCACTCAACCTAAGTGAGGACAAAGACTGGGGGTTTTACTGACAACAGTATTTCTCACAATTATTCTTTAAACTATACTAGAAAAAGGGAAATGGCAGGAAAAACAGTGCTCTGGCCAGTGGAGTTGCAATATCATTGTTCTGTTTCTGAAAATGACAACTGACAAGTCTTCAGAGTAAGGCAAAACTAGGAAACCAAAGGGAGCAACAACAAACTAAACAAATTACCTCCAGCTGGTAGCAGTATTTGCAAAACACCCCAAACATTTAACACAATTTACCTGGTACATATCTGTAACCTCCATCTGTAGGTGAACATGGTTAATTTAAAAAGGATGAATGATAAATATGGTTATACTCTCACTGACCAATGTTCAGTCACTGTAATTGCCTGGAGCCAAATCAGAGGATCACAGGCTCAACAGTTTGCTTTCTGACTGTGCAGTCTGTCCCTCAGACAAGTTCTTGTTCTATGCTGTTGCTAAAGGTGCCAAAATAAAATTAATAATGCTGGGAAACATCACAGATGAACCCTGTTTGTATTTGCAACCTAAGTGCCTCTGTGGGTTTATGCTTCAACCTATGCTTTATTACTCAGCTTGTACTTAATCCTGTTTTGTTTATGTTTCTAACTCAAACAGAGCACACAGGATGCTCTCTGTTCCTGTCAGGCTCTTTGTGCATCACCCACAGAAACCTCAGCCCCGTTATCAGCACAGAACTTGGTTTGTAACAATGCCAAGGCTCACTGCTCCGAGAACTGGATGATAAAACCCATGGCTTCAAAAAATCCCGTTGCCTGCTAGAAAACGTGAGTTTCCTTGGCGACTTGAGTTTGTAAACTGGTTCAGGCTAGAAGAAGCCACAGAAGTCACCTAGTCCGACCTCCTGCTCCAACAGGGTCCCCCAGAGCGCGTTACTCCAGATTGTGTCTAGACAGCTTTTGAATATCCCCAGGGCGGGAGACTCCACAGCCTCTCTGGGCACCTCTGCTACGGCTCAACTTCGTCACCTGCTATTAATGTTTGCAAGCTCCCTGCTGCAGCACAGCGAGGCTTCGGGCATCGCGTCCCCGTGCCGCGGGCCTGCGCAGGGAGAGGGGCACGAGCCCCCAGCTCCCGGCGCGGCTCAGCCCTGGCGCACGGGAGCTGGCGGGGGTCAGCGCGGCTTCCGCGGCGGCCGCCGGGGCTGCTCGGCC
>VZSE01005852.1:0-193133 GCA_013398275.1 Promerops cafer | reverse complement strand
GGGAGGCAGCTGGGGGAGATGGGGCAGGACTGGGCAGCAGTTGCAAAGGTCAGGACAGCCAGGGGTCAATTGAAGTGTAGGACTGGAGGAGGTGGGGGGCACTCACAGAGATACAGGGAGGCGGGGGGTGCAACTGGAGATATTAAAGTGCATCTGGGAGAGCTGAGGTGTGGGATTAGGGGGCCAGGAGAGCAAATGCAGAGGTCAGAAGAGCTGAGAGGCAGTTTGGGATGCAGGGGGCAGTTAGGGGAGGTGGGGGAGGTATTTGTAGAGGTCAGGAGAACTGGGGGAGCAACTGGAGGTACTGGGGGCAACCGGAGACAGGAGGATAGAGGCAATTACCCCCCTGGGCAGCCGCAGTGGCCACCAACACCCACATTGCCATCTCAGTCCCAGCTTCTCAGAAGGGTCAGTACCCAGCTGGGGCCAAGGGGTGTCCCCTCTCTGTCCCCAGCACCCTTGCCTCACCCTTTTCTGCCAGCCAGCTGCCACACACACCCTTACTCACACCTTGACAGGAGTATTTCCAGCTGAGAGATCTCCAGGTCAGTAAAACCCAACCCAGAATTACAATGTCCCATGAAGCCAAAAGCACGGCCTCAGAACATTACTGCTGCTTTGTGGGATTATGCACTGGATGCTACAGAATCCAGCCATTGGGGCACTGGGAGGAGGTTGGAGATGAGGGGAACAGAGGGCAAACCCTCACTGAGCCACAGTGTAAACATTGATGCTGGTCCCCATCCCAGTGTGGATTTTGGTATACAGACCCTCATGGGTCTCCCTGCAGTGCCCACTCCCTGCCCAGACACAGGCTGGATGGGGAAACCCTGGCTCAAGGTCATGACTTTAGAAATTCTTAAATTATTTTAGGTTTAAGAAATATTTCAACATGATATCCCTTACGGGTGCTGTAAATAGATGGTGCTCCCACACAGTGCCTGAATCCATCACCTGCACTGGGCCATTATCACCTCCATCCCAGCAAGAAGCAGGTTTGGAAGAGGATGCACTGGAAAAACAGCTCTTCCTTCCCTGCAAAGGCCACTGGTTTGAGGCACAGATTAATTTACTTGTAGGCGAGCTGGCAGACACATCCCAGTTGGCATTTCCTTGTGCGTTGGCTGACCCCTGGCTGGCAGCGGCGTCCCTGCCCCGCATGCGAAGGAGGGCTCTAAAAAGCAGCACTCAAGCAGGGATCATGCGATTCTGAATGTGACAACCTCCTTTTTCTCTTTTTTTAATTGTTTTTACCAAGGTTCTCTGGCACCTCTATCAATGTGCCATTATACTTGTGGATAACGAGGCAGCAATCGCGTGCAGCATATTAAGGAGGATGTTTTTCCCCTCTGTGGCTCTGTTTGGGGTGAGCGTGGGTGTCAGTGCCAGCTGTGCAGTGGGTCCCTCCTCCCTCATGCTGGTTTGGGTACCAGAGCACAAAGGCAAAGCGCTGGCGTGAGCTCAGGCACGCATTGGGGTGTTGCTCTAGGCCAGCAAACACTGCTGTCCTCGCAGGGAGAATCGCAGAATTCTAGAAGAGTTTGGCTTGGAAAGGACATTAAAGATCATCCAGTTCCAACCTCCCATGCCATGGGTGGGGACAAAATCCCTAGCTCCCCTCCCAGCAGTGCTGAGCATTGCTCTACCAGGCTCTTCAAACCCAAGCAAGCAAAATGGGGGAAAAACTGAGCTTAGAGACCTTTTTAAGCTGGTAAAACTGTAAATAGATGGAAATTTCAACTTCTTGCTAAATATGTATGATTTGAGCTGTAAATATTATTTTGAATCACTAATTATGGTATTGGGTTTGGCACGTCTGCAACACAGTTAAATTACAGCTGCCACTTTGAATCAGCTGGCTCTGAAACTCTTAATATTGAAATCGTGGCTTTTAGCACTCATTTCCCTTCGTTTGAAAGGCCAATCTATAAAATTAAATTAAATTTATTTATTGTATAAATAAAATAATAAAACAATAAAATTTATTTACATCCAAAGGTACAGCATCCAGGTCTGAGTCTTGAGCAGTGCTCAGGACAGGGGTCCTTCCCTTTTGCCACCTTTACAAGGTGGGAAATCCCACAAAATCCTCACTAAGCCTGTGGATTTCACTGCTGTACAGACAGGGGCTGCTTTGCAGCCAGGATTAGTGTAACTGTAGTTGAAGAATTATTCAGCTTCTTCACTAGAACACACGTCTTAAAATCCAGCAAGAGATCATCACCATCCTCCTTCCTGGCTACTCTGCACAGGCTTGGCAAGGCAATGCTCTGTGACCAGTGTTTACTCTTTTCTAGCTCCTACTAGCACAATTGATATATTATAATCATTTAATATAACATTATTTAAGCCACTATGATTTACTGTAATACATATTATATAATAAAATATCACATAATAAATTAGAGATAGATATAGATACAGATATAGATATAGATATATATACAGATTATGTAATCAAACATGCTTGGCATGGGTTGCTGGCTTTCTAGGCAGGTTGCATGGAGAAGCTGGACCTCACAGCACAACAGGTATGAGGATTGTAACACACCCAGGAGCTGTTTCTTCGAAAAGACTTCAAAGGTAACCAAAAATTCACTATGCCTTTATCTGCCTGGCAGAGGAATGCTGAGGAGTGCTCAGACGTTGAGTTTGGGAAAATGTTGGCAAAAATAACTATTCCCATCCTTTGAGAAGGGGGATAATATGGCTGGAGGGAGTGGGGAAGGATGAGCAATAGCATCTGCACACTTAAGTACTCCTTAAAATGAAGAACGAGCCTGTCTGCAGGGGCTTTTCCCTTTAACCATCCAGGCTTGCTGCCCCAGCTGGAGCAGCATTTCTGCCCCCCATCCCATGCCCATTCCTGGGATGGGAGACACTTTTGGATGGGGATGTAAAGAGCTATTGTGCCAGATCCTGCCTCTACAGCTACACTGCTCTCAGGGGAGGCAGGATCCAGCACAGCAGCTGCGTGAATCATTCCCAGGATAGACAACAAGGATCTCTGGATCTCAGGAGCAGGGCTTAAAGACATCAAGGAAAATATCACATCCTTTTATTTCACACCTTTATACTGAGGGGGCTGATGTTTTCTTTGCAAGCTCAGGCAAGTGTCTACTTGACATCCCAGGGAATTACTCATCCCCTCTTCTCTTGGCTTCTAATTAGCAACGAAAGGGGAATATAATAATTAAATATGCCCAAGGTAACGATACTTGGAAACTCTGGGTCACGTTTCAGCCAGGAAAGGCGGCGAGTAGTTGGAGCAGGTGAGTTTGAAGTCTGTGGGAACCTGAAAGACACAAAAGGGAAGGAAAGATGTAAGGAAAAAAACAAAACCAAAGGAAAAAAAAAAAAAAGAAAACCAAACTGTACACTGGGAAAACATTAGATTGGTGAATTAAAATGATGCCTAGAGTTAAGGTGATGCTTCAAGCCTGTCATGCAGTTGCCAGCAGTGTTGGGCAAAGTGGGGGACACCTGGCAAACCCCTTTCCCAGAAGAGTATGCAGGGATGCTGGGCAGCCCCTGATCCACTGGTTTTCTGCTCTCAAAGCTGAGGGACAAGGTAAATTCAAACATTTTTATTTCCCAGACAAAGCTTGGTTGGTCCTCACCCCCTTCCTTCCCTTGGGGGCTCCAATTCAACCCTTGTTAGACCTCGAAGTAATTCCCATTAACATTTATGAGAATTTCATGATCAAAAGAAGAATAAGCCCTTTCATCTTCCAGACATGCCCCAACACACATCACCTGGCCCCAAAAGCCTGTCCTGCCAGGCAGGAGCTCCCACCTTGTGCTAGGGTCTCTCAGGATGCACATCCCAAAACTGGTGGGAACTTTGCAAAGTCAGTTCACCCTCTTGGACCCAGTTCATGGCATCAATTCAGCATTTCTTCCTTCCCCTTCTCTCTAAAAATCACTAATTAGCAAATCCCCATCCTCTCCGCACTGCTTTTTCAAGGAGAAGGTAATACTGATAGCTCCACTGCAGATAAGAAATAAGGAGTAAGGGCCAAGCCCTTGCCTGGAGCCATAGGATGAGCCGGCAGCTGAGCCTGACACATAATCCCGGCCTTGGGAGTCCCAGGCCTAGCGCAGCCGGCTGGGTCACAAGGCGGCTCCCAAAGAGCCCACATCAAAGAGTGCAGCCGGCTTGTGAAAGCGTCCCAGGACTGCACGCCGTGCAATTCCTGCTTAATGGAAATCTGCCCGTCCCCTTCCCACTGCCAGCGGGCCCTCACTGAAGGTGCCTTCCTATGGTTACAGATGTGGTGTGGGCCAGCAAGTCCCCAGGAAGGGCATTTCCCCAGGAAAATGGGACATGCCACGTCTTTGCTGATGGCTGATATTGGAGAAGCAGTAGCTGGGATGTATTTTCCTAAAGCTGCAATCAAGGTGTAGGCAGGGAAGCAGGCAGCTTCCCAGGAAGATGCAAAGAGGGAGAACAGACAATGAGCTTAGCTAATGTCTGCCACTGAGAGCAGAACAAGTCTTTGCTCCCAATTTTCTGGGAAAAAGAAAGAAGTCTCCACAGCCTGAGGTCACCCCACTGATCCGGTTTCACTCCCAATGTTTCCAAGGCTTTGCCTATGCACATGGGGAGTGGTTGAGAATGGCTTCCCAGGGCAGACAAGGGGTGATTCACCCTCTTCCTCCTCTGCCAAAGGGCTGGCAAGCGCCAGCAAAATAAAACTACGTCAGCACCTATTTCCCGTGTTTCAAACACTTGTTTATCATCAGCAAACAATAACCTGAGATTCGGATCAAAGCCGAGCCTGCTTTCTAAGCAGCAATCACTCCTAGGGCTTCCTGCTGGCTTTCAGCACTTGTGTGTGCTGGGTGTTTCCTGGGTGCTAAAATATTTTTTACTTTTTCTATTTGGGTTTAAAAGACTGGTCCCAAGTGGGCTACGGTTCCATGTACCTCTGGCAGCTGAGCCCTGGCCAGCCATGGCTCTCCTGCCCAGAGACCAACACAAAGAGGCAGCTGGAGCAGGCAGAGCTGAGCTGCCCTTGCTGCTGCTGCTGCTGCAGCGTCAGGGCCAGCCCTGGGTACCCTGCGTCAGCATCCTGCCTGGCAAGCAACAGGCAATGGTGAGGGGCAAGATACCCCCAGGGACTGTCCCCCAGGGTCTCAGTGCTGTGCCCACATGGGATTCATAGCTCCCTGCATCCCTGCCCACAGTCTGTACCCACCGAGCCATGGTGCTTTGCCAGTGGAGCCCCCCAGCTGCCTGGGATGTTGTATCTGGGTGAAGGAGGGGTCACTGAACCCATAACTGCTGGGATGATGAGCCCAGAGCAAGCACTTTGGGGAACACGTGCCATGAGAGGGGGACTTGTAGTAGTCTGCAGGGTCTCCAGATGGTGTGCTGGGTGGCTGCACTACGGGCAGCTGGAGGCTGATGCTGGTCCATTACGTGCCTCTGTGTGCCCACAGGTGACTGGAGCCACGTGGCCTTCGGCAGAGAGACGGAGCAGACCTGTGCCAGCTCACCTCCACGGGAGCTGGCTGCTGTGCCTCCTCCTCACCTGCCTGGCACCAGCCTTGAGTCACTGCCAGTCACCAGCACCAGGCCTGACACTGTCCTGTGGCTTTCAGCAATCAGCTGTAGACACCCCAGGTGTCACAGGAACAGGTGCCTCCGCCACACTGTCCTGAAAGCTGTCAACTTCCTTCTCTCTGCTCTCGGGAGCCCTGTCCCTGGCACGCCCATGGTGATGCTCAGCCATCACCATCCCCTCGTGAACATCATCTCCGGCTCTGCCTGCAGCACTGGAGCATCGCGCTGACTCACCCGTGTTAATCTGCCCGGCAATCTCGGGGTAATTGCCACGGCTGTGCCTGGGGACAGAGCCAGGAATCCCACGCAGGGGACATGAGAGCCAAGGGGTACAGCTCTGGTATGGCAAGGGCTGGTGAATAAATTCTGTGCAGGGATCCTGCCTGTTTTGCTCGGCTCTGGGAAGCAGCATCAGGCCCATTTAAATGATGGGAAACCCCCAGGCAAATGGAGGGCAGGGGCCAGAAGGCAAACTGAGGCTGGCAAGACCTTGTCACAGGGGGTATTTAAACAGCAGGAAGGTGTCCCCAGCTCATCATTGTCACCCCAATCACAGGTTGCTTCTGGAGGTGGTCTGATTGGTGTGTGTCTGCCTGACAACCCACTATTCCAGTCCAATCCCAAATTAATTATAGAATGTATCCCAAATCAATTACAGAATAGACAGGGAGCAATGTAAAATCTACCAGAGTCCTGACTCCCAGTCCTACATCACCTGGAAGATGCTGTTTTCCTTTGTGCAAAAAGAGAGGAAAGAAGGTAAAAAGGGCTGGGATCTGACTGAAAAGGATGCTGGAGAGCTTTTCTTCCACCCTATCCTTTCATGTCAGAGATTGTTCTCTTCCATTTGTGTGGGCTTCACCTTCCTCCCCCTAGGCTAGAGGAGAGGGATCACTTTGGAGAAGCCACCTGTCTCTGTATCCCTATGCCACCACCAGCTGGGGACAGGGCCAATTTTTGACTGGGTGGCCAAGGGTGCCAGGCAGTGGAGGAAGATACAACAGATGCAAGAGTGATATTGCTGTTCACCATTAATTTTTACATTACAACATTACATTACAACACAGTGGGAAGCATTTCCCTTGGCATATTACCGCACCACAGCAGTGCTTGGCTGATTATTTCAGCCAAGGAGCAGAGCAAATGCAAGATCCCAAGGAGATGTTGCCCCTCTGTCATGACACCAACACAGTACAGGGGGCCGTAGCCAGGGTGGCAGGTGACCATTTGCACATGTGTTTCCCATGTTTGTGTTTCCCTGCTTCTGCAGGAGCAATCACACTCTTGGCACGCACCTGGTCCCTGGCACCGTCCCCTGCCGTCACGCCCCAGTGCATCAGCAGCAGTGTGACATTCACACGACCTGGCATGGCTGGCATGTCAGGGCACCAACAAGCTGCTCCAGCATAGAGGAGTTGAGGAAGGGGCCCATTGGCTCTGCCTTTCTTAGGCTTTTCCATACTGATTTCCCACACTGGCCTGGAGAGAAAGGCTGGAGGAGACGCTGAGTTGGGGTGCTGGCAGTGCTCCCAATCAGGTCACCCAACAAGCTCCCAACAAGCCCAGACAGCTGAGTGGTAAAAATACTCCCCGGGCCGCTGTTTCGGCTGGATTAGCATCGACAAACTGCCTCAGCCACGTACCTCAGGCAATAGCCCAGCTGGGATAAAAACCCAAGGCAAAGGAGTCTCAGAACAAGGGGCAGCTGGGATGGGGTATCACTGACACCAAGGAGCACACAGAAACACAGGAATGAGGAGGAAGGATGCTCAGGGGCTGACAATGCCTCCTGCACATGAAGTAGACTGTCCCCACACCAAAAATCTCAGCAAGCATCATTTTTTTTTGGTGCCTTCCAACCCAAACCCTCACTGCGCTTTCAAGTGGGTGGGTAAAACCCGCTGGAGGAGTTGACCAGGGTGAGTGATGGCAGCTCGCCTGCCACCCTCCTCCCCTGCACACCAGGTAATGGCACACGGAAATTAATTCAGAACAGTGGGATGGAGCACCGCAGCCAGGAAGGAGACAGGGCCCTGAGGTGCCATGCACGGCGCCAAGGGGACGTGGGTGCCACTGTCCTGGGGCACTGGGAGGCACAGCAGGCTCTGGCCAGGCCAGTCCAGCTTGTTGCTGCTACCGCTTGCAGGGAGGATGGAGGAACCAGAGGACAGGATCTCAAGCAGGAACTGAATCCCTGTCACCTCATGGTGCCAGCTCCCCATCACCCCACTCTGCCAGCTCTGAGAGGAGGGGACTGAAATTTCCCAGCAGTGGTGGCACTTCCTGGATTAATATATCCCCCAAGTCAGATTGGCAGATTGATTTTGGCATCAATCAATTAATCAATCAATCAATCAATCAAGGGCTGGACTGTGCGGGCTCCCTGGGTGCACCTGCTCAGCCCTCAGCCCCGTCGAGTGCAGCAATACTCCTGAGACAGGTGTCATCTGTGTGATGAGATCTGGCCATTCTCTGCACCCTTTCCAACGTCTCAGCAGAGAGGGGTGGTCACCCCGACAGCCCTCCCTGCTGCCGCAGCACCCCGGGGAGGGGGCGCGGGGGCATGCGGGAGCCCCAGGTCACGCTGCGCCGCCCGGGGAGTGAATCAGCAGCGCCCGGGGCAGGAGCCGGGCTGAGCCGTGCGCAGGCTGCAGGGGCGGAGGTTTTGCACTCGCTCTCGCCTGGCCAAGGATAAATAGAAGGCGGCTGCGAGTCCTGCCAAAGCTTCTTCCCGTCGCCCAACGCGTCCGACAGCAGGCACCCAGCCCAGCCAGACATGGACTCTCAGGATTGCCCTTGTGCCACAGGTAAGGCAGCGTTTCCTTCCATCCCGGAGGGCAGCGGGAGCCCCAGCATCCCAGCGGGAGCACCGACACTCTCGCCCGCCGGCCTCCTCCGCCATTCCCGATGGTCTCTCTCGTACGGGCTGGGCCAGCAGCTGAAGTCCTCTCCCAGCACTGCGGTGTCACACTGGGAGCATCTCACTGGAAAGCGGCTGGGAATGCCGTGACCTCGCCTCTGAGCGGGGCTGAAGCATCCGTGGATGCTCGGAGGGCAGGCAATGCTGTTCCCCGCGGATCTCTGGGTTGTTGGTATCCCCTCCCATCACCTCTTCTCAACCTCTTTTTCTCCTTTTCTCCATGTTTTAGGTGGCACCTGCACCTGCGGGGACAACTGCAAATGCAAAAACTGCAAATGCACATCGTGCAAAAAAGGTAAGAGGGATCCCTGAGCCCCCCCGGGGGGGGGTGTGTCAGAAACACTCGGGGGGTTTTCACTACAGATCCGTGTATGCACTGAATCAAATCAGTCTTAGCATTGCTGGTGGCGAATTTATTCCTCACATAAGGTTTTTCCCCCCGCAAAGGAGGATAGTGTGAATCCCACCCCTCTCCAGGCAATACAAGTCACTCAGTACCACTTAAACCTGAGCCTTCCCCTCAGTAGCACCTCAGGCTCAGCACAAGCGGATACTGGGGAGGAAATCGGCACTGGGATTTCTTCTGGGTGTTCCTGATGCTGTCACCCACAGCAAAGCCATGTGCCATGAGGGTTTGCAAAGAGAGGGACTAGGGGAATCCTGGTGAACCCCCAAGAGTTCTACACTCTCCCCCTGAATCTCCAGTGCCAGCCCTGGCTGCACAAACACCCTGGAAGACACTGCCAAGAACGAGGATGCTGCTAAAAGGGAATGACAGGAATACATGGGAGGTCTCCAAAACAGTGAGACCCCCCCGAGCCCCAGCCTGAGACTTCCTGAGAATGTCCTTAATTTTTTTTGTCTCTCCCACAGGCTGCTGCTCCTGCTGCCCAGCTGGATGTGCCAAGTGTGCACAGGGCTGCGTCTGCAAGGGCCCCCCCTCCGCCAAGTGCAGCTGCTGCAAATAGGGGACCCCTGGCTGCACATCTGGGGGTGATGCACATCCGGGGGGGCCAAAGAAGAATAACCTTATTGTGTATGTTGGTTGTCTTTTTTTATATATGTGTTCAGATTTCTTTAGTGTGTGTCACTTTGACATGTAATAAGCTACCTAAATAAAGTGATATGTACATAAAGGTCCATAAGGAACTTGGCACTTCTGTTGGGTGCGGCAGTTTTCCTGGGGAGCGGGAGGACAGTGCGTGTGGGAGGTCATGGCAAAGAGCCTGTGTCTTATTTTTGCTCCTGTCTTCTAATCTTGGCTCTGCTCTCCCTACCAGTAGTTCTGACTCTTGTTTTAACACTCTCCCTACACAACAAGGGATATTCCCTCCCCCCCCACCCTCTTGTTACCCAGGGGCAAATCCCATGCTGTCTCCTCCACCAGAGATCCTCAGGGCTAATGAGCAGCTCATTATTACAAGCTTTCACTGTAATAACCACCCCAGCCCTGCCCATTTCCAGGGGGAATGTTTCCATGGCAGGTGGGGTGGCAGAGAAACAGGTTTAGCTTTCATCCTGGCAGTTTAGTTGAACTGGCTGGAAGAACTACATTGCTTATCCCCCTGCCACCTCTGCCAGCCTGGCTGGGTGCTCCTGGGGAGCCTCAGGTGATCTGGTTCCCCACCGTGGGGTGCAGTGCACACAATGGGGTGTGATCCACACAATAGGGTGCACTGCCTGCAATAGGGTTCAGTGCCTGTGATGGGACATGATGCCCAAACCAGAGTGTGATGCCTACTGTGGTTTGCAATGCCCATACCAGGATCCCAATGATGGGATGTGATGGGGTGCAATGCCTGTGATGGGGCAGAATGCCCACGATGGGATGGGATGTCTTTGCCTGGGTGCAAAGCCCACAATGGGATGTGATGCCTGCGATGCCCATGTCAGGGTGTGATGCTGACTCTGCCCAAGCACAGCCATGCTGCTGCCAGAACGCTGCACCCAGGTGCCACGTGCCACCCTGCTGCTTCCCAGGAACATGACAGGTTCTGCCTGTCCCCGCACTCCTCAAATGCAGCTGTTCACAGCCATTTTTTAGGTTAAAAACCTTTCCTGACCCACCACCACCAGGACTCAGCCAGGGATTTGGCACAGCCTACAGCACAGCACCCCTGCCCACAGGCTGCTCACAGTGCCAATCCCTGGGGGATACCCCTTTGCTCTAGGAGGGCTCCTCCCTCAGGGTATCCGCTGAGATGTCACCATCACCCCACACTTCTGACAGGTGCAAAGGCCACCTCTATGTCAGCTGAATTTAGGCAGGGCAGGCACATGGCAGGCAGGGAGCAATCACACTAAACTCCACGCTGCAAAGAGCAGGGTTATCTTTATTCCTTCCAAACCAGAGAGATGTAAGTGCCAACCATACAAAAACATCACTGGTGAGCTCAACAACAAGAGTGAAGGAGAGGTTGCTAATGCGCTTTATCACCAAACATCTCTTTTAACCAGCAAAGCACACAGAATCGGTCTGGCCTTGCTGGCCCCTGTGGGTTTGCACTGGTCCTGCCCCATGGCTCTGTGCTGTGCCCATCCCTGTGCCCCATGGCAGTATGATGGAGAGCAGCTGTCAGATGCTGTCCCCTGCCTTCAGGGGACATGGTGGGGGCAGGGGGGGTGGGCAGACAGAGGTTCCAGCATCCCAACTCTGAGCCCTGAGACCCGTCCTGGGCAGCTGCAGCTCTGCTGCTAACTTTATGATTGTTATAAAATCAGAGTTGGACCTGGCAGTCCTCTTACATGGGAACAGACTTGGGTTTAACTACTCTGTGCCCTGGGAAATTGGAATACCAGCAGTAATACAGGAGATCCCTCCAAGCTCTCCTCTCGCATTGATGTCTGGCACAGCCTTTCAGCAAGCCCGTGGCTCAGGGGATACTCACTCATTCTTCACTGTTCTGCTTGCTGGATGACCTCACTATTTAGTGGAAATGCTCAGATTGGGAAATCAGGCATTTTCCAGGCTCTTTTTCCTATCACAGCTTCACATATAGTTCTGTGGGGATGCTGTGCTGCCTTTTCCCACTCACAGTGACGTGGGCCCAGGACAATGTGTCCCGGGATTCACCATAGCCCCTCCATGTATGACATGCAGGATTCCTAGCAGTCTGGGAATTCCCCTGCCTTCCCTGCAGCTTTGGCCCTGCACAGTCATCCCTCACTTTTGGTATGGCCCCGTGCAGGGGTGCATGATCCCATTTTGGGTGGTTGAGGCTCTCTTTTCCTCGACCACGGGTGCAGCAGAACCCGCCCTGCTGGAGGGGGGGCCCGCGGGTGCAGCACATTCCCGAAGCACTGCACTGGGGGTGTCCGGGAGGGAAGTTATTTCACAACCCATGTTTATGTGCAGTGACACCACACGTGCTCAGTTATTCCACCTCTCCTCCTTCCCGCTCAGCCAGTGGCGTGTGCAATGCCTGCTGGCTTCGCCTCACTGCTGCTGGCAAGCACTGCCAGGAAAAAACATCTCCGTGCTTTTGCAAACAAGCACGAGCCGTTCCCTGGCACAACCACCTGGGTCACTGAACCTCTCCTGGTCCTAGAGCCCACTGGCCCAGGCTCCTGGTCCTAGAGCCCACTGGCCCAGGCTCCCGACTACAGCACTGGCTCTGAACCCAGGCTTGCCCCATCTGTGACACCAGCAAGAGCAGGGGGTGCAGGCATAGGGACAGCCTGGCCCTGGCCCAGCCACTGTTTTCCATGCTGAATGTTGAACTGGCCACAGGCAAAGCCAGTTGGCATATAAACACTGTGACAACATGGAAAACTCACAGGGATGAGAAAGTGATTCCCAGCAGCTCCTAGCTGGCAATGCCAAGCTGCCACACTGCATCCCCATGCTCACCTGAGGGAACTGCATGAAACTTTGTCAAGGGACATTTAGATTGGGTATTACGAAAATGTTTTTTACCCAGAAGGTAGCTGGGCCCTGGAACAGACTCCCCAGGGCAGTGGTCACTGCACGAAGCCTAACTGAGCTTAGGAAGTTTTTGGACAACACACTCAAGGACATGGTGTGCTTTCTGGAGCTGTCCTGTGCAGGATCAGGAGTTGGACTCCAGGATCCCCGTGGGTCTTTCCCAGCTCAGGGTGTTCTATGATTCACTGCTCCGGGGAGGCCATCTGAGCACTCCAGCCCCACGGGGGCTGCCCAGGGCCATCCCACTCTCCAGTGGGGTGCTGAAACAGTCAGTCTCATCCTCAGGCACAGCCCCGTGCACCCCACAGCCGCCCCTGAGGTGGGGGGCACCGCGGCACCACAGCGCTGGACACATGGGGCAGCGTCACGGGCCTGTCCCAAGTGTGCAGGACCTGGTGGCAGTGCCGCGCCAGCGCTGTTACCCCCACACCCCGCGCATTCCAGCGTCTCGCCTCCCCGGAGTGCAGCACCCTGCCGGGGAGGGGCGTGCAGGTGGGATACCCCGGCCTCCCCGCAGCGGGCTGGGAGCGGGGGTGGGCGGGCAGGTCCGTGACCCAGGTAAGCACGGCACGGCACGGCACGGCACGGCACGGCACGGCCCCACGGTGGGCACGGCGCCGGGGTGAGCACGGCCCCGCGATGCGTACCGCCCCCCGTGAGCACGGCCCCGGGGTAGGGCACGGCCCCCGGTGAGCACAGTACGGCCCCGGGGTGCGCACTGCCCGAGAGTGAGCACGGCACGGCATCGCCCCCGGTGAGCACGGCCCGAGGGTGAGCATGGCCCCGGGGTGAGCACGGCCCCCTGGTGAGCACGGCCCCCTAGTGAGCACGGCACGGCACCGCCCCCGGTGAGCACGGCCCCGGTGCCGGCCGCCCCGCTGCACCGTGCGCAGCCCAGCACCGCCCCGCATCCTGCCCCATAAATAGTGGGCGGCCGGCACTGGTGTGCACCACTGCCAGCCCCGCCGGACCGAGCTGAACGGAGCCGAGTTAGGTTGAGGTAAACCGAGCCGAACCATGGACCCCCAGGACTGCACGTGTGCCGCCGGTAAGTGCCATCCCATCCCGTCCCGCCTGACTCCCGCCGAACTCCCGGCTGCCTGAGTCCTGGCTCATCCCGCTCTCCTTCCCTCGCTCCCCAGGTGACTCCTGCTCCTGCGCCGGGTCCTGCAAGTGCAAGAACTGCCGCTGCCGGAGCTGCCGCAAGAGTGAGTGGGGGGCTCAGGGAGGGAGAACCCGGCCTTGTCTTTGGAGGGAGCTGCCACTGTCCTGTGGGACATCCATGGGCACCTCTCTGCTCCATTGGGAAACTTCTTGTACTGTGGGACTCCTTGGGCACCTCGCTGCTCCGTAGGGGAACCCCTCGTTGCCCTGTGGGACTCCACGGACACCTTCCTGTCCCGCAAGGGAATTCTTTCTTGCTCTGTCGGACTCAATGGAGACCTCCCAACTCTTGCTCTGTAGACAACTCCTATTGCCGTGTCAGACCCCGTATGGAGACCCCCCCACCACCACATCCTCTTTCGCCCTGTAGGACCCTCATGGGATCCTTCCCTCTTCCCCTGGCCCATGGAGACACACATGCATCCTCCCCTCTGGGGGGCTGCCCCTGCCCTGTAGGACTCTCATGGGGAACTCCCACCCATTGGGATCATCAGCCCTGCTCATGCAGAGGTGGTGTTTTCCACTCTCCATCGGGTCCCCCTGCCTCATAGAACCGCAGTCCCTTCGACCTACCTCCTGACTCTTGTGTCCCCCCCCCAGGCTGCTGCTCCTGCTGCCCCGCAAGCTGCAGCAACTGCGCCAAGGGCTGCGTGTGCAAGGAGCCGACCAGCAGCAAGTGCAGCTGCTGCCACTGAGCCGCTCACCTCTGCCTGTAAATAGATGGCACGCTTCAGGGACGGGGGGTGGGGGGCAGAGAAAAGCCTTTTTTTTGTTTTGTTTTTCATGTTTTGTATTTTCTGTACCAGTGGTGAAACTGGATGGAAATAAAGGAGTTTATCTGGAGGTACGAGTGCTGCTGTGGGGCTGGGTTGGAGGCTGAGCATTTTCACCACTTGGGACACCTGTGTGGGAATTGTCGCTGTGGGGTGGAAGAGGGCTGCTCACAGACATCCCCATGTCCTTCCCTAAGTGGGCTCTGTGCATCCTTAAGGGAGAAAAGGAGCTTCACAGGGCATGGAATGGACCTCATCCTACATGTGGGGTTGCTCTGGGCATCTTTAAGGTGCTGGTCTCCCAGGGAGGACAGGTGACAGACCCAGAAGTGTGGGCAAGCAATGGAAGGAGGGGGCTCTAGTCCCCTCTAGCCTTTCTTTGGCTTCATGGCAGGTGCCTCTGCACCACACTTGGGGCTTCCTTTGGGTGAAAGATCTTGAGGGATCAAGTGTGGTGGGTGGGAGGGTGATGTGTCCTGGCAAGATGCATGCCCTGATCTGCTGCTGGAGAGCACTTGGACAAATTCTAGTAGGGATGAACCTCCCTTTCTCAAGAGCTCATGCTTTGCAAACCCCAATCCATTGCAGAGCAGATCCATCCCCAAAAGGGACACTTTCCCTGCAGCCTCCCAATGCTAAATACCTGCAGCTACAGTGCCTGGCTCCTGCTGTGGGCAAAACCTCCAAGCACTTTTTTCCAGCTCATTTTTGGGAAGCACCTTGCTTAAAGCTGCAATGACCTCCAGATGCAGGAGGGCAGGCAACTACAGCCATGAATGCAGTGCTTGGCTGCTGGATTTGGGAAGGCTGCTGGGATGGGGGAGGGAGGGCAGTGGGAAGATGCATGGGATGTGTTTTGCTTCCGAAATTCTCTGCCAAGTGAAAGAGTCACTTTTTTAGACACCTGCTTGCCTATACACATCTCCCGGGTGTGCCCCACCACAGATGTAGGTTCCCAGCCATGCTGCCCACACCCGTTTTGTGCCTCTTTGGGCAATGGGACAGCTCTGCCTGGCAGGAATATCTCCTGCAGCCCTTGGTGACAAGGCACCAGGGACAAGATAAATTTAAAAACTAGCAAAATTGGTCACTTGGGTACCCATGTAGTCCTTTCTGCTAGGCTGGGTGGCACAAGGGTGTCTTCACAGTGGGAGCATGGCAATACCAGTTCCCAGGGATGTCTCAGGCATCCAGGATGATCCAGGCTTACCCTTTCCCCAAAGTCTGCCCAGCTTCAGCACATGGCTCTGCAGGGGGTGCCCGGACTGCTCGGCACCTGTCCTTGCCAATGAGAAAAGCAACACTTAGCTCAGCACCCATTTGCCTTTTAAATGTGTTGCCTTATTGCATCAGTGTGTCTTTGCCTAAGCAGCCTCCCAGCACTGCTTGTTGCAACAGAGGTGTAGTGCTGGAAGTGGGTTTTAAGGGTCTGCCCTGCCCTAAATGCATTTAAAAAACAATCCCGTGGGAAGACACTTTGCTGGAAAAGAAGACTGGCATGGTTCTACTCCTGGAGCCATATGAAACAGGGCTGCGACCCCGGCCACTGTAGCGGAGGGGCTGCAGACTGAGATCCCGGGGCCAGGCGCCCGCATCCTGCCCCAGAAACAAAGCCGGGCGCGGATGGGGCTTCCCCTCACAGGAAGCGCCCCAGGCATCAACCGCTCCCCGTTCCCAGCAGCGTGCCAGGGTGGGACGTGGGCACACACTTCTGCACCCTGCCCGTGCCAGCCTGCCCTGCCTGCTCCTGGTTCTGCCTGCACGTCCGTCTGGCAGAGACCCTCAGCGTTGGTGCCCTTTCCAGCCTCCCCAGGAGCGATTTGTGGCGAGAAAAGCCACAGGACCAGCAGAATGGGTGCGGGCAGCCATGTGAGGAGCTGGTCAGGGATGTACCCAGTGCCTGCCCTTGCCTGTAGCTGCTCTCAGTGAGGTGGGTGGGAGCTTTCTGGTCTCCTCGGAGTATCTTCTATTAAAAAAAAAAAAAAAAGAAAAGTACTTTTTGATGAAGCAGGAAGTGTTCTCAGCCTGTGGACAGCTCTGTATAGCGGGAGGTGAAGGGAGCCTTTGCTTGATCCAAGAAGAGGCCGATGTGCTTTACCCAGCCCCACTAAGGAAAGTCCCTTGCCTTTGGGGCAAGTTTGCCGAGGTGGTTTGAGGTGACCATGCATCCCCTCTGGGCACCCAGGGGAGCCAGGGCAGGGGGGTCCTGGGTGCACTCCCAGACGAGCAGCCCTGCAGCTGCCCATGGGGCTGCATTCAGTTCCGCTTTTTCTGGCTGTGTGTGAATCCCAGGGGGATGATGGATGTCCGTGACCCTGTGTGGCACTGACATACAGCACGTACAGGAGGGACACGTGCCCTGTGCAGAAAGGATGTGCGCTCTGTGCAGGGGAGTGATGCGCTGTGTGCAGAGGAGATGAGCACCCTGCGCACACGTGACAGAAACCTCTGTGCTGAGGGGACATCGTCCTGTGCAGAGGGGACAAGCACTGTGTGCAGAGGGGACATGCACCCAGTGCAGAGAGTAAACACACCTGGTGCAGAGGTGACAGGCACGTGTGCACAGGGGAAATAACACCTTGCCCTCAGCGGATGTGCACCCAGGGCAGAGGGAAAATGTACCCAGTGCGGAGGGGAAAATACAGAGTCATAGAATTCTTGGAAAGGTTGGAAAATCCCTCTAAGGTCATCAAATTCAGCTGTTACCGCAGCACTGCCAAGCCCACCCCTAAACCAAGTGACACATCTACATGTTTTTTAAATCGCTCCAGGGGTGGTGACTCCACTACTTTCCTGGGCAGCCTCTTCCAGTGCTTGACAACACTTTCAGTGAAGTATTTTGACTAATATCCAGTCTAAAACCCCTGGCACAGAGATGAGAATCACCCTATGCTCATGGGATGGACACCAGTATGGAGGGTGCAGGCATCTGATGTAGAACGGACAGCACCCTGCGCATCCTGGGCAAGGGAACAGGCGCCCTGTGCGCCCAGTGTGGAGGGACGGACACCCACAGGGGGGACAGCACCCCTTGCCCCCTGTGCAGAGGACCCAGGTCCCGCCCCAGGAACGGCTCTCCCGAGCGGCTCCGCTCCCGGGGCTGCCGAGCCCTTCCACAGGGATCTGCTGCCACCTGCCTGCCCGCAGCACCGCCGCCCGCTCGGCCCCGGCGCCCTGCCTGTCCCCGCTTCCCTCGGTCCCTGCCTGAGTCTGCTCTTTCCCGGCCCCCGCCCCTCAGGACGGCTGTTCCCCCATCCGCCCCGGAGGGCACCAGCGCCCGTCTCCGGGCGGACCAGGACTCTGCTCGCTCTGGAAAGGTGCCCCGGGAGCCTGGAAGGGCTCAGGGAGAGTTGGGGTGGCACGGCCACCCTATCAGGGCACCCATCACACCAGGACAACCGTCCCACCAAGGCATCTTTCCTACCAGGGCATCCATTCCACCAGGGCATCCTGCCGGGGCAAGTGCTCCCCTCAAACTGAAGCGACAGGCAAGAATATACCCTGACCGCCTGCACGCACTTGGCAATCAGGAGGAGTGACTACAGCCGGTGCCAGCGCTGCCTCTGGCCTGGGAACTGCTTTTTACATGCCAAAATTTGGAAATAGAGACTGTATTAATGGGGAAATCGGTTCAGTTTTGAAGGTTTGATGGGTGATGTTTTGGAACAGTAGCAAGGTCCAGACATCATCTCTTACACAAGCAGGCTGTCACCTTGTGGGTCCATGAAATTCCCAGTTCTCAGATTTTGCCTGACAAATGCCGTGGCATTGGCAGTATCTATTTCACGGCCATCGTGTGTGTGCCCAAGAGGGGACCAAACACAGCGAACCCCTATACACCCTCAGGACACCACTGTACAGGTGATGGTGAGAGTACCTGCTGGCTGTGAGTTTGTTTGCTGGTGTATTTGGCCATAGGAGGCAAAATCGGGATGAATTCATTATCCTCATTTTACCTCCCAAGGAATCAGCTCACAGACGAGGTTTGCCAGCAAGACTCAGCACTGACTAAGAAGGGAGAGGGGGAATAGAGAGGAACAACCCAATGCACGTTATTTCTGCCTGTGTACCTGTGATTGCAGCGCGGGAGGCGGGACGCAGCCTTGAACGCGCGGCCTCCGGAGGCAGCCACCCCCTCACGTTCAGCCCGCGCCCTCCTCCGAGCGCCTCAAGAAAGTTGTTCTCGCGAGGGGGCGGGAATGGGCCGAACGGAGAGCGGCGGAGAGCGGCGGCTGGGCCAATAGAAGCATGCGGCGCCGCGACGCACGGCGGTCCGGCCAATGGGAGCGCGGGGACGGGCGAGAGGACAGCCAATGGGACGTCCGGCGCGGGCACGGCGGGCGCGGCGGGCGGCGCGGAACGCAGGTGAGGTGAGGGCGCCGCGCGGGCGGGCCGGGGCTTAGCGTTCCTCCGCCTCTTTCTTCCGCTTCTTCCCCGTGTCCGGTGCTCGCTGCCTGCTTTCCCCCGCGTCCGGAGCCCCCGGCAGCTGCCCCCCGCCCATGGCTCCCTCTCTGGCCCGTGCAGGCCGCTGCGGCGGGAGGCTGGCTGGGAGTGCTCCAGGCCTCCTCGTGGGCCCTGCTGGGGCTCCCCGGAAGCTGCTGCTGTCAATAACCCGCGCTAATGTAGCGGGGCCGGCCGGCTGTGGTTGCGGGAGGAAGGGGTCTGTTCTTCGGAGCGGGTTTTTGTGCTGGTCGGTAGTGCCAAGCCCGGCTGTAGAATGGGAGTTTAGTGTTTAACCAAAGCGCAGTGTTGGTGCTTCAGGACGCAGAAGTTGGTTGGTCTGGGAAGGTTTCAGGAGAACGGGTTTGCATATGTGTATGGTTTGGTGTCTGTTTCGAGTTCTGTGCATGGGGGTCGTTTTTCCCCACCGTGGGTTTGCTGGTTGGTTCCTAGGAATTCACAGAACGTTAAGGGGTTAGAAGGGACTTCAAAGGTTATCTAGTTCCACTCCCCCTACCACGGGCAGGGACATTTTCTGCTAGACCAGCTTGCTCAAGGCATTATCCAATCTGGCCTTAAACACTGGCAGGAATGGGACAGTCACAGCCTCCCAGGGCAACATGTGCCAGTGCCTCACCACCCTCACAGTAAATAATTTTTTCCAAAATTTCCCCTCTTTCAATGTTTATTTAGTACTCCTTGTCCTATCATTACAGTTCCTGACGAGTCCTTCTTTGGCTTTGCTGTTGGACCCCTTCAGATACTGGAAGAATATATGAACAGTGAGTGGAAGGGCTTGAATTAAAGTCCAGGTGCAAGGAAGGGCTTCTTCTCTTCTGTTATTTGGTCATGTTGGTCAGGGGACAGTAGTTATGGCTTGGAGAGCTAAAGTGATAGTGAGACAAGAACACCAGTTCCTGTGTGCTTTAGTGCTATTTCACTTATGTTGTGTCTTAAAAGGTTTTCCTACTCCTTGGGAAAACTTACTAATAGAAAAAGCTTAAAATTGCTTGGAAGAATGTGTGCGATTGTGTCATTTAAATCCAGAAAGTTTCTGTGGTGCAGCTGTGACAGGAAATTCAATGAGGGAGGAGGATACGGGTTTTCATGTAAGGAACTTAAAATATGGAACCAAATGCTCTGTGTAGTGAGGGTCAGTTTGCCACCCTGTGCAAGTTATTGCCCTGCTGAGTTGTGTGCTTAAAATAAAGACCAAGTGTTTGGAAAAGTGGGAACGTGGTAAGATTGCAAAACTGCCAGCTGAGTCAGTTATTTGGAACAGTGGGGACTTGAGACCATTATGAGGAATTTATGGCAGATAAAAGGAAGCGTTGACAAGTGTGTGCTAGTGTGTTTTGGTAGAAATCACTTCAAATGCCTACTCTTCAGGTCCACTTCAAATAATGAACAGTGTAGAGAAGCGTTGTGTGCCCTTTCTTGTCCTTTCTCACAGTGCAAGTGCACATAACCCAATGCTACTGCCTTTAAAACATTGAAAAAAACCATTTTTGTTCAACATACCTACTGTAAGGGCTCCCTGGGGTCATAAGAAGATTGGAGTTTTGCATATCTATCTACAGATGAGATGAAGAAGAAAATATGCAGGACTGAAAGCGTTTTTATAGGAGGCAGAGGAGCATTAATTGATGGGTGGTAGAAGAAACAATAGGTTTTGAAGGTTGTTGTGTGATCTATTCAGGATTTTCCTACATCTGCCTTTTTTTGCAGGGGGAACAGGCTGTTGTGCCAGATGGGATACCAAATATACCTTGAAGCTTTTAGGTATTTTTAAGGTGGCCTATTGTGATTTTATCTGGGTTTAGTGTAGTTAGGGTATGGAAGCTAAGCTCTCTTAGGTTTGATAAACATTACTGTGTTTTACGGATGAGAGGATGGTGTGCTGAAAATGTGCAGCAGATATTTGGGTTGTACAATTATCCACCTGCTCTTTGATTATCATCTCTGTGTTTCTTAATCACTTCCCCTGTCTGTAACATGGAGATTACATTGCTGACTTCTTCTCTGAAATGTCTGGATGTCTGCTTATGCCATGTGCAGTGCGAGAGCTGGGTATTACTGCTGCTGCTCAGACAGAATTCCCCAGGCCAGCAAAACAGACCTTTTACTTATTCATGTTTAGCTGAATTGACAGAAGCTGCTCCACTCTCTGTAGCAGCCCATGCTTGGAGCCTGTCGAAAAAGCACTTTTACCTCAGATTGCGGCTGCCGGAAGTAGAGCATTGCTGGCTTGCTCTTACTACTTGTGCTCTTGTGTTTTCTTTCCACAAGAAGCTGATCCTGACTCATCAGACTGAGTCTCTTGAGCACTTTGAGGTAGGAGCCTGTTTGAGAAGCTAACACTGGATTTCTTCCTTTTTGTTTCCCGTTTTGAAGAATCTTTCTGCAACTTGTAGAACTCTTGGTTCATCAGCTACTCTGAATGTAGTGGGTGAGGCTTTCCTTCTCCCCTGTGACATTTTCCCTTCTTTTTCACAGAGCTTTGGAAAAACCTAACTTTTTTACTGTTTCTCAAAGTTACTTGCTTAGTTGACATAAACCCTGTCAA
The DNA here is from genome assembly GCA_013398275.1 of Promerops cafer. NCBI lineage: Eukaryota > Metazoa > Chordata > Aves > Passeriformes > Nectariniidae > Promerops > Promerops cafer. The sequence continues at coordinate 171,776 of VZSE01005852.1, read as the reverse complement.
TGAGTGAAGTACAGCAGACACTTGCACATGCATTGGAGTATTTCAGCTTTGTGTATTTCTGAATCTAGAACAGTAAAATGTTCATGGTGGCTGTATTTGGAGTAGAATAGCTATAGTTCTCTTCCTAAGATAGCATTGTAGTGCTCTTGAGGAGTTTTTAGTGTTTTTTAGGTAAGAAATCATCAATTGTAATCACTCTGAATAGACTTAAGAAACCTGTCATCTTTTCTGTTTTCTTTGTGGCTTAAACTTAGTCAACTTGTACAATATATTGTGCTTATGTGTGGTTTTAAATGTTGGGGAAATTAAACAGGGGTTTAATGGAATTGTGGTCTAATGCAGCAGCTTCTATTGATAAGTCATCAAAGTTGTTTTACTGAAGAGCTTTTTCAGTCCTGGCTTTTAGCCCAAGGTCAGTCTGGTTTCTCTGAAGTTAATTTAATTTCTGAAGTATTTTCTTTCTCTTAGGTGTTGGTTGTTGCTCCTTCCCCAGCCAGACATGAAAATGTGCCATCACTGTGCTCGTTACTGTGGAAGCAGTTTCCATCTTGCACAGCAGCATGGAGAGTCAGACTGCAGTCTAGTGAATACAGTCAATTCTGTCAGGGTGGAGACAAAGTCATTTGTGCTGTTAAGAATAAATGAATATTCAGTCTAAATGTTTGAATTCTGTCACTTAGAAAAAGCTGTTTGGTGTTGGCTCTCTCAGTTTGGAGATGTTGCTTCCAGTGCTTGGTTATAATCACAGGTACTTTAACTTGTGTCAAAATAACGGGTTTATTCTGTATTTGCTGAATTGGGTTCAGTCTCACAGAGTTGTTGAAATTGTCCTACACAGGCAAACTTATGTGACAGACCTTACATGGTATTAACGTGGTGTCTGCAGGTAAAATGCAGGTTTGAGGGCAGTTCTGTAGCACTGATTTTTCACGCTTTTGGTTTCAGCAGTCTGAGAAGTTAGTGCTTCTTAACTCCCAGCTTTTTATCTTGGTAATGAAAAGAGGAGGTGGATCAGATTGGATCAAATCAAGCTGATGTCTGTATTTCTCTCACAGTCACTGCTCCTGGAGGATCTGATCAGTCTTTGAATGTACAGGACTGTGGCTGTTCTGGTCAGTGTCTGCCAACAGAGGCTGTTCCTGGCAGGGGTGCATCTGAGTTATTGCAAGTAAACACTGGGAAGATGTTCTGTACTGCATTGCAGGGCATGAAACTGCTTATTTCCCCTCTCCTCCTCCCTGTTCCACTCTGTCTTGGTGGCACGCTAATCTGTTCAAACAGATCCGGTCTCTGCTATCTCACCTGATTAACAAGTCATTGCAAATACAATCATTCCCTCCCCCAGCTTTCCACAAGTGTGTGGGGAGTGCTTGTGAAATTCTCCATTCCTGGATGCCGCTGTTAGGGTTTGTCCTGGCACCCAGGCAGGAGGATTTCTCTCTCAAACTGCATATGTCTGAATGAATCATCATGCAGTGCTTTTAAATCATTTGTCCAGACAGAGGAAAGCGCTGCTACTGCTGCTGGGTGGTTGTACTTGGGAATGGTGGTGAGACTGAGAACGTGAGGAATGTTCAAATTCTCCTGTAAAATTGCTTTGGTATGGTTGAGGAGTACAAAGAAATACTTGAATTGCAGGCTACTGTTGATTTGTAAAAATCCCTGTTTTCTTCTTAGGGGGCTTCTTTGAACCAGATAGTCTCCACTGATTTTGCTTTTGAGTAAATGATAAACAGTAGGAGTTAATGCTTGAGATCTGGTTTCTCTTATTTCATCCCAGGCCCTCTGGGTTTGGGTGCAAAAGGTATGAGAGAGGGACTGTACTGAAGATTTCCATCTCTGTAGCACCATTCGGCACCACAGATTTCTGTGATCTTCTGTGGCTTTACAGAGGTGCCTGATGCTTTTTGCTTGTAGCTGATTTAGCTGCAAACCATGATTTGGCGTGTGAAATTGAGGTTTTGGGTTTCATATTTTGTTAATGTGGACACCATTGCAGCTATATGTCTTTCTCCATAGTGATCCCAGGCACGTATGCTTTTGTCCTTTCTGTAAAAATAAGTCTCCATTCTGAATTTACAACTGCATGATGCATTTAATGCCCCTTCTGTTCCAGCCCTTGCCTTGTGCTTTAACTTCCTTAATTATTCTGTCACTGAGTCAATGCAAGGAATTCTCACACTGGTAAAACTTCCTGCAGGCATTGAATTTAGACACAGGTCTTCTAAACTGGAAGAACATGCACTTTTGGCTGGAGGTTAATGACATACGGAGCAACACATTTTAACAGCTAGTTATGGCTGTGTGCATCTATAGCTCAGCTGTTTTGCTATTAATTTAACTTCATGTTTATGTGTGTTTTCAGCCCTCATATATTCCTATGCTTGCACATGTATGCATCTTTCTTCAAAATACATAAAAGAATGGAGTCATAGAATGGGAGGGGACCCATAAGGATCACAGAGTCCAGCGCTCCGAGCAATCTATTTATGTGTGTATGCAAGTAGTTTATAGCTAAATTAACACCAAATTCTTCACAGGGACTTCTCTGTTTTCACCCTCCTTTGTTTTAAGGCAAAACATGAACTGTATTGTGGCATCTGCATCCCACTTCTGATAGGTCCATAGACTGTAGTCTTGCAAGGGAAAGCTCTCTGAGCCCACTTGAAAGGATTTCCTTGATGTTTAATGCCTGGGGAGGATAGACAGTGTATCCTTTTCTAGAAGAGACCTGCTCTTGCTGGTCTGTCTGTGACCCCACAAGCATAGAAACTGTTTATAGCTGAGCAAGAATTTTCCCTTTTTCCCTGAAGGTTTCTGCGTGTCTTGAGTGCAACCTGCAGCAGAGATGGACACGGAAGGCTTTGGAGAGCTGCTGCAGCAGGCAGAGCAGCTGGCAGCCGAGACAGAAGGGATCTCGGAGCTCCCGCACGTAGAACGCAACCTGCAGGAGATCCAGCAGGCCGGGGAGCGCCTGCGCTCCAGCACCCTGACCCGCACCTCGCAGGAGACTGCGGACGTGAAGGCGTAAGTACGGGGCACTGACACCCGCGGCTCTGCACGCGGCGTGGAAGCTGTTTGTGGGTTTGGTTTCCAGCGTGGGGGAGTCCTGCTGGGAGAAATAGAATGACTGCAAAGCTGTTTTTTAGAATGAACGCAAAGCTTGTGTTTAGTTTTTTTTCTTCCAACCTTTCTCCTACTTCCAAAAAACAATAGGATAGTTGAAGGATTTATCTGAGGAGCTACTGTTCTTGACTTTGGACACTAAAGCCAAAAAGTGCGGTACCATGTTCTGGCTGCTGCTGAAGATGTTTACCAACACGGTATATATTTTTTTCTGTTTGGAAGGACTTGGCAGCTGTGCAGCACTGCAGTGGAACAGCAGAAGGAGTTTAGCAGGGCTGAGGTGTTTACACAGACACGTAGGGCTGTTCAAAGTTTGGTTCTGTGCAGTTTTTGTAACACGTCTGGGAGCACTGTCTATACATGGCTAGCTGCTGACCTAAATATTGGCAATGACTCTGGGTTTAGAGTTCTGTCTGTTCAATACTAATTCCATATCTGTACAATTTCTTCCTTATAGATCTGTTCTTCTTGGGTCTAGAGGGCTTGATATATCCCACATTTCTCAGAGACTTGAGAGTCTAAGTGCAGCCACCACATTTGAACCTCTTGAGCCTGTGAAGGACACTGACATCCAGGTAGGGACATTTAAATCACATTGACATGACAATTACACTGCCCTTGCCACTGCCATTCCTGTGTTGTGGTTCAGAGCTGTTGTCAGGCTTCTGTGGAGATAGTCTTGCTCTCTGTTTAATTCACTGGCTAGAGGAAGTGCAGAGGGGAGATGCTGCTTTCAATGCTGAAAGATGTTTGAGTTAGCCATGAGAAGCAGCGTTAAGGACCAAGATAACAGAAGTACTTTAAGTTCCAAATTCTTGCTGACGTCAAGAGGAACAATGTACATACTCCCTTTGTGGACCTGTCTTGGTTGGCCTTGCAAGCCTAAATTGGTCAGGGATACCTCTCTCATAGTTTTAAAACCTTTTTCATATCTGATTGGAAAAAGACATGTGGAACCACTTTTGAGGCAATTTTGAAGTGTTGGAATAGGGGGCATTTAAGTCAGCAATCGAGAGGTGAGTATAGTTTTTTTGTCTTTCACTGTATCCCAGGTGTCATAACCTTCTCTTGGTGATAGACTGAATTTGCTGTGGTTCAAATGCTGTACTAGATGATTTTATCTTGTAAAGTTTCCTGTAAATTTTCTCTGGGTGTCTTGGAAATTATTGCAACCCATCTAGTTTTGCTTTCTGATTGTTGCCTGCCCTTGTAGAATATCTTTGTGATGAAACCTGCAGTATTCATTACTCAGTTAAGACCTGGTAATAGAATTGATGTTGTGGGTTGCATTGAAGGTAACAGTCTGAATTACTGGTTAATCATTTTGAAGCTCATCTTTTCTCTGCTTTCTGGCAGATGGCTCACTTAGGAGGGTCAGAAGAGTTGTAAGCTCTTTTTTCTTTTTTTGCAGAAGTAGTATGCTAAACTACTTAACTTCAGGAGGGGAAGGGAGGCATGTGAAATTACCCCATTTTATCTAATGTATGTTTTATTTTCACATTTGGTGCTATCCATTTTGGGTGCAGGGCCCTTAGTTGAATTTCATGGTAGTGTTAGGAGCACTGTGGTCTCCTGTCTTCAGGCAGACTTATTTAACCCCAGTTTTCTAAGGCCTCTCTTTCACTAAAGATTAGTACTCTCTGGAGACTTAATCTGTTGCCTGATCATAGAGTGAGAGCTCTAAACCACTGGCATTGTTCGCTCTGTCTTTTCTCATTTGATCCCTTTGTACCTATTTCTGATGTTGTTGTCTCTCTAACTGGTGATGTTAAACTTCGTACGTCTTTCTTGACCTAATTCTGTCTAGATGTTTTTTCAACAACTCTTGCCTCTTTCCTTTTTTTTTTTTAAGGTTTACTACTGCTGTTAATTCTTTGATTTCTACAGTTTTTCCTTTCTGTTGTAAGAAGTATCTTATTGTGGATTCTCAAGCCCAGAAGCAGTAGAGCACTTGATTCTTTGAAGCTGAGATTTGTGGTGCATGAGAAAATGGATGTGATTGCATAATAATAATATTTTATATTACTGCTGGTTACCTAACTAAAATGGGAAGATTTTCTTCTTTCTTAATTATACCAGATCTCAAGGCCTTATTTGAAATGGTGATTCTGGTATATTCTGGTAGTGATCTTGGTATGTTTTCTTATCTCCAGTACCTTTTTTTAATCGCCCTTGTCAGTATTTGAATGTATCCCCCTGTTCAGGAAAAGCTCCAAATTTAACATAAAACCAGTGGTTAATTGCAAATCAATGTGTTTAAATGGCCAAATCAGCCAATGAGATTCAGCCCTTTCTTCAGGAAACCAGCTAAAAAGTACAAATGAGAAACAGGATTAAAATCAATCATTTAAATCAAGGTTCCCTGTTTGCTGTGTTGAATCATAATTAACACTAGTGATCTAATCACTGAAGACTGCAGCTACTCGTCTCTGAGGCCTAATATTTGTGTGCTTTGAATCTTGGTGTTTTTTTTGCAGGCCATGTGCAGAAAATATTCATAGTCAATTAGCTAAAAGTGATTTGCAAGGGGAAGCATGGCAAGGGGCTCCACCTCAGATCATCTTGGAGGAGGCACATGAGCCAAGTGTCAGTTTTAAATGTTTTGTCCCTGCTTGTTTTTGCAGTTAATGGGTGCAAGGATTTTATGTCTTGCAGAACATCATCCTCTGCTCTGAGGATATTTGCAGTCACATCTCAAGCTGTCTGGCTGGTGTCAACTGTGGTCTGTACCTGAAAGTTACTTGCTTAGAATATGGACAAGTCTCTGTACCTATCTGTAGGTTCTGGAATGCAGTCATCAATGCTTTTAGAATAGTTTTTATTAAGTTTTTCTTAGTTATGTAAATGAGGACCTTTGTGTTAGACACTGCTGATAGTCCTCTAATTACCTCTGTTAATCAAGAAGGTCTTAAAATTATTTGATGCTTTAGATAAAGATGTGCTACAAAAGTTTCTTTCTATGTTACTTTTTCTTATACCTCCTAATGATTGTTGGGATTTCTTTTCCATGTTCCTAGATGGTTTCTTAAGTCTTCTTCAGATGTGTTATGTTTGTTTTGGGACAGATGAAGCTATCCCTGTGCACTGTGTAGAATCCTTCCTCCATAAGCTGTTCCCATTGTATCTGGTAGGCAGTGTGCAGAGTGATATAAGGGAGAGGCCTGCTTTATTTCTTTAAAGGACTTTACTGTTCCTCTGCTGTTACTCAGTATTTACACAGGTGTACTGGTAAACTTTAATTCTGTGGATTAGGAAGGCCTGTTCTGTTCTGCATCAAGCCCTCAGCCTGTGCCTTCTGGCATTATCATTACTCTTTTTAACCAGCAAAAACTTCTTCACATATTCTTAATGAACTTGGTCCACACTTTATCATCAGTATTGTAGGCTCAACTGTCCTTCCTCAGACCTGTTTTTTCCTGATGCTCAACATAGTCTCACAACCCTGTGTAGTTTGCAGCAAGTTTATTTAGTCTGAAATCCCTTCTGGAACTTAATTGTCATTTGTAGATTCTTTAACACTTCAGTTATTCTTGTCTGTGTGGTTCCTCATATCTGTCCCTTAGTCTTCAGTGTGAGCACGTATCAGTTCATAAATACTTTACAGCCTCATTTGCCAAAGAGACTGAAACTTTTTTTGGGTAAGCACCTGAGACTGGAGCTCTGTGCCTTCTTCCCTCTGAAGAGGTGGTGGGGCTGCATTGGTGCAGCCTCTGTGTACCACAGCACAGGAGAAGGTGGTGAATATGGGCACTTGTGCCAGAGGCACAGACCTAATACACTGTTGCAGTTGTGTGAAGGCTAGAAATATAATTAAATCTTTATTGTATGAATTTTAGGGTTCTTCTGACTTTTAAATTCTATCAAAGCTCTTACAGCATGTAAATACTCTTTAGACTTTCTGCCATGTGTTCCCATGTCACTCCTTTGCATCTAGAGATTTCTCTGTCAGTTTGCTTGAGCATTCCCTGCATTCTTACCTAAAGCATTTATTTATTGTCTCTGTTCCTTCTTCCAGTGCAGTCTGTTCTAGCAGCCTGTGGGAGGCCAGCACAGAGAGATATGCTAGAATCTAATCTCTCAAATGATGGCAATCACCACTGCAGAAGGAGAATGCCAGGAAATACCGTATTTCTTTATATAGAGAGAGTAAAACAGCAAGAAAAATCAGAGGGGAGCATCCTAGGACATGAAGTCCCAGGATGCTGGTGCAAGACATTCAGAAAGTGTTAAGAGAATCTAGAAATTCACCTTAATAGAAGTCTCAGCTTGGGTTAACAAGCAGGAGGGACTTTCTGTACAGAACCTCTTTAAATGGTACTCTGTAGTGCTGACTAAAAAGTGCACCAAATTGCAGCTCAATTAATTATCTGAATTATTTATCAGTTGTAAAATGTAGATTGCTTGCACATAAAAGGGTTGTGAGTCCAGGAAATGTCTCCCACTAGAGCAGTAGGCCGGGAAGATTATGTAAAAGATTCTAGGCTTGCCATTAAATTATAGGAATTTGTATTTTTCCTCTCTAATTTCAAAGTTTGTGTTATTAAATTGCATGCAGAACAACAAACACTTCTTGCAGTAAATCCATTTTAAAATAGTTATGTCAGGAGTTTTTAAAGATCAAGATTTTTCTAAATTGTCAAAATGCCCTATTTTGGCAGAATCTTTTCAAGACTGAATCTGTTAGTCAAGTGCTTCTTGATCTCATATTTAGCATGTATTTACGTGCTTGGGTCTTTTGTTTGTTTCTTTTTGGCTTTTAAAAATCCAGGGTAAGGCTTGACCATGCAAATCTGTATCCCAAGGATAGGTTGTGTGCATATAAACATAACATTGCCATTCCATTCAGAAAAGGTATTTCTTCACTCTTCCAAAGCTGCAAACTATGATGTCCTCTTCTAATGAGCACTGTCATAGCAGATTCTATCTCAGGTTGCAGTAATGGCAGCCAGAGGAGGAATTATTCCAAGACTGTGGATAGGATTTGCTGTTGTAACAAGTGAAGTGGGACCTGGCCCCTGCACTTGTGCTGTTTGGTTTATGTGTGAAGGTCAGAGAGAGATTCAGTGCTGCTCTGTCAAACTGATTTTTGGTGTACCAGGTAGGAGTCAGTTGCTAGATCAAGGCCTGATTTATTCCTGCTAAGATCATTTGACTGGTTACAATGTATGTTATGCTTTACTCTGGGCTTTGTATTTTGAGCATGTCACTTGGCTTGATACTAGATTTGGTTCTTTGTATGCTTGTTATGAAAAATACAAGCTCAGAGTCATGGTGGTAATTTTAAAAAATGGTTTTGCTCTATTTTTTCTGGCTCAGTCCAGCTCTGTGCAGATTTGTGAAAAGAATACTAGAAGCAGACACAAGCTCTCCTTGCATGCATTGCTTATCTGCTTAGAAAGTTTGAGGTGAAGGCCTAGCTCCATTACAATGAAGGAAAATTTTGCTGAATTATCTCATTTGTACAAGTTTCACCTTGGCCTTCTGACCTAGGCAGAACTGAAATGAAAGGTTGCATACTAGGGTTTGGTTTTGATTTCTGAGCATTGTCTGAGTAGGTCTCTGAAGGTCCAGATACAGAAATAAGAGCTTTTATCTAAATGAGGGCAGAGGGTTAGACTGAAATCTCTTCAAGCAGCAAAAGAGACAGACTGAAATTAAGTATCTGGGATATTTCGAAGCTTTTCAAAGTACCGTAAATAAGTTTTGTATCAAAGGTAGCTTTAACTTCTACTTTAGTGTTGATAGAATCTGGGTCCCAGGTTGCTTTCCCCGCCCTGTATGTTCTGTTTGTGTGTATGTGTGTGTATGAGTTGTAATTTAAAAATTCTTACTCTGACATCAGGTACTGCAAGGGTGCATTATTCAACAATTGAGCTCTTATTGCTATTTTATGTTACCATTTTTGATATACTTTGTGGTATCTGCTAGAATAATACCAAAGCCTGTAGTAATCTACTAGAGTGTAACTAAAATCAGAGTTTATAAATGGAAATGCTGACACAACCTTGAAGGGCCAACCTCAAGTGCTGTTCACCATCAATTGTTTGCATTAGCTTAGCCTGAAAATGCATTTTTCCTTTTGCAGATTTTGTCCTTTCTCATTTGCCAAACATTGATTTCTCCCCCCGCCCCCAAGTCCTTCAGTTCTAATGGAGCTTGAAATTAAGGTGGCTTTATTTTTCTGTGGCTTCCTTGTTCATCCTAATCAATGATGCCAGCACAGCTGTGGGGACCTTTTAACCATTGCAGAGCCATGGTGGTGAATGCAAGAGGGCAACCTTTGACCTTGGTTTTTTTAGGGTTGGTCATTAGCTGTTGGTTTTTTTGCATTGCTGCAGTCCAAATGAAAAATACTATTTTTGGTCATAGTTGGGAATTCTTCAAAAACTGTAGAAATGTTTGGCTCCAAAAATACCTCTCTTCGAATGTTCTTAGAAGTAATTTTTTTCTCCTCCCTTTACTAGTGCATGCTGGTATCAAACCCTGTTGTCCTCTTTGCCTAGGTTGTCTCACCGATTGCATTCAGGATTTTAGCCTTAATGTACACATTTAGGCATGTAAATCAAGAATATAAATATCCCAGTAATGAAATGTGGCCAGAGGCAGTTTGCACACAATTGAAGAAAGCAGTGGTGGGGAATGAATGAGTATTTTGACATGCAGCAAATGGAGCTAAGGGATGTAGACCTTGGAAATATAAATTACAGAAACTTACTCAGCTCATCTCTGCTGTGTTTGAGGTCTCCTTCTTCTAAGTAACGTGTAACAATTTTATATAAACTGCAGCCTGCCTGTGCTCTCTCCTGGGTGATGTGGCTTGCAGGGCTTTGGGCAGCTCGCAGCCCTGGCAAAGCAACCAGGGGATCAGTGGCCTGTCTGCCACCTCCCTGACACTGAGAGTCTCCCAGGGCCCCTCTGAATGAACAGGCTGGCCCAGAGCCTCCCCAGGCCTGTGCTGATTAAAGGATGCCCTGGGAAGTACCAAGCTGTGTGAAGATTGGGATGTGACTAGGATTTAAGAGCACAGGCTTCCCTATAGCCAGCATGGGGTTTTGGGGTCTGTTTTGGTTTTAAGTTAAAAGGAATAAAACACAACAAAACCAAAACACCCCCTTTTTTGGCATCGGATAGGTGAGTAAATAACACTATAGGAAAAAAAGGAGGAAAGAAGGAAAAAAAAGCCCAAAACACTGGGAATTTTTTTTTGCTTGTCAGTTCTCCCCTCATGTTTGTAATTTACATCTAAGCAGCAGTTTTTCTCTAGTTTTCATTACTGCTTTAGTGGCATGGTTTAGTGCAGTTTTAAATTACCCTGGCCTTATTAACCTTAAACATACACACCCCAAAAAACCCAAACCATGGTGCCTTTAATGTAGAATACTCAGGTGTTTCATTAGTTGGCCAAATTACAGTCATTCAATAAATATTCTGATAGTGAATTATTTTAAATTTCGTTTCTTTGCTTGGCTGCATGCTAATTGGAGTAATCATGTGGTGATCTTCCAGTTCATCATGGTTCTGATCATGGATTCCTAACCTTAAGGGGTTTGGGAACAGGGAGAGAAGATACATGATCTGCCTTTCTCTTTCATCGTGGGTAAGTAAGAGGGTAGGAAAGATATTTCAGAACTTTATGCTAATGCAAGGTCATGAGATGGAAAAACTGGGAGCTCTGCTTCTAGTAGCTGTATTTATTGATCTATTTAAATTCTGCTATGTCCTGGCACATTTCACATTTCCTGTCGGCTTAATCCAGATATGTTCTTTGCATCTCAAATCAGGACATCTGTAAACTTTTAAGAAATGTTTTTGTAACAGATACTTCAAACATCTTAAATCATACCAGATTTTGAGTCATAATGCTTGACTTCATTCCCCCTCCCCTGGTTTTCTTCTTTTGCCATGTAGCTCTGCCCTCATTTGAAAATAGTTCCAATTTCTAATTCAATGTTAACTCGTTAACTAGTCCTGTGAAGGAGCAAAAGCGTAAAAAGGCAGTTTGGACATCACATATCCAAAATGCAGCCTCTCCTCTGCTGAGGTGTAGACATCTCTTCTCTTGGTAGCAATGCAGGATCCTTTCGTAGCTGGAACTCGGCAGCAAACCTGTATGTGAGGATCTGAGCCAGAATTTCCCCAACAGCCTGCTTGTAGCAGTGTTAATATTGCAAGAAGTACTGTGGGATCATTAATGACTTTCAGGATCTGTGTTGCATCTGACCAGGAGGACATCATTTCTGGCAGTGTGGTACCTCTTAGTGTCACGCTGTCCCATTAATTTAGGGCTCACTGAGGTCTTGTATTGGCTACTGACCTAGACAGTGTGTGCTCAGCATGTGCAAATGAACTGTTGGAATTGATGTTTTCAAGGTGCAGGAAAAATTTAGTAGAATGGTTTCATCTCTGCATTTATACAGATTGGTGAGGAGAAACAATGCTGAGATGCAACCTGGCAATTTGTCCCTTCCACATACCATGTGATAGGGCACTTACTTGGATTAAAGAAATGATACTATTTATTTGAGTCTCAAATGTAGCTTTTGCAAAGCATAACTCCTGTTTTGTTTTGTAACATTTTTTAAACCATTTCAAATAAAGCATAGACCTTATAGGAGAGGATTTGGAGTTTTCCAGTACCTTTATTATAGCCCTGAAATGAAAGATTTGCAAGGCTGTGCTGGAATTTCAAAGTGGAACTGATTATACACAGAAGTGAACCCACTTCATCTATGTTGCATGTAAGGGGAAAAAAATTGTCAAAAATTAACAAGAAGGTAAATGAGATTTCTAATATATGAGCAGCATTTTATATAGTAGCAATATAAGACCATAATTTGGAGGGGGGGGGTAATTATTTTTTACTTACTTATTTTTAAAGCAGTCCAGTTTTCTCAGTGGACCTTGGTATGACCTTCTAGTGCCTCTGTGGAAATTGGAAATGGAAGCTCTTGGCTTTGGGAAGCCCTGATCACAGCCATACAGAGGTGTTGTTGAGGGGGCTTCTCACCAATGGCAGAAGCTTTCAGCCCAAGTGTTGCAGTGGGTTAATGGAGTTAAGCCATAGGTGTGGGATTGAAAAATTGAATTTACCTATTTAAATCAATATGGCTTTTTGCTCTTCTGAAAAAGAGGAAAAAGAAGCTAAAGTTTCCCAAGTGCAGTAGGAAAAAAAGAATTCTGATTTTCAGCAAACTTGCCTGAAATGAGACAAGAGGGGCTTGGAGCTGACCTGTAAGAGAGGTGAAATTGTTACCTTTCTCCTGAGCTGTTGTTTCTGTGGGTTTTTTTGCGAGTCTTTATTACATGAGCATTGTCTTGATCATTTTTCTCAATTAATCCCTCATGGTGCTGTGAGCAAATCACCCTTCCACAGGGGAAATCTGTAATGTGAGTAGGCCAGACTCTCTTGCTGAACTCCTGTGGTCACAAACAGCATAAAACCCTGGACACTCTGTTTTCAGTGAGGCAGTTCATCAAATTTATTAGGAAAAGCAGCAGCTGCTGCAGCTCTCAACTCCCTCCCCTCCTCTCAAGGTCCCCTCATTTACTCAAGCCTTTAGAAAATGTTCCTCGACTGATGAATTCCACTGGGGTTTATTACTAAACCATTTGTGTAATTTAGCAGTCTGGTAAAGGCCACAGGTATATTGTTGTGGATGCCCTCCTCTCCCCTGTCGTAATTAGTCAGTTTGACTCCACATCCAAAATCTTAATCCTAGGCATTATCAAGCTTTGGTTTAAAACAGTCACTAACTAAGAAGTGTGTCAACTGTGACTGGGCATCAAACTGTGAATGTACTTAAGCTTCCCCATACAAAACAGCAGCCTGAAAATTTGGCAGTTTGCGGAAGAAATGTTTGGGTTGTGCGCAGGGATGTTTTTTAACTTTTCTTTTTGAGGTCAAAATGAAATTCTTATTCCTGCCAAGAAAGAAAGTTGCAGCCTTTTGAGGTAGAACTAAGGATACATGCATTTGTTTCGCATATTTAGTTTTTGGCACAACTTCTGTTCTCACTGTCTCCTGTTTTCTTTCCTATCCTTTATTTCTCATCTTTCTTCCACTCTCTTTTTGTTTTCTTACTCCAGTTGTGTTCATTCTCTTTGCTTTTCTGCTCTGAATTCACATATTACCTCCTCCCAGCGCTTTACTCAAGTCTCTGTTTTGACACTATTTTGGGTGCAAAAGTTATTTGTTTACTTTGAGCTAAAATATTAAACTGCTCAAACAAAAAGCAGTTACTGCAAGATGTCTCATTGGTTTTCCATGCATGTGGAAATGACTGAAAGAAGCTTAGAGAGATGAGTTGGAAATTTCCTATACTATTCTATTCTTTGTATCTCAGTAAGCATGCAAGATGCATGATACTCTACAGAAGTACCAAAATGCTTATGCAGCATTATGAGCCACAGTTAACTGATCATCATCCAAATTCATTGGAACAGCATGCTTAATTGTTGCTTGGTAAAAATGGCTCGAGGAGGTTGGAGAGATTTAGTTTTAAAATAACTTTATAGAGGATTGAAGTATCATGTTGCTAGGTGGTGTGACTGCAGTGGAAGTCTCTGTGGACTACACTTTCCCAGAATCAGTTTCTGGATTATGTGTTACCTTCAGTGTCTACTGTGGGATGGAGGGGGAGAGAGAGAGACATTTTGTCACATGTGTTATTTTTGAGGGAGCAAAGGGAAGGTTTGCCAGTGTCACACGAGTGCTGTTCAAAGGCTGATGAATGAGGAAAGGCAGTGGTAAACACTTTAGTGCTCAGTTTCAGTTTCAGCAGCTTTATTAAACCTTGTTGAATACTTCAGTTGTCTATCCTAGGCTTGATTGAGGGATATGGGATTAGCTGATAGTAAAGTTGTCATAGCTGATTTCTTAGATTGGATTTGGGACATATCTGTTTGGTTGCCTTTACATGCTTATGTTCAGCACTGGATAACTCGGAGGAGAAACACTGACAAAGATGTTCATGGGGATATCTACTTGCTTTATTAGGCTTCACCTTGTTCCTTAGTGGTTAGAGACTGGTTATGCTGAAGCACGAGGAATAATATTTCTTTCTACAATTTCAGTGTTAAACTCAGCTCTAGTTACTGTCAATATCAATATACATACTGAGTCAGTTCTTAATCCCATTATGGTTTGGCTTTGCCATCTTCCTGTGGCAGTAAATTCCACAATCCAATTACAGATTATGTTAAAATTTATTTCCTTTTGTTGGTTTTGAGCTTGGCATCATTTACACAGACATTGTTTCCTTTTTGTTCAGACCTATATCAACTGGATTTCAGTATCTGCCCTTTCTAGAACAGTTACTTCACTTAAAGTACCAGCTCTTACTTGGTTCCTTTTTTTAATGTTATTCATCCCAAAAGTGTTCCCAGACCATGTCACATGCTTTTGACAATTCCGAGTGTGTCCTGCACTTTCTATTTTGAGGGTGTCTGTCCAGCTTACACAGTGTTGTTGATAACACCAGTTTGTTTGGTTTTTCTGATAATGATGTTTGGTGTAGCCAAACTCTGTGTGAAAGGCAGAAGTAGTAATCTGTGAAGGATTTGCTTTTAATCCCAGATAAATGGGAGTGCATAGGTGAGAATACTGTACAGTATCATGACAAATCCTTATCTCTGAACACAGTTCAGTAGGATTCTTTGGGCCAGATTCTAATGTATGAGAAAAGAAATTTCTGAAGAGAGTGGGGGAGGACATGCAGAAGGAAAAAAACAAACCACATTTCAAATAGATGATAAAACCTGTGTGTTATCTCCAGATCCTCTGAGCAGTAATTGATTTTGCCTGCTATGGTTACCATACAGTAACTCTGAAACATTCATTATTTCTTTCCTGCCCCAAGGCTTGTAGCAGAAAATGGCATATTTAAATCCTTTTACTCTGTCTGTTAAGTAGATACAAAAACGTGAAGGTTTTAATGAATGTGAAATAAGTGCTAATGCAGTAGTCAAAAGACTCACCATTGTTTTGACTAAATGAGACTGTGACCATCTTTAGGTTCTAGTGAAAGCTAAATGCTGGAAGCTGGATGCAGAGATCCATCTCACTGTGGAATTACACATTTCAACCCTGTACTCTGGTTTGTTTGTTTTTCATAGATCTAACCATGCTATATTTCTTTTAGTCCCCCTCTATCTTGATTTAATTTTTCCAAGGTTAAAAATAAAAATGGCTTATCTAGGAAATTTGCAGCTCATTGCTAATGGTAAGAATGTTGATTACTCAACAGATACAGTGAATCAATATCACTTCTCTTATTTTTGTTTTGCTGTTTGACTTGAGGTTAATGTTTTGGCTTCATAGTTCCTGGTAAGATGAAGTGTATGACATTGCTGTGCATAATTAGCTAAAGTTACGCTAAATGTTTTGTTATTTGTCTGTGGTATCATACTCTTTGATGCTTTATTCTCTACCTTTTTTAATGTCCTTTTGGGTTTTTGTTTTCCTTGTCTGAGGAAAACTTTGGTTTTATTTTTGGGGGTTTTTAAAAAATTATTTATGAAAATAAGCACTCAAGGCGGACACTTCCTCTGGCTTGTTGCTGGAACAGGGGGAAGCTGGGCTGGAAATTATTCCCATCAACTAGTAGTGTGAAGTCTTTGGCTGAGAGTTGATGGTAACTTGTCACTCAGTTATATCCCTGTTAGTCACTGTAGCAGAATTGTTAGCTTTCTCTTCCTTTTTCCTTATTTCCTCTGAGGTACTCTATTGGCTTTCGCCTTGCTTTTGCATTTTCTCTCAGAGAAATCTCTCCAGGGTGTAAGGGGTGTTATACTGTGTCTCTTGAAAGCTGTCAGAAGGCAGCTGGGAATCTCCAGGCCTTCCTGCCTCCTTACTGGGTCCACCAGTCAGCAGGGCAGTCCTCTCTACGAAAAAGAGTCTGCGGCTTGTTTTTGAAGGCTGGGAAGTTCTTGCTGACATTTAGGGATGCTGGATTTGAGGAGGAAACATTACATATGAGTCCATCTATCCCCAGCAATGGCAGAAATGGAGTGCCTTTTGCAAAGAAAGCATCACTGGGAAAAGAGAAGCAAGTCTTGCTCATCAGTCAGAAGTTATTCCTATAATAAGTACCCAAAGCTAAACTTCGAGGGGTAACATTCTTCTGCAGCAGAATAGCAGAACAGATCTCCTTCCTGCAGGGGGTTGAATCTGCCGTGTGCCTTAAAGGGCAGAATTTAGTTGTTTGTCTCAACTAGATGTCTTCTCTTGGTTGTAAGTTTGCTCTGTTTGTCTTAGAAAATTTCTTCCTCAAACTCTTCAGCATGCATTGCCTTTGAAGAAGCTGCTGTAACATTTTCTCTCTCTGAGATGAAATACTAATTTCCAGCCAATATATTATGTATTAGCAGTGCATCCTGGCAACAAATGTTGCTTGAAACCACATACTCAGAGAGGAAGGTGGGAAGTGCAATTCAAAGACTCATGTTGCAGAGACAGCTCAGCAGAACATGTTGCATGTGGGAAGTGCACCTGTGGATCCAGAGAAGGTTCATCTTGCCATCTTGGAGGAGTTTCTAAATCATTTGATTTCATGCAGATCTCTGAGGTGGATCCTTTTGCCTTCAGCATCCCTGGTTGGTTTCATCTACAGGAGAGAACACGCCTTGGTACTGGGCATTTGCAAACCAGTGTTTGTCTTGTGGCAAGCATACTTAATGGTTATGGCCCTCCAGAAAAAACGTGGAAGCTTTGAAACTGGAAGGTCCGATGCTGAAGGAGGACAAGGATGGCCACTGCTTAAAATGCAAATGGCTTTTGCTGGAGCTCTTTAATATGCTGATCAATTGACTTCAGGCAGTTATATGGCCAAAGACTCACTGTTGCACTGCACCTGGTGCAGGGGTTACAATCTGGTTGTCCGTGCCACTGCCAGCTGTGCCTTCCCATTAATGAAGCTCTTTCTAGCATCAAAAGCAATGGCTTGCTGATCTCATCCTTTTCCTAACTGAAGTTCTAGAGTGATACAATGGAAACCATCATGACCAGTATCCTGTACCTCTCTGCTTTATGGAAAATGCCTGCAGTGAAATAGAGTCTCTACCACATGCAGTTAAACAAAAGGTCTTTTTGTATCTTTCACCATTTATTTTTCATTTATTTTTTATTTTATTTTATTTTTGCAATTTGTTTTTGTAAGCTGGATGTGTAGTCAATGCACTTCATTGAGAAGCTAAGGAGTTCTGTTAAATATGTGAATTTGTGCAGGGAGAGTAGGTAGGCAGGACCTCAGAGTTTAAACAACTCCCGAGCTTATTGATTTATTTTACTCAAGTTTTTTACCTCTTGAAACAACTCTTTGCTACAGTTATAGCACTGGACCATTTGCCTTGCTGTGTAGTATTGACTAATTATCTTTTAAAAAAATGAACTTGCAGCTTCTAGAGAAAATCAGGAGTGACACCATATCAGCACCACAGGTGGCAACCTCTTCCTCAGACAGAGACTCCACATGGTCACACAGTAATGCTGCTTAGCGTAAGGCTGCTGGCCCTGCAAAGTGCCAGATCTGAAAGGCTGAAATACTGACCTTTCTAATACCATTTGTGGAACCAGTGCAGTGAGTTAGTTTATTGATAGGCACAGTTTCACAGACTAAATCTTGCTTACTCAGACTGACAGTCTCACAGCTAATTCCTTTGGACTCTTCCAGGGCCTTCGTGAGTGTAAAAAATTTAAGCATAGCACTACGTTTTGAAGTGTTTGTATGAATTCAGAGCATTTTGATATAGTGTGGTCATTCCATCAGAGTAATCTTACCTGTGGGATCATCAGAGCTTCCTTTTGCATTAATACCAAAGATTTAGTTAATTGTTACTTTGGATAGCCCAACAAAACTGAAAGAGCTGTCTTTTGTCCCTTGGTTTTTGGGTATGGTTTGGGTCTGGATTTTTATTTGTTTGTTTTTGCTATTAATCTCTGAACATCTTGCCTAGGTGCTACTAGAAGCATCTGCTGAACAAGCTGTTGCTACCAGCAGTAGAAGCAAAACTCTGCAGGTGTCAAATGCAATGTCAAATTTCTGTGGCTGGTAGTTAATGTGTTTATTACAAAAAAAGACTTAGTGATTCTTAGGATGTGTTACTGAAATATCTTTTAAAAGACTTTTAAACTTTATTTTCAAGAGAAACATCAGCTATTTTGGAGCTTAGATACACTGACAGGCCTAGGACATAGAAGCACAGGGTAATGGAAGTTGAGATAGGAGCAAGTTCATGCAAATCAATATTGAGTGTAACTGTGGAGATGTCAGGATGGGAATCTCCAGGAGAGCTGCAATTCAGTGTATTGAATCGTTAGAGTGTGCAGCCAGGTGGGTTATTGGCAGTGTACATCTGCTGGGCTTCTGCCTCCAGTTACAGCAGCTTCCAGCTCATTGAATGTCACGTAGTTTAAAAGTAGGGGCTGGGTTGAGCAGGACAGGTAGTGACTGACAGTAGGGAAATGTTGCCCTACGACATCATAACTTATATTAATGACTGGCTAAAACAATTGGGAGGTTCAATTGCATGTGGAATATCAAAATGCCTTTGTCCCTGGCCTTTGACTTCTTGAGATCTATATTGAGATCTAAGCAACTGTTCTCCATAGTTTGTAAGTGTCTAATGACAAATTGCATCTTACATTGTTTTATAGCACACTATGTGAAAACAACTGAAATGCAGCCCAAGCAGATAGCTTTTGAAGACAGAGGTTATAAATGAGATGTAAAAATGGAGAGTGTTCTGGGGTTTCAGGTTTTGGTTTTGTATTTGGGTTTTTCAGGGAAACTGAGGGTGGATTTAGAACAGCTCATAAAGAGCTAATGATATAGGATTTCAGCACTTGAGATTTATCTGTTTGTACTTGCTGACTGAAAGCAGCACATTCAAATCAAACCAGCACACCGCTGTCAGATGTGTTGTGGATGAACAGGGAATGGGGGTTTTTTTCAGAGGTTCCACAGGACAGAAGAAAGAAGAGAATGTTGGTTATAAACTTTGAAAGCAGCTGGCTGAAATACGTTCCAAGAGTATTTTGGAGCAAGAGTGCCAGTTTAAATATTTATGCAGTGTTTTATTGTACTGATTCAAATATTGAATAGCACCTGACCCTTGAATTTTTGGATTGTTGCCTGACTGGCACCCCCTGATGCATATATTTACTTAGAAAATGGCCTTCTGTGGCAGCTGCTTTTCATTGCAGGAAATTGGGAAAGCTGGATTTTGATCCAATTTTTGTCATGATTTTTATGCCTGACTTTGAGCTGAAGAAGTGCCTTCTGATGCATCAGTTTCTTCAGCTGAGAATTAAAAGTTGGATTTACCACTGGCTCTCACAAGATTGTGAGATTCTGTAGTGGAAGCTTATTTGGATGTTTTCCTTTTTGTTATTTTCTCAGACCTCTTTATTGTTCAAAGTCCTGATCAATACTGGGCAACACTTAACTGGCCTCCAACTTCCCCTCCCTCAGATACCACCAGACCTTGTAAAAAAATAAGGTTGTTTCTTTCCATCAGTAGTTTTCTAGTTTGGTAGTGCTAAACAGCACAGTCCTTGGCTGGCCCTGTGGTACAGACTGTCAGCAGAGCTCCTTTGCCCACATGAAACAAGAAACTGAAGCCGTGCTACAAACACCTGTCCACTGGCAGCTCTGCTGAAACCACCCTTTTGTCATTAAGACAGCTGCAGACTGGCTGTCACCAGTCTAGTCTGGAGATCTTCAGTTTTTCTGAGCTGAAATTGTGCAGACTGCTATTAATTGCTACTCTGAGCTGGAATTGTGGCCACACAAAAATGCTTTAAGCTGGCAGTTTAGAGTTGCAGGCTAAAACTTCGGCCAATACAGCTACTGCCTGCTGCCCAATATAATCATTTTATGCAGAAGTATTTAGTGGTGTGATGGCTCTCAGTTGAGATGGATTATTTAGGATGTGCCCAATGTAGAGAGAGTGAGCTGAAGTAGCAAAACCTAATAGTCAGAGGTCTGGCCTAGGGTATTGCTGGGCACACACCCTGCTCCTGAACTTGTATTGTGTGCTGGCAAACTGTTCCATGGTCTGTGAGGACCTGGGTGTTCCTGCCCCTTGCCTGCCAGCCTTGCAGCTGCTTTTGCAGAGCTCAACCTCAAGATGCAGGTGTCCTGACTTCAAAATATCAGCAAAAAGTCTTTCCAAATTCCCAGCCATGCTCTGTGCTTGTTTATAGCTGAAACCCCAGGGATGCAAGATGGTTTTAGCAAATAAACGTAAGGGATCTGTGGAGGGATTTCTGAAACAATCATGCTCTGTTTCCCTCTGTGTATTTGCGGACTTGGAGAAGAAAATGGAGAATTCAGTTGGCTTGTTTACCCAAACTATTAGGCTGGCTTAGCCATTCTGTGATGAAGTTCCATTTCAGTACTGAGCTTACTAGGCTGGGGAGATAAAAATGATCAATTTGATTGTTTATGTCCTCCTGTTTTTACATTCAGGTTTCACAGGATCAATGGATCATTGGATCAATGTCTGCCACCATTTCTTCCTGTAAAGCATACCCTGAACCTTCTGCAGACATACACAGCTGCTCCAAGCATCCAAAAACTGTGGGGTTTTTTCCACTGTCAAGAAATATAGTGGTGGCTCAGCACTATGGCCATGGCTCTGACTGGGAAGCCAGAATTAACTAAATTTAAAGCATTTGTTCTGTTGCAGAGCAATATGGCCTGATGGTCATGCTTTCCAGAGGGTGTCCAAAACTCCTGCTCTGCAAAGGTTGCTTTTGGCTTCATTTGATCAAACTGATAGGATGGATATGTAGAGGGCTTGTGCAGGGCTGATGATGTGCAGGCAATTAAAATCTATGAATTGGATTAAAACACAGATCTTAGTATGCTTTGATGGGATTTTTTTTTGTTTTCTTCTGACTGAGATGCTTTTTGGAGATAAAGTTGGAACCAGCTCCTAATTTGCAGTTGCTTGGGGCTTTGTTTGTGGTTTCTTTATTTTGCTGCTCTTACCTATTGACCTGCTTGATTAGTTTTGTGTCTGAACTTCTGTCCTTTTTATTCCTGACTTTTCTGCCCTGCCAGAACACAGTTGAAAAACAAAAATCTGTGCAGTTCAGAGGACCAATTAGGTCTAGACTTTAAGATAAATGCTTAATGACTGTGAAATAGTATGTGCTTCATTTCTTGCTTCAGGACTCTTATTTTTTTATTAGGAGCTGAGTTTGACAAAGAAGGATGAGGCCAGTGGCAGTTACAAAGGGTGCATTGTATTTTTACTGCAGTACTAAGTATTGATTGTTGACTTATTGATAGGCTTAATGCACAACCATTTCCTTAGTTAGTGTTTGAATGTCCATTAAAATGTGGCTTGGTGCCAGAATATTGAAATCCTACGTTTATAATATAATTTGTCTATCCAAAAGTACTAATGTGGTTTGGGTTTTTTAAAAAAAAAGATAAATAGGCAAGTTTTGAGTTTCCTTGTTTTGTATTTGTTAAACTTCACATACTGAATTGAACCTCTGAAGCAGGAGACACTGAAAAGAAGAGAGAGGGAGGCTGACAGAAATTCTAATGTTTTGAGGTTTGTGCCTCTTGATATTTTTCACCTTTGATATTTGACATGCCCAGCATTTGCTGAGCTGCTAACAGACATTAAGGGATGCTCTAATTTATTAATTTTAAACTAGTTCCTGTTTTTTCTAGGTGAAAGTTTATTTGTATAGATTGACAAGTGTGTTGCATGTTAGTAGCACTACTGATAAAAATATGCCTGTTGTGGTCACTGTGTAATGCTTCTCCAGATGTGAGATGGAGCATGCCCTCTCCTCCCTGCAGCACCATCAGTAATCTGTGCTCAGTTCCAGGGATGCTTCCCAGTGTGGTTTAATGGTCCATGTTGCTCTTGGTCCCTTCTGCTTGAGTCTCAGGCTCATGCTACTGATGGCCAGTTGTCCAACTTGTAGAAAAGACCACATCAGGTTTTGGACAAATGGGAGTGGAAGACCTGATGCTATTGCTCTTGCACACGAATAATCCTGTAGAAAGCAGCTGTCCTGATAATTGGGGTGACTTTCTTGTATTGATAAGGTAGATAGGGTGGAACTTTTAATTGCTATGAATCACCTGCCACTGTGGTGAGCCAGACGCCTTTCCTTACCCAAGCATTTCCTTACGAATTGCTCTGGTACTGGTAACCAGGGATCCTTCAGGAGCCATCTCTCTCTTTTATAGAAACACAAACCTTCACAAAACAGAAAAGATTAATCTTCTTTTGGTTTATGTGTATCTGAGGGCTTGGGTGGTGGCATGGCCACACTTTTGGTGGAAAATGATATTTTCAGCTGTCTTGTTCTGTCAGGTAGTTTTGCTGTTTGTTACAGCCTGCTGAAAACCAATAATTACACAAATACACAAATACTTCACTTGGCTAGAAGTACTGGAAATTAAGGGATACCAAAGCAGCTTTCTGCACTTCCAAATACTAGGGGAAACACTTGACAAAAGGTGAGGAGCCAAGAGTTTGCCCTCTGGCTACTGTCTTGAGTGTTACTTAATCTCTGTCACTTAGACTTGTAGCCAGGACTTGATACAGTCCCTTTTCCTGTCATTTCAATTAAATAATAAGGTTTTGTAAAGTAGGGTTTTTGCCTGTTAAGAGTCCACCATTTTATAAGAAATTATGATGATACTTTTGGAAAAAAAAAAAAGTTTTTCTCTCACTGAGAAGTAGTGGAAATTGCTCCATCTCTGAGCAAATACCAGTGTGAGTGGTATAATTACCAAGATGAAGCTTATGCTGGTATTTGTGTTAAAACAGACTTTTTATCTGCCATGGCATATCTTGGGCTTAGCGTTTGTTTCTCCAGTGATCTCACTTTCTCCATCCCCCTCTTTCAGTGGTCTGCCAGATCTGATACTTCTGTGCAGAGGTGGCCATCACTACTGTTCACCATCTTTCCAAAACGTACAAAGATCATGGAAAAAAACTTCCAGGGTTTTTTTTTTTTCCTCTATGCAGTTCATATCCATTCAATTAGTGTGGTTGGTCTGTGAAATTTTATGGTTATTTTTTCAAAATTTTGACTTTAGGTGACAGATGATGAAGCAGTTTGGAAATTAGACTCTTCTCTTTCATACCAGGTGTGAAAGAGAGAACATAACAAGCTACTGCAGATTTTCAGCTCATCTTTTTGTGGAGTACAATACAGTATCTAAGCATTTGTACTCACTTTGCATGGACTCTTACGTGGCATGGTCCCAGCTTACCTGACTTACTCAGAGTTCAGCTTTAAAAGGTAGAAAAGAAAGGACATTACTGTATAGCAATTTAATTAACACTATGGCAACAACTATATATAGACTTTAAATAATTGCAGTGCCAATTTAAGTTGCTCTGTTCTACTTTTTTAGATACTAGCAATAGGAAGAGCTGATAAATTCCCTCTCTACAGGAGGTTAAATTAATAGGTGCCCCAGAAGGCCAGGAAGGGGCAGGATTTGATTGCTTTCCTTGAATGCCGAATACCTAAGTCTTCCAAATTGGATAGCAAAGAAAATCTCTTGAAAGATTTGACTTGCAAGAAAGGCCCTTGCTGATAATGGAGGACCCTAGGGAAAATGCATTTTGAGTGGTATTAAACTTCAGCAACTGGAGGATCTTGTTTGGAGCAAACATTAATAAAAATTTTCTTTAAAAAGGAAATTGTCTTCTATATATTTGCCTCCAGCATGTCCTTGCTTCCAATAAATAGACACAGGAATTAATGTTATTTGCAGGATCCTAGTTCAGTAATAGTACATGAATAATATGCTATATCATAATTGAACAGCAACAGATTTTTTTATGTAAAAGTATGAATTGATGTATGTAATGATGACTGTGCTACTTAAACTGCAGGTCCATAATGAAGTGTTTGTTTAATAGTAGGTGAAGAATGATTTGACACAACCCCCCCTGTAAATACAGTGATTTGACACAATCCTCCCCCTGCAGCCTCTGTTATAGTGCTCAGTAATAGTGAGAAGGATAATGCTTCACTGAATGTCAGTGTTCTACAGCATGGTGTAGTATTAGAGCTGTGATTCCCTGTGAAGGTAAATGGGAGGCACCCAAGTTGTGCTGATGACCAAAGTTAAAGCAGCTGCATTACTGGATGTACCTCCTGAGTGATAAACATTGTGTGTTTACTGCTTTTCATTACTGAAATGTATGTTTTGGAATCCTGTCTGTCCTCTTTGGATGTCCTCTGGAAGGATGTTCTGCAGTAAGGCTTCTCATAATATATATCTGAGTCTGCAGTGCTGCAAGATCTCTAGGGATAACTGTAGCCTCTTCTGAGTTGTGTTTGGGGATAGGATAAATGACATTTGGTGGTCTGATTTTCATGAATATATGAGTTGTATGACATTAGTAAATCAGCAAAGTATTTTCACAGGAAAATTCTCTGACAAAATAACACCGGAAAACTGCAATGTGATCTTAATGCTTGTTTATAGATGCTAAGTGGGTGGTGTTCAGTGCAATATCTGATAATATGTATCCAGCAACAAACATGTAAGCACACTATGGTAGAGTATCATAACCAGAAGGAATAACTTGGCTATTTTAAGCAAATGGAGCAGTGCATCTGTCTCACTTCTGCACTGACTAGGGACAGGCGCTTGGTGTCTGGATACCCACCTAAGCCCTGGCTGTTCCCTGGGGCTGGACAGAAAGTAAATTCTGCATTGCTTTCTCTGTGGATCTTGCAATATGGGCTCCTTCGTAGCAGGAGCTCAAGGAAGATTAACAACACATTTTTGTTTATGCCACTAATCAGTCTTTAGATGCTTTAGTCTTGGCCACTACTGATCTAGTTCATGTTTGAACTAGTGACCTCTATTTGAAAGTCACTTTGTCCTTTTAATAGTTTTCTGAGTCAGCCTCTGTCCCTTCCTGAGAGTCTCTTTATCTATACACTTGAAAAGGTTGTTCTTTTTTTGTGAAAGACTAATCCCCGTTTTGTATGGCTATGCACATTGCATTAAATGAAAGCTCTGTGTATTCCCCTCACTTGCCTGGACTGAGTCCTTGCTTTTCTTCTAATCTAACAGCTGATGACTCAGTTTCAGTGGGCTTCTCTTACCTTTAGTTTAGAAGATTTGGTTGGACAAATGAGGAGAAGGTGGTGGGGAGAGTCTCATCCCTTGCAGCCCATTGTTTCCCAGTCTCTACCAAGTTTATGTTCTTGAGTTTGACCTTTCTCTAGGCATTTACTTTTACTAGAAGCATCTGCCTAACCCCAGCTAGCTGACCTTAAGACGTGTATCATTACCAATCCTTCATCATCTTGATTGAGTCTAAGATTCGATCCCTCCTAGTTCTTTTCCTTCTAGCTCTTCCCATTCTCTAGCTATCTCAGTGTCCTCACAATGTCTTTGCAAAGAATTACTGGGTTATAACTTGGAAGAAATGGTGACATAAGTGCTTTTCAGCATCAGAAAGAGATATATCGATGGATAATCACTGGGAAGGGTAAAAGGCATGTGAATACAAAAGTAATAATTACTAACTTCAGTCTTCTAGTTTTGATAGCCAGGTGAAACCTCTGTAGCTTTTAAGATGTGTGTTTTGTAAGGGATTTAAGGGCAGGGTAAGCTGTTCATACCTTTGTTGTCCCTTTTAGTCAAATTCAACAGATGGATGCTTTTATTTCCTCTGCTGGAAGTTGTATCCTCAGTATTGTCTAATGTAAGATGACAAGGCAAGGAGATTCAGGCAGAGAAATGAAATGATAAAACTCCAAATGACTTAATTTGGTCCACAAAGGACAGACTTTTGTTTGTCTTCCAGTCATGTCAATCCTGCATGGAAATGCTGCTGGGAGGAGACCTGGTGGTTTTAATATGTATAGCTGCTTAATCATTCTGCTGATGACTGTGATATAAAACCATTAACCAAGCAGATGTGGCCGTGCTCTGTGTGAGCCAGGGCTGAAGGAATCTCCCTTCCCAGTTGCTGGGTATTCCATGATCTGCTTGAACAGTGTGTTTCCACTCCTCCAGGAAATGGAGAAGAGAACAAACAGCACTGACAGATGTTAGTCACGTCGCTTAATGCAGGACTGGAAGGCACTTGGATATTAATGTAATGAGCACAGTATAAAGACTTGAATAGAGTAGACCTGACTTCTAATTAAGCCCGCTGAGATGCCAATACTGATTTCAGTTGTACTTTGACTACGAGAAATACAAGGATGGTTTGACAAAGCAGCCATGCAACTGCTGTTGTTCACTCTAACCAGTGTGCTTGTGGGTGCTCATTTTCCATGCTGGCCAGCAGTTCTAGTGCCACTTTATTCAGAGCTGGCAGCTGTAATTAAAGGAAAAGAACAAATTTAGCTTCTCATCTAAGAAAAACCTAAAATGCTGTCTTCATCCTGGCTTTTCACTGCTAATTTCAGAATGGCATGGCACCCCATTCCAAGCAAACATCCTTGTGCATTTTGGGATTCAGCAGGTCTTTTTAGGTCCATCACTAGTGTTTGTTGCCTCTTGGCACCTTGTGGTTTAATATGGGGAGCTGTCTGGATTCCTTTGGCAGAGAATTGAGCAAGTTGTTCTTCCTGAATGTTGGAATGCTGCTAGAGGCCCATATCTTAGATCCAACTGGCAGGGTGGGCCCATACGTTTCAGAAGGAGGCTGGGCTGCCCTTTTGGTAGCACTCATCGTCATGAGGGGTGAACGCATCTGTCTTCATCAGTCTACTATTGGTGAGCAGGCTGGGAGACACAGCTGCTTCTCTGTGCCCAGTCAGGCCCTGGGCTGCAAACAGCTTGAGCTATGTGATGTAACATGGCCAAGGATGGTGCTGAAATTGCAGGCAGGTTTCTGTGACTGCATTTTATCCAGTCCAAGATGGACTGAATTGCTGTGGAAATTAAAATATGGACTTGGTTCTGCATATATGACTCTTCTGTTAGTGTTGCTAGTTCACGTATAATTTCTGTCTCTCAGACCACTCACAGCTGATAATATAACCCTGAAGAAACAAAGGTAAAAGCACAGAATTGTTTCTGCTTTGTTTTTGTGCATTTCTCTGTGGTGCCTTTTGGACTTTATGCAATGGGGGATTTGGAAACATTTTGTGAGAAGCAGGAGCATTGATAATTGCATTCTGGTTCATCATCATAGGAGGCTCATGTTTGCTCCTAGCTGACGCTTTGTGGCTTCCGCTGGAGTTAACAATTCATTGCTGGACTGTGTCAAAGCATGCTTTTAAGTAGGTTCCTCTGTGGATTGCTGGCATCAGTAGGAGTCAGAAGAGATGAAAGATGGGTTTAGTGTTTGACAGACATTATCTTGGTGTGGGCCTCTAGGCAGTGTTAGGTTAACGTCCTCATCCTCTGCTTCCCTGTGTTTGGGAATGTGAGGGACTTGGGAATTCAGCTTCCTGTGAAGCTGTGTTAGAGTTTCAGTAGCCAGACAGAAGAACGCTGAAATGAAGGTGTGAATATCAGTGGCCATATGGTTCTGGTTTAATAGGCAGTGGATCAAGAGGATTTGCTTGCCTCGATGCTGAGGTGACAGTTTTATAAAAGAGCTATTTCACTACGAGGTTGAGTTGCTTTCCAGTGCACTGTGCCAAACCTCCCAGGGAGAGCGTGCTTTTACCACCGAGGGTTGAATTTGGTCATGTCGGTGCTTACAGTCATCTTCAAGAGGAATTGACGTGCAGGGTTTGTACATAAAAAAGGGGTTAGCAATCTGAATTAAAAATTAACACATTCTCCTCATAATTACAGACTTACAGCAGGCTAATGCTGTACAAAAGAGGGCTTTCCAGACAGAGTTTAATGGCCCCAAAGCAGAGCCATCACTTCTCTCCCCCCTCCTTTTAAATTAGCATTGGCATGTTTAAAACACTCCTCAAATTCTGCTGCAAAATAGCTGTTTGGCTTTCAGTTGTGGTTTTTGTTGGTGTGGGTTTTTTAAAGGTGATTATTCTTTTCAATGCTGAAGATGGAAAGTGGTTTGCATATTCATGGCACATTATAATTTTGAAAATAATCTCCTAGTGGATATTTAACAATGGCTTTGGGTAAATGGACACTTGTTGCGCTTTGTTTAAACGATTACATCTCAATTATCGCTCGATGGTGAGAGCATGGGTAATACCCCCGGTTCTTTGTCAAACGGGCCCTAATTAAAACTGGTTCCTGCACTTGTCTCTTGGATAAATATGGACATGAGGTAGTTCAGTGACACCCTGTCAAATTGCCGAATTGAGTGCAAGTTCTCATTCATCCGGACAAATGATACCACTAATTGGGGTGTGGATGGCAATAACAGCACTGCCAGTGTTGGTGCTAATCCTCTCTGCTTGGCTGGGCTCCCACCTCTACCCTGCTTGGGACCAGGACTCTTCTAATTTTACAGGATTTGTTTTTCACTTCCCCCTGTATCTGCCTGGTCACACAAAGCACTGGTCCTCAGTCAGTTCTCTCAGGGGTGTTTCCTGCTCTCTTTACATCCTGCCTCTTGTTTGGTACAAATGGAGTTCTAAAGCTGTGTTGAAACTCCGGTGTCCTTTGAGCTTTGTAACAAACCAGTAACTCTCAGTGTAAGTGCATTGGTGGTTTTTCCCCTGAAGGAGGATGGCTCTCTGTGATGATGATGCTGGGTGTTACTGGAGCTGGTCACTTCCTAGTTTAGTTTTTGTTTTGACTCTGGATGGCTCATTTGTCTTAGTCCATGTCAGCCCATTGCAACAAAGCCCAAATTCCCTGCTAGACAGGCCAGTAGCATCATAATACACTCAGCCTGACTTTTGCTCTGCTCTGCTTATGTGTGAGTATAACTGTACTGATGTTGAAGTGTTAGCCTGGGTTTTCTTCTTCTTCTATTCACCACAACCTGCTTGGATTGGACTCCTGAACTCTCTGGCTGTTCTTTCTGCATCCTTCTGAAGGGGTAGGATGAGTGTGCAAAGCTGAAGGCAGAGGAAGAGAGCTCGCCTGTCATTAATGCTGGATAATCACCCTGCTGGCCTTGCAGAGAGGACCAGCTAATGCTTTAAGGCTTTCTCCAGAGCCGGTATGACAGTGCAGTATTTGCTGCTGCTGCTACAGTGCTGGATTAAGCAGAAAAGAAATTTTGGGAAGGAGCTACCTATCACTGTTACAACTCACTGCCAGCAATGTCTCAATTTTGCTGGCTAATGCTCACCAGCAATGGCAGACATAGAAACTGTAGAGCTTCAAAACAGAGCTAATACAGGAGCAGATCCAGGGATGCTGGTCCTATTCTCCACCTTATCCCTGTCCAGTGCAAGACTGAAAGAAAAGGAGATGATATCATTGATTGCAGGCTACCATATTTTATGGTTTGTTGGTGGGGTTTTTTTTGTTTTTTTTTTTTTTTTTAAGGTAAGAGTGATTGCATCTTTTGATTTTTGTAGGCATGATGAAGGAATCTCCTTCACTCCAGAGATGAAGCTTTACCTAACAAGGCAGGAGGTCATTGTGAACACCCAGAGATAGAGTGAGGGAATGATCCTGACCCAGAGAAGGATGTTCTTACTCCGACAGCTTCTGCATTCTCTCTGCATTGTCATTCTCTTAGAGATATGATGCTTTCTACTCGAAGGAAGACTTTTGCTGTTTTCCTTAGCTGGGGCCCAGCAGCCCTGAACAGTAGTTTTCCTTCTTCTCCTCCCACAGTCACATCAGAGTGCAGAAGTGATTGATGCGTGAGCTGACTGAACGCTCCACTAAATTGATTGCCAGTGAAACAGATAGCAGTTCTGACATCTTAGCTGGGTTAGCACTCACAGCTGTTTACACTAACAGCCATTTGGGGTGGGTAGTTTCTGTTCATATCCCTCAAAGCTGTTGCTTTAAGAAATCCATAGGTAATTGGAGACAGTGCTGTGCTGAGCTACACTGGGAAGGCTTTTCCTGGCAATGCAATATGTAAAACAAAGTACAGATATATAATTGTGCTGATTATAACGCATAGATCTACAGTTGCAAGGAGCTTCTGCAGTAGCACTACATGGCCAGAGAATAACAGAGAATGTCTCTTGATAAAAGCAGCATCTTTAAAGTTGTGGCTAGCAGCTCCAGATGGGTGATTGTGCTCCTGAAATCCCTGTGAGGCTGCTGTCTGTCCTAAAGAGTCGACTGTCTCTCCAGGTGCCTTTAACCTGTTTCAAAGTTTGGCTAGGAAGCAAAAGCTCTGTGTATCCTCGGTGCTTCTGTCTCTGCCCCACTAGTGGGTTATGCAGACTCGAGGTAAGTAGGGGGAGAAGCTATCAAATTGATGGCCAGAGCAAGTGTGTGTGACGTGTGAGTGGCAAGTTACTGAGGCAAGCCCAGCAGCAGGGATGGTGCCAGACATGGATGCTCAGAAATGCAGGAGGAATGCCAGAGTTAAATTATCCCTGCAAATGTATTAACCTTCCTCTCCCAAAAGGGACTTTGCCTGCACTATGGGGTGTAGCTGGTTCAGATCAATAATTTTCCCTGCAATGCAACTGACTGCAGTTTTCCACTAAGAATGTTGGATTCGGACCTGCCTTCTCCAGTCATGAAATGCCTGGTAGGAGGATTCAGATATTCAGTGTTCATTTGGTTACAAGCAGGGAGGGATTGCTCCTTGCAGTGACTTCAGGAAAATCACCTTTAAGATAAAGTTTGCTAATTTCAAAGCCAGAACACACTGTAAGAGATCACTCTGCCACCTGTGAAACTCTGAATTGTGCAAGGTGCAGTGATGCCCTTGGGGTAGGCGAGCCTGAGCCACAGAGCACCTTCTACAGACATAACCCTGTTAATGGGAATGGCTCCCAAACCAGAGTGTACAATGTTAATTCAGAGACTCCTGTTTTTTCATATAAAATGTCCTGCACCATATTTTCTGATATTTCATGTCCAACGTACACATTGCAGTGTTGTTTTAATTTAAACAGAAGGGGAAATAATAAATTGGTGGTGATTCTGCAGGTATATCAGTGTTCATGCACAGTAAAATATTCTCTTGATAGCTTTTTGTTCTTCATTAAACATAGACATCCCAAGTCTGGATTTTTTGCCTGTGTGTGTTTGCAAATTAAAGACGTGCATTTGTGAGCAGAATTACTGAACTGTGAAATGAAGTAATGTGGCAGCAGGGCTGTTGTTCTGGAATTTAAAAAGAATGAACTTTGAATTTGAGAGTGTCACCAGCAGTTTGCAGACTGGAGCTGGGTTGGCACTGTGGGTTAAATGTGCACTTGGGACCTGTGACAGTAACTTCCCGATAGTGTTACACAGGCATTCTGTGAAACGCTTCTTCATGGTTGTACATTTGGCATATTAGCAAGTGCATTCTTTATTCCTTTGGTGCTTCTAATTTTTTTCTTGAAGATGGGGGTGGTCTGTTTCTCGATTCTTCTGTAGCTTTCTGCACTGTAATGATGGCACCATCACCTGACTGCTGGAATACACTGGCCTGACTTTAATCATCGGGTGACTGGCTCTTAGCGTGGTTTCATCTCTGCCGTTTTACATCTCCTCTTGTAATTGCATGATTGCTTCCAGCATTGTTTTTCTGTTGGTGACAGTGAAAGGCACACGCGAGTATTTATGTAACCTTATACTTTTCCGTTTGATGTTTAAAGTGTAGGTGAAGAAATGGTACTTTGCAAATAAAATTCTCTTTATTTGATTGTAAGCAGCATATTTCCACCCCTTACGTGCAATCATTTTATTTTCACACCTCATGTGCAATCATTTGTAAGACAAGGTTATATATACACACACTCTTAAGTATCATATGGAGGAAGAAGTAGGTTGAGCTGTATGAATAAAAAGGCTGCATTTCTGTAGTGCTGACAGTTTCATTGATGTATATATGCTTACAATTAAATAACCTGTGTAAAGCTACAAAAAAGCATGATGTTTAACATAAATAATATCTCAGTGTTTTAACTGCTAAATAACCAAACACAGCAAAACAATGGAGAATCAAAGCTCCCCTTTAAAGAGCATCGACACCAATTAATATGCAGTAAAATTATCTGCCTGTACAAGTTGTACCAACAGCTCTGCACGTCTAAAATGGCAGAAGCTTTCAGTTGCCGTATAAAAATCAAACTACCATTTATTTCAGCCTCATGGTATGTGCAAATTCATGCAGCTCAGTTAAGGGAATAGCTTCACAACTGGTGTTACAATCTGTGGCTGGAGTGCTGCATCACAGTGCAGCAAATGCATTTTCCACATTAACCAAACATGACAGCTGAAACGATTATTAACCATGCAATATGTCGGAAGTCATCAAAAATTCACATCAGGGTAATTGCAGTGGCTCAGGGAAAAAAAATAGTAGCATCTCTCTCTTCTTGCCTGCCTGCCGCCTCACCCCCTCCTAATTCCTACATGGTACAGTCCGTTAACAATAAAATATCCTTCTGTAACCTATAAACTGTTACTCCCATCAGTTACTGGTTTCAGACTGATGCTTTTCCTAGAATTTGAATAAAGCACCACTGGAAAAAAAATACATAGATGCTTTACAGGCAGTGGTGTTCAGCCGTGGAAAGCAGCTGCTTTCTTATTGTCTTGCTGGACTCTTGACTGTCTCAGCCATTTCAGGACTTGCAGGTTTGATTTATATATTTTTTTTTTTAAGATGAGAAAACTTGAACAGTAATAGAGATAGATACAGCTGTGTAAGCCTAAATGCCAGGCAGCTGAAGTGTGGCAGTTACAGCCATCATTAACAGGTTTGTAACTCCTCAGTACTGAGATCTACAGGTAGGAATGTCTATCTTTAAAAATATATAAAATGAGGGTAAAAAGCTTGCTTGGTAAGAGAGACTTTTCCTTCAGGTGTCTTTTATGGTGGTTTTTCTTTGTACTGTTGCTGCAGGTTATTTTAATTTGTAGGTGAGTAATTAAAGAGAACAGGTGGGTAGTTTTGGAGAAAAGGTCCTTTGCTCAGGGAAAAGAAACGGGAAGGTCTGTGCCTTTACCTTCCAATGTTCTTCGCTAGAGCAGCTGTTGGGTGGGGCAGTCCAGCGTCTGCTTTGGGTTTCATTTGTGTTGCCTTTTTAAAGACCCTCTTGACATTGCTGACTTTGCTTTTCATTTAAGCAGAAAAACAGTAGCATAACTTTCTGAATGCCTTTATTCCTGTTTTCTCTTCCCTAGGCTATGAAAAGTCTATGGAAGTATTTTAAACAAAAAATAAAGATGCTACTTGATCATGATTTTTTTTCCTCCTGCTTTTCATTGTGGTGCAGAGATGTTGCTCCACTGTTTCCCCTGTTCTTACATATGCACTTACGATTTATTTAGAAAACACGTTAAACTTTCTTTAATTTTATTTTGAATTAAGGATTTCAAATGTAGGACAAAAATAACAGAGAAAATATTTCTACTCTTTCAAAGCAAATGAAGGTACTTGGAGATTTGGGTTTTTTTGTTAATTTCTTAAATGAGGTGGTGAAGCATATTTCCTTAGTCAACTGGAGTTTGTAGCCTGGATCTCACCTCTCTTTCAGGTGAATAGGATACATTATGAAAAGGGTTAATCCAGTAAAGTCATAGTAAAGGGAAGCAGTCAGGGAATTAACATTTATATAAATGTGGTGGCCGTGACTAGCTGGGTGGGTGGCAGCTCATTTGATACTCTCAGATCTGGGGACTTAGAGGCTGCATGAAACTGGGAGCTCTGCCTGTCTTTGGTATGGGGACAGAAGTACAGGGTGGGTTGATTTTTCTCCTTCCGTTTCAATTCTATTTTTGTATATGAAAGGAAGCAGTCTAATAAAACATACTGTGCTGGGACAGCACCTGGGCTCTTGCAGCAGAGTGACTTGCCTCCTTTGGGGCTCCCTCCCCAAATATTGAAGTGCGTGTGTGCCATGTTCTGCACTCTTCCTTTTGTCAGCTGAGAAATGCTCCGAGGGAAGACGTGGAGCAGTGGCATAGCATGGCCAAAAAGTTGCCTCTCTGCAACCAGATTACCTGTGCAAAGGGGGGTTCTTTCCACAAAAGCAGCTCAGCAAAAAATCATGTAAAGGACAATGAAATGTGTAGTTTGCCTGTGTAAAAACATGGAGGAAACCATCCCATTCCCACTGACCCTGTATGGGAGACAGCTCAGTTATCCTTGCAGTTAGTATAGTGTGGCAAATTATTTTCCTTTGTTTGAAGTGGGTGGGAGACAGACTTCAACTAAGCTCCGTAAATTAATGTATAAAAAAATGACTGAGCCACTGTAAAGAATAATTAGCTGTAGGTCTCTTGTAGCAGGGTTTTCCGTGATATCTGTTGGCAGCATCTGGACTTGACATTTAATTTACATTAAAGTCCGAAAGCTTGTGTGCCTTGTTAATGCAAGGCGCAAATAAAGGCATGCACTGCTAGACAGTTCCTTAGCCAGGGTGGGGTACAGCCAGAGGAGAAAAATGGAAATCTATTGTCTGTGGTGTATCCTCAGCACACCGGCGTCATGCCCCAAGTCTGGAAAGTTTAAACCTTAGGTTTATTACACAATAGGAGAAATAAGCTGAAAAAGGATAAAGTGTTTATTGTAACATATTTATTGCGGCAGAGAATTTGGATGTATGCTTTTCTCTCTGAGCCCTTTAATGTGTAACATTTTAAAATATAAGTTGTATAATTATAACAGGCGTATTTGAGACTTCTCTTTCTTAGTTTAATGATCTGTAATTAATAATTCATATGGAATTTAAATAATTAACTTTGTGAAATGTATCAGTAATGTAGTAAAGAAAAAAACATTTCTAAAGACCGTGGCATGTTTAAATTGAGGATTTAAAGATATCGAGACATGTATGAACTCCAAATTGCTTGCTTTCACTGTCAGTAAAATATTTATATTTATTCTAGGGGATAAGGTGTCATGTTGAAAAGAGCTATTAGGTGTACAAAGTAGCTATGATTTATTTACAAATACTGAGGAAGAATGGGGTAGCTAACTTGGGCTTATTTTTTTAACTCAAATGGGTGATTTTGGAAATCATCTCATGTTATTTAAGAGGGCTGAACCTCAAATTTGCACATTTTCTAGACATTCTAGTGTGTATTTTAAAAAAAGCCTACATTCTTCATACTACAGTGAATGTATATTGTCTCTTTGTCGTGTTAGCCACTATCAGCGAAATAAAGTAAATTTAACTTGGGAAAGGTTTTCTTTCCCTCTATGGGTTTTTTTGAGAGAGTTCAAACTGCAGTAGAAATGTTATAGGAAGCCCCTTTGTGGAGGTACAGCACTGGGGTAAGCCACCTATGCTGGTTCAGGATTTGCATCCTGGTGTAACTTGGTTGTCGCATTTCCAGTGCTGACAGGATTTTGATGTCTGAACCAGGCGTTGTCCCTTCGAGGCAATGAGCGTTCGCTGCCTGCATCGCTTTCTGTCTGAAATGCAGATGGAGGCTGAAAGATGCTGCTTGGCTTTTCTTTCCATGAAGCAGAAAGATAACTCATGCTCCTAAGGAATGTTCAGGAAGGCAGTATGCAGGCTTTCAGTTGTGGGATGGGGGCACAGCAGCCGAAGTCTTTCCGCTTGAGTCGGCCTGAGAACAGGGACAGTGTCAGACTAGGTGCTGCCAGGCTCACTGCTTGAATCCAGAGGAGGTAAAGAGAGTCAATTTTTTTCATTACTGTTTTTTTACCTACAGTTTCAGACTAACTTGAAGGCCTTTAGTTGTTTCTACTCATTTGAAATTGTGAAGGAAGAGATGTGAATATACCAATCATGTTTTGGTTTTCAAAAAATCCCGAGAGCATCCTTGTTTCTCGCAAACAGCAAGGTTACATGTTCCCAGTCAGACAAGCAGAAGGGTAAAGCACTTAACAACGGGTGGGGGAGACTGAAGGACTGCAATAAAATTTTTAGAAGTGAATTATAGGAGGCTGGATGTTAATGAGTAGCAGGTTTGTTTAATAATTTGCCCTTCTTGCTGGCGATCCATCAGAAATGTCATTTCGGTATAAGGAATACTTACTTGATTGATTGATTGATTGGGGTGACTGTTTGGCTTTTGGATGTGATCCTGAGAAATGAATTTGCTGCTGCCAGGTTAAGTGGGTTTTTGTGGTTGCCTATATGTTAATGCTAATGTACAGTTAGTCCAGCAGCAGACCCTGCAAGCCTGTCTGTGTGCCTCCTTTATGCCTTTTGCTTCTCTTTTCAAACTGCTCCCTTACTAGCCAGTGTTTTCTGTGGGGTTCGGAGAGATATCTCCTGTAACAGGGCTGGACACTTCTCTTTCCTCAGTTGTATCAATTTTTCGTGTGGTGCCCATGGATTTCCAGTGGCTGGTTCCTCAGCTTGCACCTTCTTGGGAGACTCCTCGCCAGCTCTCGGTACAGGGAATTGAGGTGTGGTCTGCAGTGGCAACTGTGCTTCGTCCCTGCCCCTGCCATGCAGGGACATGACACAGGCAGAAATTCAACATACAGGTTTCATTTGTCACCGTGTTATTTGAGCATGGTTTCCTCTTAGAGCGGGGAGAATGCACAGCTACTTCTGGAGGAAATGTGGAGTAACCACGATGCTAAAATGGCAGCGAAAGAAATAAGAAAATGGCGTCATCAGTGAAATTGGTTTCGATGGCTTGATTTGAGGGCGTCCTGCCTGATGTGAGCATGTTTACAGCAAGAGGTATTACATTACAACCTTAGTTATGACCATACAATGATGGTATTAAATCATTTAAATCTATAGGTTTTTCACAGTATTCCCTTAAAAAAACATGATAGCGGAGAGGCGGGTATAACAGCTTATTCTAGTGGATGATCAGAACTTATCTTTGTTTGGATGCTATAAATATTTTTACTATGGGGTTGCATTGTGGATCTCAAGCCCACTGGAATTATCTCACAATGTAATTTACTTAAATAACAAAAAAGAGGCAAAGCCTTGAGTTTTGATTGTGGATCTCTTGATGCGTTTGTGATTTTTGTACACTTGTATTTTTTAATCACAGTCATAATGCGAGGACTTGTATAGCGCCGGGGAGAGACTGTAGCCACTCATCATAGCAGTGAACAAAGCCCCACACTAAGGTCATCCCTCTGCATTCAAAAACGTCAAGAAAAACAGGTAGCCATATATTTGGAAACGTGATGAATGAGCTCAGGTTTCAGACTGTGTGATCTGTTTGCTCTGTGCTGATGCCATTGTCACAGGAGAGGGGCTTCAGGAGAGTCGTGCTGCTGGTCCTGCTGGCCTGATCTGTGTGGAGAGATTCCCTCACTCAAGAAGTTGTAATTCCAAGGTAGCATTGTGTTTAATAGCCATATGACATTTTGGTTTCTTTGTCTTGATTAAGACAAAGAGAAACACCATCTGAGGTATTTTCAGGTGTAATGTACCAGTGTTAGCCAGCTGAACAAGCTCCTTCTTGAGTAATGTCTACTACTGCCACAGTTGTCTAGCAAGAGTCTGTCTGCCTTCTTTCTAGTTTTCCATTTTTATGTTTATTCAATTAATAAAACACAGAGATGTTTATATTCCTGATAAAAATATTCAGGAATGTAAAGATGGTAATATCTTTCTAGTTCTAGATTTTTTTTTTCCATTGTTACTCCTCCTGTTCTTTGCGTGACCTCTCAGCAGGTTAGGGCTAGTCTAGATTTTTTTTTTTTGTTATTGCACAGATCTCCTTGGTGCTTTGTACCTTGATAGGACCTGGGATTCTTGTTGAACCACTTCCAGTTATATCATAGGGAGAAGGAAAATGAGTATATGCCTGGGAAGAAAGACAGGATCACCAGAGAAAGTAGCACTGTTGTTTACACTACTTTTGTGTTGCATTAACAACTGCTGCCAAAAATGATCTGTGCGGTGGAGGCTGATCATTGTATGTGAAAGAGAACCTCATTCTAATCAACTTTGCTGCAAAATTTTGGATTAGGAAATGTATTATCTTAGTCTTATGCCATTGAAGTCTTTGTGACTTTGAAAAAAACCTACAGCATTCCCATGCACTGTGCAGCCCAACATGACACAGCAACGATTTTTAGAGTCTGAGATTGAGAAACTAACTTGTGTAATTGAAGTTCTGTTGGTTTCACTCTGATGGAGGGGAAAAGCAGAACAAATAGTATGGATAATTACTAATAATTTAATAATTAGGTACGCTGTGTAAGCAGTATATAAATTATATATATTGCCATAGTTGATATATTGTGGTGTTTTTTACAAGTGTCCTGCTTCACTCATTTTAATTGCACTTGGATTTGTTAAGTCTTGGAAATGTCTGACATATTTTGTAAAATCTAAAATACACAGGAACACTGCAATGAATTTTCATGTTATGTTAGGAGTTAAGCCACGTGTAAGTACAGTTTTAAATGAAATACTGAAATTTCATAGTGCATGAACTCACTGAGCATCCTGTGTTGATTTAGAAGAAACTAAAATTAAGCAGAGTCATGTTTCTTGCCAGCAGTGATGATCTCCATTTATACATGGAACAAGCAGTGCCACATAGCAGAGAGTTCGATATTGGCGCTGCTTGAGTGCCTGGCACAGTATTCCTGCAGGAAATCTGAGCAGTGGTATTTTTCTAGACATTTCCAGTATGATAAAGCTGTGTTCCCTGTTTGTTTCATGGTAAAATTTGCTTGTATTCACTGCAGATACCTCCACTCTCCTTGCCTGCCACATGCTGCAGATGTGTTTTGGAGGACTGCGGTTGGTTGTGGGATGTGGTGGTGCCTCTCAGTGCTGGGGATGGTTTGATATTAACTGGTGGTTTGATATAAACTTTCCATGCTTAACGGATGGGTGTCTTGGTTGAAGTGAGCGCTGGGAGGTGTTTGTATTTCTTCCCTTCAAGCTTGTATGTCTGAGGAACACATTTCCAGTCTTCACTTGCCAGATTCAAACAGGCCCAGCAAGAGTCAAAGAGCGTGCACCATCTGCCCCTGCTTATGTTAGAGCTGATCCGTGATTTTCCCAAGGAGTGCTTCTTTCAGCAGTTTGAGTTTCTCCTGTCATGGCTAGAAGGAATAATGATACTTATCCAACACAGCAAAATCCAATGTTCCTGGATACCATCTTAAGATTACTGTGAAAACTGCATGGGTTTCACAGATCAAACAGTCTAAACCAGTAAAATAATACAGAAAAGAGTACTGGATCTTTGCATGGCAGGCGCTAACCTGCAGCAGAGAGCTCTTTGTAAATATTTGCTTAAGGCTCGCTCTGTAACACGATTAAAGACTGTGTTCAAACCTGGTCACTGCATCAACATGTGCCAATGGCGAGGTAGGGGAAGCCAGTTCCTGCCCCAGGGCTTGTCTCTGGGAAAGGGTGCTGCTGTGCATCTTCCATGGTGCACACAAACCCCAGGGAAAGCCTTGTGGGCAAGTGGAACTGCCCCTCTTGTTCTGCACTGTGCGTGGGCTCCAGCCTGGTGTGCATTGACTCCTGCTGCTGCTGGGATGAGACCCAGGTTGCTGCTTCTCCATCATGAAAGGAAGATAGTATTGCAGCTCTGCAAAATTTGATTTTGCCGGAGCAGGAAGCCACTTTAAAAACCCTGAAGTAATCTTTAAAATTATTACTAGTCATGCAAGGAAGCAAAGATGAAGCCAGGCTTTGTATATTTTAATGACTTACTGCCACTCAAATGCTATTGGCTTGCAGGGTGGGGAAGAACTCTCCTAGCTTGACTCTCAAACCAGCTGAGCATGAGTATTGGCTACAAGTGTGTAGTACAGTCACAGTTCACAGGGGGGATGTGATTCGACCCCTGTGAAGGCAGGTAGCAGAGCAGCAGATCTTCCCCAAGCCCAGTGTTTGGCTGTATTAGCGCAGTTTTGTGTTCTAGCTATTGCTACATGCTTTTCCCTTCTCAGCTTCAACATGACTGTTGCTTTGAAAGTCTCTGACGCAACAATTGACTCTGAGGTCTTGTCAAACTCTAAAGCCTTCTGGTTTTTCCCTGCTCCTCCTGTTCAGTCAACAGGGAATTAAAAATGTTGCAGGATTTCCCACTCTAAACATGATGGTAAGGAAGTTGAGAAATGTATGTTGTAGTTTGACAAGTGCAGCTGTCTTAGGCTAGGAAAATTTTGTATTGCTAAATCCTTAAATTGAACAACATATAGATGTATGGGATGAGAGTTGTCAGACCGTCCTTTCCAGTGACCTTTTTGTCTGTATACAATGATGTGTTCCTTGCCGCTCAT
Organism: Promerops cafer; assembly: GCA_013398275.1. Classification (NCBI taxonomy): domain Eukaryota; kingdom Metazoa; phylum Chordata; class Aves; order Passeriformes; family Nectariniidae; genus Promerops; species Promerops cafer. Next base: position 131,465 of record VZSE01005852.1, on the reverse strand, counting down.
GCAGCTTTGAAGTGATACTGACTGGTGAATCACCCTTCCTTGGGTTACCTTCCTCTCTGCCCTCAGTCTGTTTTGGCCCCATAGCAGTTTTGCCATCTGAAGCTCTCCAAGGAGGAAGCCAATTTCACAAATGCTCTTGGATTGTTGTGCTTGGTAGCTGATCTTTGGGCATTTGCCTTACTGCTTTGAAGGGCACAGTACTGCACAGGCCAAGGTATGTAGTGAAGCTGCTCATCTGCATGGCTTTAGCCCAAAAAACCTGATGCTTTCTGAAAAACAAATCATGGGAGACCTATGGAAGCTTCCAAGACATGGTGGTGTCACACGTACAAAGGAAGAGTGAATAGACTGAAATACTGCCCATGCTACACTGGTGTGTCCCCATCCTCAGGAATAGAATAGTTGGCCATGGCTCTTCACCCTTTGGCCTATCTATTTAAAGCCAGCCAGCAAGCACTGATGCTTGTGTCAGCACAAACAATAATTTAGATTTAAAAAGTGCCAGGAAGTTTTGCGTCATTTTCTGTTTCCAGAGAGAACATGGCCAGGAGGGTTGTGCCAGGGTACACCACCTCAGGAGAGGGCTCAGATGTGTCCATGTTTTCAGTAGGATTGTATTTAGCAAGTTGTTTCTTAGAATTGCTAGTAGAAACAATAAATTTATGTGCTTCACCTGGAGTTGCCAAAGAGTGATTTTTGTTAACTGTCCCTGCTGGATTCACTGGATCTACTGGAAATCCAGCACTTGGAAATATTTTAATCAAAGAGCAATTGACTTGAAATGGTCCCAGATTGTTCATTTCATTTTCTTCTTTCTTTCTGTGCCAGTGAAAAAGTACCCATTGCTGTCAACATCCAAGGCCTCAATATACTATTTGGCAACATTCGCCTTCTCTTGACAGCTTGAATACTAAGATCAAGTATTAAAAGTATGGCCTGGCTGATGAAAGTAATTAAGAGACTTGTCTCAGCCAGGAGAGTTTACTAACCTCATTTACTGCAGTAAATGGAAGAGACTTTCAGTCTCCTGTCAAAAGGAGAGCATTGGTGCGTGCACGTGTGCCCTTTTGTACTGATAATGAACTACTGGAACAGTCTTGCTGGAATTCAGGCTGGAGCAAGGCAGGTGCTGGCTGCTGTCAAACCAGCCTGTGTCAGTCAGTGGTTGTCTGAGATGAGAGGTAATAGTGGAGCAAGCTCTGGCTGCCAGGGGTCCTGTCCTGCCCTTCCACTGTGGGGCCATTTCTGCAAACTGTCATCGAGTGAAGCAGAGTGAGGCTGGATTTCAGCAAAAAGGGGAGACTGTGAGATCAGGCTGAAATTCAAGGTGTAGGAGATCCAAGAGGATCTGGAATGTGCTTAGGAAAGATGCTGAGAGTCAGTAGACATGTAAGTGTAAGCAGGACTAACTGAGAAGCGGGAACCTGAAGGTGTGAGAGTGGGTGTATTTCCATGCCTGTGTCCCTGTTTTGCAAACACCATTGCATCGGATATTGTACAAATGGTGTGTGGGAAACATTCAGCAGTGAATGGTGCAGAGAACTGGTGATGGAGAAAAGTTATGCTGCTTCCCTTCCAGACTAGATGCAGGAAGGATGTGTGGGAGTCAGACAGTAAAAGAGGGGAAAATCAAAAGCCACTCACTAAAGCAGGGCAGAGTGATGTGACACTAAGGCTCTGTGAGCTTTTTGCATAAACCTGCCTGAGGGAAGTAAGATTTTCATTTTCAAGCAAAATCCAGGCTACACTGGGATCCCTGCACTGGCAGAGCTTGTGCACGGAGAGCTGCAAGGTCAGGTTTTCACCTCTGAGATTATAGCAATGCTCGTGTTGGCTGTTCCTATCTTTGCCATCTGCCTCTGCAAAATAGCCTTTTGTCTCCTAACAATAATCTCTGTTCTCCTCTCGCTTTTCTCTTTGGATGCTGAATATGAAGCCATGTCTCGTTACTCATTGTACAAGCAGCAGCATCTCCCCGGAGAGGGCAGCTCCTGCTCTGTGGGTCGTGCGCTCCCCGTGCGTGCCGAACGCTGCACCTCCGTATCCTTGTTACAGCCTGCCAGCGTTCGTGGCAAAGTCAAACCTTGCCTCTGGGATTGCGGAAAGCTTTTAGGGCAGATGGAACTGGTGAGCACATCCAGCACTGTTCACAGCCCAGCCTTCTTAAGAGATACGTGAGCCCTTAAAGTTGTGACCTGGGATTTCTGAGGACAAAAATTCTCTGATGTGAAGTGCATCTCTGCCGTCTTTCTGCCTGTCCTTGTTCCAGGGCTCTGCTTTTTCATGCAGCGGAGGTGCATTTGTGTGCATTTATGTATGTCCGTGAAATCATGTCTGGTGATCAAAGTGCAGTGCACCACTAGGTGGCAATGCGATAAATCCAGGGAATCCAGCAGCCAGCCGGACATACCTCACTTTCTTAACGAGTGAAATTCCAGCCACCAAAGCCTGGAGTGACACCCCCAGGAGTTCTTATTTGGCCTAAGTAAGTAGAAGCAGCTCGCACAAGCAGTAACAGGAGCTCCAGTGTCAGTTATTGAAACTCCCTCTTCTGAAGTTTAACAATTAGCCTGTAATTAACTGAAGCAGAAATTGTCATGCTAGAGTCATAATGTTTAGCACTAGACATAGGGCAACCCTTTTAAAATATATTTCTCCTTAGTGAGGCATTACAGATTTTCTTTGGAATATGTGAGAATTTTATTTTGCTAAAGAAGTAGTTTTTGAGATTGAAAAAGACAATTATCATCCTCTAATTGGCATTTGGTGTAATGTGATCCCTTAAGCGGACCTAGTAGAACTCTCTGGGAGCTGGGCGGTTTCATTAAGATACTCAGCCTGGATTTACTGACATCAAGGGAAGTTGAAGCACATCTTAGATTACTCTGATTACCATCATTGCTGTGTACATTTCTAGGCAAGTACCTGCTAGGGCGCACATCCCTGAAAGGAAAGAGGGGAAGACCAAGGGCAGGAAAGGTAGGACTTGAATTTCTTGGGATTTTCAGGAGTCCAGTGCTCACAGAGGGAGCAGGGTGCCAGGCATCCAGGACCTCTGCAAGCTTACATCCAGATAGGTGTAGGTCTGCATCTTGGAGACAGTGGGCTGGTTTTCCCTGTAAAATTAGCAGTGTTGTTATAATACAGCTAACACACTGTTCTCTGCAGCATCAGAGCTCTGCTATCAGAAACGGGTCTGTATCTTCTGCTCACATACTGGTGTGTGCTTTGAAGGTCTAGAAGCCTTGCTTGTTTTAATTCCAAATGATTTTTCTCCATTTTAGGTTGGAGGTGGGGAAATGAAAAAAAAAAGAGAACCCAGAAAACTCGTTGCCCTCCCAAAGTCCTTCTACCCATGCAGGCAGGGACAAGCCTTACAGGGCACGTCTCCATCGCTCTCCTGCACAGAGCTGAGGCTGGGTCTTGGCCCAGTTAGGTGACTGCGGCAACCCTTGTCTCAGTGACAGCTGCTGTAATAGTTGGTCTGAAGACGTGTGCAAGGATCTGGATTTAGCTTCCTTTTTCAGGTTGTAACTGTGATTTCTCTGTGGGCATTGTCTAAAAATAAAGCAGGACCTGTCGGCTGGTGAAATGAAGAATAGGCTGGGTAGCAGTGACCGCTCTCTTGCGTGTGTAATTCAAGGGCTGTTTCTGGGGAACTGCACTGCAAGTCTCTTGGAGGATGGTGGCTTGTTCTCTCTGTGGTGTACAGAAAGAGGGGTCACCTTCTTATTTCCCACTGAAGTGGGTCACAGCCTGTCCCATGTACCTCAAATGCTTGTTCTACATCTTTCAGAAGGAGGAGGTACAATGCCCTTTATTTCATGTGCTGATGCTGGGGAGTAGAAAGCAAGCAGCACACCTATGCGACAGTGTTCTGCCAGATTGCTTCAGACTGGGGAGATTTCAGTTGCTTCTCACCTCCCAGAGCTAAGTGTCACTCCTTGATACTTGTGGTTGTATGTATTACTGCTGCAGGGCAGTTTCTAAGACCTACCATAAATACATTTTTTCAAAAGCCCAAATCTCTGTGTGTTACCACAGGAATTCTTTGCAGGAAGATGGGGAGACTAAACGGCACAAAATCATCCTGATTCCTGACAAATTCAGTTGGACACTGCTGCAATTGTGTTTTCTCTTTATAAAAGCATAAAGCATGGTCCACTGAGTTCCCTCCCTCTGGGTTTGTTAGCAGCTTTTGGTTTTAGAGCTATGGAGTGAGTGTACAGACTTTTAAGATATTAGCACTTAATGGAGTTGATAATTTATAGCTGATTACTTCAGAGGGATACAAAAGCTTCTTTTTCTTTTTTATGACCTGAATAATGATTGAATTGAAGTCTGGGCATACAGATCAACTTGGTTTATTTAATTGGTGATGCAACAGTGAAAATTCAAAATAAAGATACGCATGCTAAAATGTGATAAACGTATCTTGATTGTTGTCTCTGTGTGTTACTGCATTTTACCCCACAATTACTTGTTTGAAGTTAAAACTTTATATTTCCTAGTATAGGTCATAAAAGTAACCTCTGGGATAAGGAGCTAACAGCTCATCTAAATCAGTTTGTTCACACACACACACCTGACCTCTTTGAGATTTAATCATTTACTGAGAATTAAAAATACAGTTCTTCCTTTTTACCCACTGCAGCTGTATTCATGGAGAGAAGCTGTGTGGTAAACTTTTTCTGTACGCTTTCCAACTGTTTAGTTATTTCCATCCTTCCTCAACTGACTATTTTTAAGGCTCTTTTTCACAGTTGTATCGGTCCTCCAAGAGCTCCACTTCTGCCTGAAGCTGCCAAGTCAAAGCCTGTTTTATTTTTTTCAGCATACTCAAGTCCAACAATCTTATCTTGGCTTATCGCTCCTACCAGCTTTCATCCTAGCTCCTTCAAATGGAGAGCAAGAGGAAGCAGATGCTGGGACACAGAGATAAAAGAGAATAGAGACAGGACATTTCACTAGGATTTAATGCATATTAAAAGAGGGGATTAATGCATTTTCATTTTCACATTGCTCTGGATGGGCATCTTACTGTACCTTTGGTGAAGTAAAGTGACCTTTAAACTTCTTGGGACTGGACTGCAGAGAGAGCTCTGAGCACTTCTCAGAGCTGAAAGAGCTGAGTACTACAATATGTATCTGATGTTAGTGCAAGGCTGATTTTTTTGGCTGAAGCTCTGTTTCTCTTTTTCTTGCAGGGATTCTTGAAGAATGAAAAAGATAATGCATTGCTGTCTGCCATTGAAGAGTCTAGGAGGAGGGTAAGTTGGAAGAAAGCACCATCATTTTTGCCTAAAAAGAAAAACAGCAGAGGTTTGCAGAGTCCAGTTTTCTTCCCTTGAAAGGGATCAGTACTTAGTCTGTAAGAAAAAGACAGAGTTAGTCTTCCCCTCCCTCTTCATCTCCTATATCTTCCCCTCTGAACAAACAGTTGTTTTGAAGATCATCTGAGCAGCAACTTGTTTTCTGAGAAGAAATTAATCAAATCCTGTTTCTGCATCTGTTTGTGCTTTTGGTATCTGTCATGTTCTGGGACAGTGATTTTCGCCATTGAATTATGCAGCATGGAAAAATGCTTCCTGTTGTTTGTCTTGAAACTCCTTCTTGGAAATGTCATTCCATACTTCCTAATCCTCATGTTATATTGTTTCCCTCCATATATACTGGGACATCAGCTTTAGAACTGAGCCTGTGTTTCTTTCAAATGATAAGAAATAGTACATAAGCATTATTAAATTATTTCAGTTACATAAAATTATGCTGTAACTATTGAAGCATATTTAAAACCCTGTTGAAATTATTATAGTGAAGGTACAGGTAAGACCTATATCCTGCCATGAAAGTATAAAGTGAATTTTATAATGCAGCAAAGAAACACAAATCTTAAGCTCTAGTTGCATGCTTGCACTGTAATTAAACGTTTGCCAAATGTCACAGTCTCTTATCAATTCATTTTTTCTGAGGAATGCTTTGCTCATTAATTGACAGTATCCTAACAGTGAACTGCAATGAAATGAAAACTTAGCCAACCAAGACATTTAGTTATGTATGTTGCAGCACGGAGCTGTGTGAACAGGAAAGAAGTAGAAGACCCAATATAGCTTATCCTCTATTTAGAACTAGTGGAGATTCTCTTATTTCTTACTTCTCTTATTTCCTGTGCTGGTATACCTGAGGCTGTTAGTCTCACCCCCACAATAACAGAAAAGGTAGTGAAGCATCTTCTCTATCCTAATGCTATTGCCAAAATAAGGGAATATTTCCCTTACTGAGGGAAAAGCTGTTTCCTCCCATATGTTCCCTTGTTGGATCTGAAGGCAATGTAGCACGTCAGCCATTTTAAAGGTAAAGGTTGTTTTTTCTTGGGATATATTTTCCTGTGTGCTTTCCCAAGTTACATTCCTGATGAAAGAGACTTCCTGATTCTTTGACACTGGTATATTTTCCCTTAATACTTAGATTTTTATTTTATCCTATTTCCCATTTAAAAGAAAAACACACTGGTAAAGACCTGAAAATTATTATGGACAATAAACACACATCTTTGTTAAGAATGCAGCAAGTCAGACCTTTGTAGCCTCCAGGGAGGTGAAAAGCTAGTGGGCATTAGAGAAGTTAAGTCTCAACAAACCACACAGATCAGTGATGAATCTGAATATTGTACGTGTGCTGCTAAGTTAAAGGAGAAAGCCTACTGATTTTTCAGCCTGCTCAGATTCCTGTGCTGCCCTGCCATGGAAGAGACACAGTTTCTCTCTTTTACCAGCTGGGGGTATGTGAGAGTTGTCTTTATTCCACATACACCTACTTTCTGAATCCCCTTGCACCCGAACAGAAAGCCTGTTAAAATAATATGCAGCACACCATTAGTTCTTGAGGGCTGACCTGGTTGATTTATGTAGTTGCTATTTTCTGTTTCATTTTTGGGCATGTCTATTAATAGAGTTAGGCTGGTGAGTGTTTTTATATGTTCATTAGCTCTTGTTCTTCTTCACCAACAGACTTTTGCCATGGCTGAGGAGTATCACCGAGAATCAATGCTGGTTGAATGGGAACAGGTGAAACAAAGGATTCTTCATTCTCTGCTTGCATCAGGGGAAGATGCTCTTGATTTCACCCAGGAAAATGAGGTAACTCTGTCTTTCTAAATGCTGTGCACAGTCATAGCCAGCACTGTACACAGCTGGCATTCCAGCACTGCTGAAACCACATCTGAAATATTCTGCAACTACAACTGTGTGAAAATGAGAAATATAAAATCCCTGTTTAATTCTAGAATGGCTCTGACTAGCAGAATGCATTGTCTAGCAGAATATCAAACCTTTGTGATTGTCTCTATTTATTGGCTGATGGGTACAGGCAATGGAGCTGCTGTTGCTGAAGCTGTGTTTTGAGCAACATATGTGCTGTCTGGAAACTTAGTCACAAACAGGTACTAGGTCAGTATACCCAGGGGACAGAAAACACACTGGGGACTTCAGGAAACCTTTGCCATGTGCCACCAGGCAGTTTCTCGGGTGCAGTTGTGCTTACACATAGGTCTTAGAGTGTCTCTTCCCATTATCACTGTGTGCTAGCCTGGATTTATGGCTTTTCTTAGTAGGCTTCTCTCAGGTTTCTTGGCAAAAGCAAATGAGTAAACACATAAAAAAAAGCTTTCCTTTTTATCTTGCTGTCTCATGCAGAGCAGATTAGAATTTTGTGCTGCTCAAACCTCTAGTGTTCAGGTTAATCCAGCAGTGGCCAAATCCTTTGGGCAAGACTGACCCCATGTTTAACAAAAGAGATATTGACTATCATCTTAAAACATTCTTTATCTTCTGTTGCAATCTAAACCTTTACAGTTTATTCCCTTAAAGAAAATGTTTCAGTTAAATGAGAAGTGCAAAGCAGAGTTACGTGCAGGGTGTTGGGAACTCAGCTCCTCTGAGCTGAAAGCATCAGACAGCAGCTGTGATCCCTGGAGCACAGAGTTACATCACAGCTGCTGCACTGTTCTCCATGAAAATGCTCACCTTGAGAGGAGAGAAGATATGGAGTGGGGGGGATGCAAGTTGCTGTGCTTGCAGGCTGAAAAAGAGACATGGTTTTTATATCCATGTTCTCCACCCATGAAAATGAATTTTTGTTCATTGGGATGACCTGCAAGTATACTAAAATAAAAAAAAGCCCTTGGTGCTAATGGGGTATGACCTGTATAGGGATTTGGAAATAATTAAAATTGTTAATGAAATCTCTCTTTCTGATTACTGCTCTTTTAAATATAGGTTAATCCCAGTTAGCATACCTCTTTTTATAGAGGCTGTCTTCCCCAGAAAATACTTTACTGGTACTTTACTGGGACTTCTCAAAGGTTGTCCAGCTTTCCAATATTAGAAATGCTAAATAATGCAGACTGAATTAATTTAAAACTAGGAACAGCTATCCCATTATTTTAGGATGTGAATCTGAAGACTTGGCAGTTACATTGATAGCTTCTAACATCTTTGATTTGCGTGCTAGTTACTGGTGTGGGCTTTTCCTTTCGGAGTGTGGATGTTAACTGCTAACAGGAGTAATTTAATAACCCACTCCGACGAGGTAAAACCCCTATTCTGGTGTTTCATTGTCAAGTGGATGCTACCCCAGTCCATGGCACTTGAGATGCCAAGCATCAAATTGGTGTGAGGGAGGAGGGGAGAAAACTCAGCTCCTAATGTTTCTCGTGAATGTGTTTAAAGACTCAATGTACACTATCACTCAGTAATACTCCACTCTCTGTTTCAAAGCTTTCATAGTAGCAGTATGTCATTTCAAGAGCATTTAAAATCCTTTATATATTCCAGTCATAGCCTCAAGAAGTCAAAGGTCTGAGAGGTTTGAAGTGCATCTACTGTGTTAAAAGCCTGTTATCTAACCTCCCCACAGCAGGTTGTTCTTCTAAAGCCTTGTTCCAGTCAAATAAGTTTTTTGTGTGTATGTGACACAAACAGACACAGCCTGTAGAATATAGTAGAGGTTTAATTGATATCCTCTGGAGATGGAGAATCAACTGAAAAGGCACAGATCCAAACGCAGCAGGGGGCCGGTCTGCCTGCGAGCCAATTCTCAAGCTTTGGGCAAGCTAATTTGGGCAGAGTGAAATACCAACACATTATTCATGGAAATAAGACCAATTAACAAGCAAAGCTCATGATTCAAAGAACTTAGTGCAGGACTTGCCATTAAGGTTTTCTGTTCCCCCTTGTCCTCCAGCCTGGCCACCTTCTTGTCAGGGAAAACCAGAGCTGATAAAAAGGTGCTTCTTGCGGGCTGGAAAGGGATGAAAGCCTGAGTTTTGTCTTCAAGGTATCAAACACCTATGGTCTGAAGGTGTTTGGTATGACTGTTGTGCCATGAGGAGCCAAGGCATTTCCTTTTTCCTTTTCCAAGCTTTTCCTTATTCCAGGTTTTTCTTTCTTCCACCCTTTTGCCGTAAGCTCTTCCACTCCTGTTGTAAAGCAGCGTGCTCCTGCAGTGATACAGAGACACTGGCACCTCTTGGTTTCTGTTCTGCCCCTCTGTATCACGTCTTCATACCCCTTAAATCCCAAGCACTGCAAGATGCTTTCCACTCCACCACAGTGTATTTTGGTGGGGTTTCTCCAGCTTGGTCTCCTGCCTAGATATTCACTGCGTCTACTGGCCAAGCCATTTGGAGTGCTGACAAAATGTCTGCCCAGACTTCTGCTGAGGAATGTGCATATGCATATGAGGGTGATGAATAATGCATCTTTATGTGCACGGGGTTTGGTGTGCAAGTGAGGCTGAATGCTTGGCTGAGTGCAAATGAAGGAGGACTCCTTTGAAAAGCAGCATCGTTTAGCTAAGTGAATTTAAAAGATAAAAATGGGATGGCGGTGCAGCTAAGCTGCAGCTTTGAGAAATGGATAATATTTGGAATAAATATTACAGTTCTGAATAGTGTTTTAGAAAGACCAAAATTCAGGGCAGGGAAAAGCAAAGGTGGTTGAGAAAAACAGCACAAGCCATTTAAGCAATATCAGACTAGAGATACAGCAAGATTTCTGTGTGTGCACTTACACTTCTCCAGTCCTTTCTGCATTCCACACTTTCCTGCTTTTCCTTTTGCTGCTCCAGTTAAACTTCAGAACTTGACCTGGAACATGATTCTTCTCATATGCTCCTAGCTGCTGTTTTGAACACAGGAAGGATTGCCTGTGTAATCCATTTCTGCGATTCAGGGGGAGCAGTGGAAGTGGCCTTCCCCATGCTGACTCACTGCTTTAGTTTTCCTTTTGAACTTTGCTTTTAGCACAGCCATGAGATAGTTCAGTGAGCTAGTGCTTTCTTGTAGTTTAATAATTCAAAGGTGAAGCCAGAATGCACGCATGAGATGGGAAAAAATAGGAAATAAGCTTGCTTCCATGGTTCTTTTTCCATAGGAAAGAAAGTATTAGAAAATTAGGACAAATTCTAGACTTCTTGATTTATGTTTTTTTCCTGAAGTGCCAAGTCAGTTGAATTGAAAGAATTTAGTTTCAGTGTGGCAGTTCTCAGCTGTGGCAGATAGTTAAGTATTTCTTAAAGCATAATGGTTAGAGTGAAACTAAAATTGGAGAAAGGAGAGGAAAACCCAACCCCAGAGCAGTTATTTTTTCGTTTCAGGCATGCACTTTTAAATTCACATTCTTACCTGAGTTGGTTTGAACTCGGCAGTCACACACCACTCTCTGGAGTGGCAGCCACGTGGGTGCTCTTTGGTGCCGCAGAGCAGAAAAAGGAACAGATGCACAAAACAAAGCCCCAGTGTCTGGTGCTTGGGCACTGGCTGAAAGTGACACTAAGTCACTATGTTCTAGTCTTTGCTTGCTTTAGGAGATGAAACCTCATCGGTAATTAATGACAGCGTCCATAATTTAGCATTACTTTAAATAACTCTGCATTTCATCTGGCTCGGCACAGGGAAAGTCTGCAAAGCGCTATTTCTGCCATCGTGTCTGTTTCCCAGGAAACCTGCTTTAACAGTTTCTTTGTTCTTTAGAACAAAGAATTTGTTGGGTTTTAGGTGGGTTTAAAGGAATTTGTGTCAGATGATTTGGCAATGAAAGAAAAATGCAGATGCTTCTGAATATCAGTACCCACAAAGAGGGACTGTGAAGAATATTTTTAGTGTAAGTTCAGTTGCAGCAAGAAAAAATGAAATTGTTTTTGGGCTTTTTGTAAGGCATTTTTATGGAGCCTAAGGTCTAAATGCACCTGCCTGATTTTGTAATCAGGTTAAACATTATTTAAATAGCATTATTATGAGAAATTAATGCAGTAATAAACCAATTTCAGCCATTTTAAAGGATTGTCCAGATTCATCCTTGGTACCTTCATTCATTTATATTTCATTATATTAGGGACAAACACTGCTGATCATTTTTTATTCTGTAATTAGCTGTTGTATACTGTGCAAAAAGCTGTAACCACAGATACCACAAAGCTCTTATAATTTCTTGGTAGAAGTCAGTGCCCTTATCTTCTTGTATAAATTCCTAGCCAATGCAGAACAGTTTCTTGGCCATTGCAATTGTGTAACTTTTTTTTTGTTTTTAAATTTTAACTTGTGAACACTTTACTGATCAAAACTCCTGGATTGGGACAGTGAGTAGTAGTTGTCTTTGTAAGGACACATGCTCATGAGTTTAAGAGAGGTCTTACACAGTAGAAGATATTCCGGGTTAAACTAATACCAAAATAAAATTAATTTGGGAATAACTGGAGAATGTTCAGTGCAAAACTGATCAGTAACATGTCTGGAAGTTCATATGTTTGTATTATTTCATTTTGAAGTTGGGATACAGTTCCCAAAAAAAGTGAGATTCTTTTGAAGACTCTGCCAGTATTTCATCCTCATTTGAAGCAAGAAACTGAATGATGGCACCATCTGGAGAAAAGCTATCCATTTCTGGATCTCTTCCTGAAATCCACACAAGCCAGGTCATGGCAGGAACATTGCTTCTGCCATGCTGCAGTCTGACAGGTGTCAGCAAAGCTGAACTCTAAAGCTGATTAAACTGGAAGTGAAAACAATGATTTTCCTATTGCATTTGGGCTTTATGTTGTTTGTACAGGCAGCAAGTTGGTCACATTTAAGTGAACTCTTCCAGGCAAGACTAGAGCACATCCTTAAGCAATCCTTGGAGGTGATCCTGTCTGCAGTGTAAAGTGCTGACGTTCTGGGTAACCAGTGTAAGAAGCAGTAAAGCTTTTTGACGGTATTGCTTAGGTGCACTGTAACAGCTAATGAGGATGTGCAGCCGGTTGTAACTGACTTTGATGGTAAAAAGCTTAATTTTTAAACTCTGCCCATGTACCTGCCCTTTCTCGAAAAAAATTACTGATTCCAGTTCAGACGAATATCCATGGCCTTGAGTTACATGGTAACAAGCCTGGAAACCTTGCTTTGCTGAAAGCTTGTCTGTTTCTTTTTGCTTGCCCCAACTATGTCAGTTGGCTTCATAATAAATATTATGCTTCTGAACTGAGCTTGTCTTGCTTTGATCTTCAGACCAGCATGGCTTCTGAAGCAGCTGATATTAAAGGACTGTTTACCTCAAAGAGATCTGTCTTTAAAATGATTGTACTTTATTTTTCAAACTCAAGACTTGCAATGCTGATGCTGAAGTGAAGAATTACTTTCTTTTAGAAAACAGGAAATAGCAGAGAGCATTGTTGGGAGTATTCTTTCCTCCAGAGTATTGAACATTTATGTTCAGTGGTGGCTGTACTGAGAACATACCTGTGCCTTGGAGCGAATACTTAAAATCGCTTTATGCATCATTATACTATTACAGCATGTTGTATTATGAGTTTTATAAGAATATTAATTTTGTATGCCATGGTTCCATTGGCTGTCTCTCCCTGCTCTACACTCAAAATATCTCAATCTTGGCATAGTCTCTGTGGGTAAAAAGACTATTTTTTTCAGGTCAGGATATTGCCAGCATACTTCCTCTTGCAGCAGACCAACAGTGGGGCACGTTCTGGCGCACAATTGAATGCTGCAGTCCTATTTTATGTCTATATCATGGTACTGGAACAAAACTGGAGTATCAGATCTGCCAGACTGGATCTGTTTGAGCTCATCCATTGAATTCTATGTCCTTGCTGTGGTGGAGGTTCAGAGTAGATGCCTCACAGCAAGACACTGACAAGAAGCAACCTTTCAAGAAACAAAAGCAAAGGATTAAAATTATAAGGTGCTACCAAGAGACACTGATGTCCTAATTCTAGAGAGCTAATGGTTGGTTTGTGCACTGAATAAGGAGGATTTCTGTCATTTTAGAATGTTTAAGCTATATTGGGAAGATAATGGGGTATTGCAGTGAGACTGCATTTTTCTCTGTAGATGGTTGAAAACCCTGTTCTTAGTTCTGTCAGGACACAGTTTTGCTGTAGTTCTTTAGGAACAGATGTATTGGTAAAATGCATTGTGATAATTCTATACTTCATATCTTCCTGTATGCTTCTCATTAAACAGCCCAGCTATGCTGGTGAGGTGGGTCCTCCAGGTCGCAGCTCTTTGGACAGTGTGGAGATGGCATATGCTCGTCAGGTGAGTGGAATTGAAAAAACTTCATTAAACACTGTGTTCTACATGGAGAGAGACGGAGAAAATAAAGATTGGAGCTTAGTGTAAAAGAAGGTACGGTAGGTAAAACATGAAAATATCTGCCTAGAGATAAAATGCTGTTGACAAACACATAAATCTTGTTTTTTTAGAAGCATACTCACCTGTTTGCTACAGGATATTTTTTGTCAAAAAGAAATCCTGAGCACCATATATGACTGCAGAAAGCATTTATGCTTGTAAAGTAAACTGAAATTCTTTTAAATTTTCAGAAGCTTTTTTTTTTAGGGTTTGTGTCAATGCATAATTATTTACAAATGAAGGGTTTGTATTCTCTTTATTTTCATATGTGGAAGATCATTTTTCTCATGTCAGTGTGTAGGAAAAAATATGCTGAAGTGTTAATCCTGATGTTTGTTGAATTATATCCTATTTTAATGACATTGCTTATGAGGAGCTTTAGTGCATCATCTATGAATTAATATGCCTGGTAGCATTAGACTCATTCGGAAAATTTTCAGGGGAAACTGATAAACCTTTACATAACCAATTTGTTACTGTTGTTATTTGAGATTATCTGTTTACCAGCACTGTTGAGAACAGAATGAAAGAAAAGGACTTGATTTTTCAAAATGGAATATGTGAAACGATGTTGCCTAATTTGCACACAATTACTGTTATTGTGTGCCTTGGCTCAGTCTGCGCTGAGGCAGAGAGCAGCTTGTGCATCTGTTTTCCTACATCTGCATTCAGTTATGGTAACTGGGAAGAAAGTAATAGCAAAAGGTTTGTGATTGTGCTGATAAAGTGTACATTTGATTTAGTGGTTGTTAATAGTTTGTTAATTTAGTTCATATCTACTGTAATATACCCACAGTAAAGGTCTACTTTAAAGCATTATTGCCTGTGCTTTGAAGCCATCAGTGTTACTGTGTGCTGGTTTTTGGGTATGGGAAGCCCAGTCTCTCTAGCAGTCCTGGCTCTGGGGTAGCTGTGGCGTCACTGTGGCTGGTGGGCCCTTGTCAGGGTTGTGCACAGACTGCTGCAGTGTGCCCTGGAAATGTGGTGTTTGTGGCCAGGCTTCTGCTACCAAAACACTTGGTGCAGTCACTGCGTGCTCCCAACAAGGGCTCCGGAGAAGCTGGCCTGGCTGGGCTGTCCTTAGGTCAGCCTGCCGCAGCTCCAGAATAACCCAGTGTCAGCAGTCTGGGGCTCCTGTGGGCATCAGTGGGGAGTTGGGAGGCCTGGAGGTCAGGCAGGAGAGCTGGAGATCCATGCTGCTTCTATTTATCAGCAGCCATGAAATGTGTTTTAATTACACTGAAGTGATTAATGGTTCTTCGTGGATAGTTCAAACTGTCTCACAGGAGCACAGTGACATCCACAGCCACGATTTCACTGATGCTGCATTCTGTTTGCAGTCCTGAGTTCTACGTCTTGTCTGGGCACGTTGTAGTAGTGCTGCATGCCAAATGGAGTTAAAGTACAATGGCAGTGCCTTTCTAATATTGAGAATTATTATTATTTTTGGACATAGTGGAAGGTCTTTGGACTGAGAGTAGAATAAACAATAGATGAAGCTCAGTTAAGATCAAGAGTTAAAACTGGGAGATTTAAGGGCAGGCTCTGAAGGGTCAGATTTCTGTTCATTTCCCTGTCTCAGATTTCCTTGAATACTGCCACAAACCAGCAAAATCCTGTTTCTTTCACATCAGCAGGTAGGAGGCTGCCATGTAGGGGAATATCACAGCCATCCACTTGTCAGGTCACTTCTGAATCTTTGTCCTCCAACAATTAGCTGCAATTAGTCTAACAGGGCGTTCAGCACAGTGCTCTGCCATGCAGAACCCCTGAACAGCTGGGCTGCTGCTGGCCTTGGGGCAGGCCTGGGGCTTTGAGGTGGTATGCAGGCTTGGGTGATGCTGATGCTCATTGCTCTACCATTGGGTTGGAAGTGGCTGATGTGGAAGAGAAGCAGAGGGACTTTCTGGGAACACTGGTTTTGAAGCCTCATTTATATTTTGCTGTGGCTGGGGATGGAACTGAGCATAATACATTTTGTTAAACATGCTTACTTGAATTATGTTTTAGATTTATATTTACAATGAGAAGATAGTGAATGGACATCTGCAGCCTAACCTGGTGGACCTCTGTGCTGCTACTGCAGGCCTGGATGATAAGGTACTGCCAGTAAGTTAACATAAGGAAATGTATTTAAGCTGTTTTCAGGCTGAGATTAGCAGCTTGCTGACTTTGGGGGGAAAAAATACCGATTTTGCCAAAAAATACTGCATGGCTTTGCAGAAAACAGAGAGGCAATACTGGAATTTCATCCAGTACAGCAGGGCCCACCTGCGGTGAAGTTGGTCATGGTGAAAATTTCTCAACACAGCAAGGAAGAAACAAATCTCGTGTTCCATCATAAGGGATAAGCTGTTGAGGGAAAAATTGCTTTTAATTTTAAATAGATTCTGTTGTGTTTGCTTTACAAAATGAGGTCTCTTAATGTCCTTTGAAGGTATTTGGTTGGGGGTAAAGGGTCTTCAATCACACTGTGCTAGAGCTGAAAATGGGCTCTCATAGCAAAGCATAAAACCCCTAGATTGACCTTAAATCAATGATCTGCCTACTTTCCATTTTTTTCTATTCCTTTAATTCTGTTGCCTTGATCCACCCTGAAAAAGAAAACAAATGCACAAACCTTGGAGAAATGCCTGGAGGAGAATACTGCAGCAGGGTCAAGCTATGAAAAAACTGTGCAAATGGGGAGAGCAAAAAGCTGCTCAGAAGCTGCGAGGCAAACCCTTCAATTGGATCTGAATTACAGATGTGCATCTTCACTCTGAACAGCTCTGTTTGTTTTGCAAGGGACAGCACGGGGAGTTCCAGTGTTCTTGCTGCTTTGAAGCACCAAGATCAAAGAGCTGCCCTTGCCCAAGTGAACAGTGCTGTTAGTTCTCAATATTTTGCCATTTCAGCAGGGATGCCCTAGTCCTGTAAACACTGATACAGTCTTGTCCTTGTGAATAAGCAGATCTGGATGGTTTTCAACCTTTATTTATAACTGAGCCTTTGTCCAAGTGATCAGTGTCCTTTTGATGCTTCTTATCACAGCTGATCGCACAGCTTTCCAGCAGCAGCCAGAGCCATGCTTACGTGGAAAGCTGATGATGCTGTGGTATATATTGAGTGGGAAGTGTGAACTACAAATGAGCAAGAGACTGAGTACCAAGTACCCAGCCTAGTTTTAGAAATAGTTGTCAATTTTTGGGAGCAATTGCAGGTACAACATGTATAGCCATCTTCTTGCTCAAGAATTATGCAAAATAGGCTGTGAAATTTGAATTCCATGGGACAGAAGCAGCTTACCTTTATGACTGTGTCCAGTATCTCCATTACAAATCTAAACTGACATGAATTACTCGTGTGTTCTTATGCTTTTCTTAAGCATTAAAACACAATGTAGTTCAAAACAGTGTTGCTTGTTCATCTCTGTACTAATCACTGAGGCATGGAATGACTTTTTCTAGAACATCTCTGAGATGTGGGCCATGGTGAAACAAATGACCGACGTCACCCTGGTTCCTGCCAGCGATGCCCTGAAAGTCCGGACAAACATGGAGGTGCGCATGGAGTTCGTGAGGCACGCTCTGCACTACCTGGAGGAAAGGTAAGATGGGTGCTCTGAGTACAGATTGATAGAGTTCCCTAATAATAAGCCAGAATGGCTTTGTAGTGTACTTAGAGTCAGCTACCTCGTGCTGCTCACAGACACATCTCTTGTGTGTCTTTTTTATTGTGCAGGGCTTAGAGCAGCCCTTGAATGAAAAACTGTTCTAGTTTAACAGTGTTCTAGTTTAAAAGACTTTGAATCCATGGGGAGGTTGTTTAGAAGATGCAAAGACTTATTCTTTCTTCTATGTCGCTTATAAATATTTTATATATGTATGGTGATAGGTGAACGTTTTTCACTTGATGAAAGTGATATATTTCTCTTCTGCAAAAGAATATCCTCTTTTCTATATGCTCCCTTTCTGATTTTTGGTTGCTGTCAGCAGCCCATGAGGACAGCATGGGGACAAACCTGGTGGAGTGAGTCAAGTTCTGATCATGCCATTTCTACACTGAAGAGTTTTTGGAAAATGTGAAGAAGCTGAAGTTGAGACATGTAGCAGTGATTTTCAGACTGTAGAAGTGGTTTGCTGTGTGTATTAGCAAGTATCATGGGGATGTAAGCTCCTTGGCCGATAGAGTTCTAGGAGAACTGCAAGCTGTGAAGCTGCCCAAAGCCAAATGCCCATTCACTGCACACGTGGATGGATGTTGCAGTGTCTCTCTTCTAGTATCTGCAATGTGATGCCAGCAGGCTCTTCCAGCCCTTGCAAGCAATAACTGCAGGGTGGTGTGTGGGCATTTGCTAGGGACGCAGATTGCATTGGAGCAGGGAAAGCACTGTGCTCTGACACAGCACGGTGGGAAGAGATGCTTTCACCTCCTGGCACAGCCTCCTCTTGGCCCTGACAGTTGGTTGTCACACCCTATCAGCACTCGGTGTCACCCAGGAGTGGTGGCAGCTGCTGCGTGTGCACAGAGGAGCTGACACATCGGAAGGATCTTTTGTTTCCAGTTCCTCAGTCTCAGCAAAGTGCAATGAGCCAGTGACTCTTAACCTGATTTGCCACATATCCAGCTTGCTAAATTTTCACAGTGCCATTAACTGCTAACTGAAGTTAGGAGTTAGTTATGTAGTACTTTCCCAATGCTCCCAACTGTGGAGATTAGGCTTCTCTGGCTTAGGTTTTGGTTTTTTTGGGTTTTTTTTAATTAAAACCTTGCCCAAACCCTGTGCCTTGCTTCATAGCTTTTTTCCCCTGGTGGGAATTGGCTAATACTAGAGTGTTTCCATGCCTCACCAGCCCCTCACTCATATATGGAAGAGATGTAATGCCACTCACAGCTGTTTCATACATTAGCTCCTTTGGAACAACTATGATCTTAAGCCCTGAGGAGCATGCACTTGCCTCAGCCATAATTCTAATTATCAAGATACTCTGATACCTGCTTATATAGTCTTTCAGATTTCTGATGGTGCACAAGTCTAATGTGCTGCAGAGAGAGAAAAAGGACTTAATGTCATTTATTGATGCTGCTTACTTAGGTCTTCCTTCAGTGTGCAAATTTTTGGGACTCCTGCTTCTAAACATGAGTATTTGTTAAATTGATCTGCCTTGATTAATACTTTGATGGGTTATTTTAAAACATTTTCTTAAAGCTGCCTTTACCAGTTGTATTTCTCTAAATTGCCTTTTTCTCTGGGATTTTCTTCTGGTAAGTCCATAGCCCTAAGGCTGATATTTTTCCACAGGGCAGGGAGGAGAAACAAATACATCTGTGGTATCTATCTGTTCTTTCGTGATAGGATTGAGAAATAAAGTATTAGGGTGGAAAGGCTTTTTGCTAGTTATATATTTAAGCTTAACTTTGTACTACAAGAATCTAGTAAGAGGAACTTCATAACTGAGAGTTGAACCTGGAGCAGTCCACCACAGACTTCAAATATGGTGTCTTCTGAGACTGCTAAATACAAGGATCATCCTAAACTGACAGAAATTTGTGCCTCATGTTGTTGTATTGATAGTGTTTGAACATGGAGTTAATTTGCTTTAAATTGTTAATTCTGTCAGATCTGAAAGGCAGTGGATGTTTTTGTGGCACATTTGTCTCAGTCTGTTCATGTTTGTTTTGCTTGTGTTGTTTTTCAGTTACAAAAATTACACTTTTGTGACTGTCTTTGGAAACTTGCACCAGGCTCAGCTGGGTGGAGTCCCAGGCACCTACCAGCTGGTTCGCAGCTTCTTGAACATCAAACTGCCGGCGTCTGTGCCTGGCCTGCAGGTATGGCCGGCGCTGTCAGCTAAGATAACAACACAAATTTGTTCACCCAGTACAGAGGGGGAACCAGGGCAGCCTCCAGTGCCTTTTCTATTGTTTAAGCTGCTTTTAGGGCAGCAGGCTCTTACTCCTTCTCTAGAAATTTTCACTAGGAAAATGGAAGATGGCAGACAAAACCCTCTGAATTCAGACCTAGTCCAAAGCATGGTGGGTACTCAGTAGCTTGAGTTCTAATTCTAGAAATTATGGTGTATTCTGGTCGTCATCTTAGAAATCAAGAAGCAAGAATTAAAATGCATTATGATGGTTCAAAAAAGCAGTAACTTAATCTCTCTGTTTTGCTTTTTCTCTTTTTTTTACATTTATTGTAAGATGGTGAAATCATCACCAAATGTGTAATGAATTCATCTGAATTGTAGCCTGGGCCTTTTATTTAGGATTCTGAATAAAACCCTTCTTACCTGCATGTAGTAAAAGGTGCATAGCTTTGCATCTACACAATTATCAGATAGGCAGTCTGGGTTGAAAAATTAGATATAAAAGTTAAATGAAGAAATAATAAATTATAACACTGGAGCACACACAGCTAAGTCTAGCTGTCTCTTCTTACCTGCTGGGATCAGTGATTAGTTTGATATCTTTCTGTTTCAGTGAAAATGTTTTTAATACCTCAGTGGCCTAATGCTGATCAATCTCCTGTGTGGGGAGGATGTCATATGCTGATTCTGGGATTCTCAGAGCCTCCCTCAGAATTGAAATCCGGGCAAGCAGAAGAAAATCACACCTTTCACTGCTGAGATGTGCAGAGCTTTGCCAGGACTTAACCCTCATGGCCTCCAGCTTCTGTAACAAACAGAATTTTTTACCAATATGAGTGTGGGTATAAGGGCAAAAATAATGAATGAGGCAAAGAATAAAGAAAAGTCATTCAAATATGTTGCTTTTAAGAAAAAATTAAGTACTTTCTTTTCAGGATGGAGAGGTGGAGGGCCATCCTGTGTGGGCACTGATTTACTACTGCATGCGCTGCGGAGATCTGACTGCAGCCATGCACGTGGTGAAACGGGCACAGCACCAGCTGGGAGAGTTCAAAACCTGGTTCCAGGAGTACATGCACAGTAAAGACAGAAGGTAATTGGGAACTAGGAAGGATCTTTGAGAGGGGTGGGAATTGCTGTGGAGAAGTGAAATTATCAGTGGCTTGGTAGAAATACAAAAAGCTCAGGTCTCTTCTGGTGGTGATGGCTGCCTGATGTTTATATTACCTACCTAAACTACACGTAGAAGTTTGCATATTTTAATTTTAAATCTCAACAGAGAAAGAGTTGTTTGAAAATATTCAAAAATTTACATCTCAAAAATAATACAGTGTGGTGTAGCTTTACTTTTTTACAGAAGGATAAGCCCAGTGTAACACTGGGATATGGCATACAGGAGATCAGATTTAATCTGCTCTCATGAGTCCTGTATCTTTTTTTTCCCCCTGTTGCTTATTTTAGATGAATTTCCTTTGGGGAACACTTTTTACTACACCTGTTTTTATAAGAGTGCTACACAGGAAAAGCAAGCAGTGTTTGTTAGAGCCCTTTAGAGCTCACTCTCACATCTTTCTTGTGTTTATTCTCCTCTTCCAATTTTTGCTGTCCAGCACTGGACAGAGGCCATTGGCCAAAGTGCTGCTGATGTAGTTGCAAAGTAGTTAAGTTAGTGCACCCTGAGGTGTGTTCTGAACACCCCACTGATTTTCTTTTCCATCTTTTCATTTGCAGTGAATTTAAAAAAAAAACAAAAACCAAAAAACCAACAAACAGACCAATAAAAAATAACTAACCAAGCTAACAAAATAAAGGATAAAAATCCAAGTGCCATTTACTGAGTATGGTATGCCATGGTATTCTTCTATATATCAACCTTTTTTGTAGAGAGTATCTAGGAGTGCTCTTTATATCAAGGTTGTTGCAGAAACCTTGTTGAAAGTACTGTCACTGTTTTCATTACAAACACTTTTATGAGATACAACATAATAGATTTATTTTGGTTTTATTACGGCTATGAAAAAGTGCTCTGCCTACAGATTTGACAAACAATGCCTTAGTCTAGGAGAACACTTTCTTGATTAAATTCTGTAAAATTCTCAATAAGAGGTTTCAAGAAAAAAAGAATGACAAAGAACATTATGAGGGTGTTTAATAATGTTGGAAGTGTCTCTCCTAAAAGACCTCATGGTACAATGACCTACTCACTTGTTAGTTACTAACACAAAGACTTCCAAAGATGTTGTGAGCTCTCTTTTTCTGAAATGATGCAATAGCTGACTCACACAAAGCACCTCATCTGCCACAGTATTAATGTGCCCCTAAAGAGACTGTCAAATGTGGTTTCTTTCCCTGCAGTGAGCATTTGATGTTAATCCTCCATAACTTTAATTATGTGTTTAAATTCATGTGTGCAAAATTTTTACCTACATATGTGAACTGGAAGTGCAAGAAATATTTGCCAGTGCTTACTGTCATTAGGCCTTTGCTCTAGATATGCACCTATTTACATTGATTTGTATCCAGATTTCCTCATACAGGGAAAATGGGTTTCATGTCTTTTCCTTCAATCTTCTTTTTTCCTTAGACTGTCTCCTGCCACAGAAAATAAACTGCGTCTTCATTACAGACGAGCTCTGAGAAATAACACTGACCCCTACAAAAGGGCTGTTTATTGTATTATTGGCCGCTGTGACATTACAGACAACCAGAGCGAAGTTGCTGATAAAACAGAAGATTATCTTTGGCTAAAAGTAAGTCTGGTGTTGGGGTTGTGGTGTTTGGTTTTTCTTTTTGGAAGAACAGGTCTAAATGGTACCACATTTCTCCACTGCTCTGCTTCCCTTCCTGCTTCTAGATCTGGTGTTTTGCATCAATGTAGTGCATGTAGCCTGACCTTGAAGATAATGCAGGGCTGGGAACCTGACTCCCAGGGCTGTTCTGTTACCCTCTGTGCTATCAGGTGTTAGTTTGGGTACAGTTGTCTTTGAAAGTGTCATGTTCTTCATTTGACACTGATCTTTGTCACCTGTTTTTACAAGTAGTATTAGCTTGCTACAGTGAGGATTCTTTGAATTTTCCTTCCTGGGTGGATGTCTGAAATGTCAGTGTGAATTGGCCAAAGACAATACTGTCAGTGTCTGTGAAGTCCTTAGAGATTTGGTGAGGGCATGATAGATACTGGTTGGTACCTGTTTTTCCTCTTTATCAGAAGAAGGTTGGTAGAATTATGTATTTGTTACTATTGTATTAGTGGCAAAAAATGCTGCTTGAATGTGTTCAGAGTCCCAGCATTAGAGTTTGCTGGCATGGACAGATACGGAACCCCGGGGTTATATCTGCATGGATTTCAGCTGTTACTGCATTAGAGATCTTTGCTTCCCAGCAGTGGATGGGTCTGATGTTGTGACTTGATGCAGTTTCTAGTCATTTGGTCAAATCCTAGGAGGGGCTCAGGTGGAATTTGTATCTTCTAAGTGCGTTGCTTGTGCAAGGTGAAATGTCTGTGCTTCTCTTTTTTGGATGTGCATTTTAGCTGAACCAAGTGTGTTTTGATGATGGTGGCACGAGCTCCCCACAGGACCGGCTAACGTTATCACAGTTCCAGAAGCAGCTGCTGGAAGACTATGGTGAGAAACCACAGAGTGATGTCTTACCTGGGGCTCTGCTTTTCTGCTGAGGACACTTTCCAGTTGTTATTACACAAACCCCAGACTGCACAAAAACCCTGCAGCTCTCCACTAGTGACAGGCATCTTCAGGGTGTCCGTGTCAGCAAGACATGATGAATTAGTCCTGTGTTTTCCCAGCATTCCAGAGAGTTAATACTCATCTGTGAACAACACTGCTGCTGTTTCTCCTTTATCCATTAATTGTGGGTTGCTTTCTCTCACCATAAATATGCAAAAGTCCTTTAGCAGAACTTCCAGCTTTGGGAATACAGAACAGAAAAGCAGTCACTACCTAATGTAGGCATTAGGTAGTATTTCTAAGCTTTTCCTCTGTGTGCATCTGGTGTTCACATTTTCCCTTTAATTAGTATTTCAAGCAAATTTCTGGGGACCCAAGTCACAGTTCCTTCCACTTCAGAAGGTGTTAAGAACATCCCGCAGAATACATTTTCCTGTAATTGTCTTCCAGTCAATCAAAATTAAGTCACTTGTAACTGTCCAAAACATACCAAATTTGATTTTTCACAGCCTTCTAGTTTGTAGTATCACTGACACTCAGATAAAAATGTGTGGAAAAGAAATGTAATAAGCTACTGTTGGTGTCACTGAGTAGGAAAATCCAGATTTTAACTTTAATTGTAGCACTTGACATAAGTATAAATGAAGACAGAAAGTTGTGGTCTTTAGAGAATCTATCACAGTTGATCAGAGTTGATGGTTTGTTGTCTGAAAAGAACTAAGGAACTTTCCTGAGTAACTGTTTATTCTGTTTCACTTTCTGAATATGTCTTCATGCTGTGGTCCTTCATGATCAATCTGCAGTGGCACAGTTGTAGGTGAGCCACTGATGTGTGGTTAGGAATTCACTTCTGTGTACTGTGTTTATTTTGGCTGGCACCTAATAAACAGTAACAATGCACTGTGACAGGAAGCATCCACTGTCAGTCATCTCCGATTGCAAAATCATGAAAATGATGTGAAAATGCTACATGTGTTGTGGTTTTTTTTAGGTGAATCACATTTTGCAGTGAACCAGCCACCTTTCCTCTACTTCCAAGTGTTGTTCTTGACAGCCCAGTTCGAAGCTGCAATTGCTTTTCTTTTCCGGACAGAGCGCTTGCGCTGTCACGCTGTTCATGTTGCTTTGGTCCTGTTTGAGTTAAAATTGCTCCTGAAAGCATCTGGGCAGAGTGCACAGCTATGTAAGTCCTATTTACTTTACAGTAAAGGAATATTTTCTTAGCCCTCAGAGTACCCTCTAGAAACTGCAGGTCTATGTGATTAATCGAAGATTTATCAGAACAATGTCATAAAAGTTAATTGTTTTAGTTGCTCTGGATTATGGTTCTGACTAATTTGAGATGAAGATCAGCATTTTCCTGGCATTAGATTCTCTGACAGTGCTGTTTCTGACATTGCAGTAAGCCATGAAGCTGGTGACCCTCCTGGTGTCAGACGTTTGAATTTTGTGCGGCTTTTGATGCTTTACACCCGTAAGTTTGAATCAACAGATCCAAGGGAAGCTCTGCAGTACTTTTACTTTCTCAGGTAGGAGCTAATATATATCTTCAGATATTCTCCTAGTTATTACTGCTTCATTATTCTTATCTGGAAAGTTCTCAGAAACAGGAGTACCTTCCTTCCTCTCTTTTTCTAGGAACGAGAAGGACAGCCAAGGAGAGAATATGTTCTTGCGTTGCGTTAGTGAAATCGTCATTGAGAGCAGAGAGGTGCGTTTGGCCATGTTTTGCCTTCCTCAGTTAAACTGAAATTCATTTCTTCATTCAAATCTTTATTAGTCAGGACAGTCTTAGCTTACTTTTTCTGCCTGATGCAGACCCAGATGATAGAAGGTCTTGCAGTGGCCTTATGTTTAACACATTTAATCATGTCTTTTTGCCTGTTATTTAGTTACAAATACTTTTTACATTGGTCACTGTTTTTCATTCCATGACTATGTCTTTGTACTTAATAAATACGTTATGAAATATGTGCAATTCATCTCTCTATTTTTGGTTCCTGTTTTTTCTTACTTTACATCTATGTGATATAGTTTGACATGATTCTTGGAAAGCTGGAAAAGGATGGCAGTAGGAAGGTGAGTTAACAATTTATATTTTACACTAAAAATACAACCTATGTATGATTTCCAAAGTAGTCATGAGGCTATTTTGCTTCTCTTTGTTTTTCACGAGTTAAATTATTACTATGTTTGGATACATTCAAGTTCTCCCAGTATGAGATCCTTTCACAGAATAATCTGTGACCTGCCCTAACAAAACTGCAGGGCAAACTATGTTCCTCTAGACAGCTGATATAACTGAAGAAGCAAATGGCATCAGGTACCTTTGGTGAGGTCAGAATTTTGTCTTCCCAATAGGAAATGGGGTTTAGTTTAAGTGGGTGTGTGAGAGTGTTTTGGTAACCGAGGTGTGCATGTGAAAATGATTTATGACATCCTCATTCACCTCACAGAATTGTATTGCAGTCCTTGAAAAATCCTTGTAATTAAAGGAGCAAGGGCTAACAGACCACAAGCATAGCTACAGCTGATCTGACCTTCATATAGGTGAGAGTAAGTACTGGATCAAAGTTCAGCCATTTTTAGATGTGATGGATCTTACTTCCAGTGTAAAAGCAGTTTCCTAACAGTAAAATGTAAGATTACACAGTCAGAAGATAAAGGAAACCTTAAGGTTTTACCTGCAAACAGGAGAGTGCATGCAAGTGATGAAAATTTTAGATCGTCAGCAAAGTATTTCTATTTGCTGTGACAACTTTGGAGGATTTCTATGTAAAGCAGACTGCAGAATCATTGACATCTTAATTTTAAGATTAGGGCTCATACTGCTGTCAAAAATGGTGGGGGAAGTTATTTCTGGCAGGAATTTCTTTTAGATGTCTTTATTTTGTCATTTCAAAAGCAGTGAGATTGCATACGAGAAAGCAAGATAACTTGATAATCTTTACAAATATTTTGTTGTTTTGCACTTTCTTTGGTCTGAAACCAACATTTTTAAGTTTAAAATAAATTCTTCTAGATGATACAGTCTTACTTTTGCATCCCCAACTACAGTAATTTCCAGATATTCTTGACTCTTTCATCTCTTTTATTCTACATGTTTATTATTTGTTTTAAAATTGTTGTTGCCCTTTCATTTATCTGTGTGAGATTTCACTCGCAGCCTGTCAAGCCAGTATAAACAAACTGCATCCCTGGAACCCTTGGAATGCTATATGCTGAAGTCTTTTGTATTTTCTTCTCTGTGTCATCAGCAATTAACAGCTCAAACTCAGAGTTATTTTATCTGGGTCATTTTGAATGAATTAGAAACCAAGGATGTCTCAGTGCTGACTCCATTTAGGAGACAGTCCCTCTTGCAAGAGCTCATTCTATTTTTAATGTCTCACTTTTGCACATTCCAATGGAAATGTACAGGCCATTCCAATCATAAGCCAACATGTAAAATATTCATTGCCTTGACAGAATATTCTGGAGTGTTTGAGCCTTCTGATTCCTCTTTTCATTTTTGTCTCATCTCTTTAGCCTGGAGTGATAGACAAGTTTACAAGTGACACAAAATCCGTTATTAACAAAGTGGCTTCTGCAGCAGAAAATAAAGGATTGTTTGAAGAAGCTGCAAAACTCTATGACCTTGCGAAGGTATATGTCTTGTGTGCTGCCTTAAGTATATACTTGGTTCACCTTTTTTCCTTCCAAACATTCTACCTGTGATTAGGAGGTTAAATTTCATCTCAGAGATTGAATTGCCCTTATTCAAGCAGCTTATTTCTGCTGCTGGAAGAACAGAGCCATAGGCTGCATGAAGAGATGTTTTAGTTAGCAAATCCAGGGGGATTTGTTCCAGGGGTTCTGATTTAGGACATTGTGGTCCTGATCAATGTGCTCTTTTGAAGAGAGTGCTGCACGCATGATTTAATTCTGTCTCGTGCAGTTATTTACCTAGAGTGTACTCTTCCAATTTCATAGATGTTGAACTAAAGTCTAAAATAGTTGGTCTTTATACTGAGTACTCTTGTTTCCTTTTGAAATAGAAGTGGATACAACCATAACCACTGTTTTAGAGAAAAACTAGGGGGAAATGCTTTTTCTTGTGGCCCAGCAGCATTATGTTGCTTGAAGCTAATATGATCTTGACTCTTTATGGCAGGGAAGTGGCTCTGGGCTTGCAGTAGGCAGCACTGCGTGAGACTTCTTTGGTTTTTCAATGAGATTAAGGCACCATGTTCCATCATGCTCCTTTTATTTGTGTAACTTTAATGCCAACAGAACCCTGACAAAGTTTTAGAACTGATGAACAAGCTCCTTAGTCCAATTGTTCCCCAGATCAGCACTCCCCAGTCAAACAAGGAGCGTTTGAAGAGCATGGCTCATTCCATTGCTGAGAGGTAAGACTCAGGTAAGGGCAGGACTGGGTGACTCACCTCGACATCACCTGGGACTGTCAGTGCTGTGGGTGTTAGTTCCTGATGTTGTTTCTGCAGGCTGGACTGTGGCACCCACAGCAGTGTACTTAGAAAGACAAAGAAGAGGTCAGAATTTACCCTGTCTTTCTCATGATGGCTTGCAGTACTGAAACCAGAAATCTTCAGGGGCAGGTCAAGTAAATTTGGCAAGAAGTTTTATCTGTAGGTGAATCAGGATTGCCAGCTGGAGATAGAGTCTGTTAAGGAGCAATAAATATCGTGAATTGTATGTTTTATATTATTTTTAAAGCAAAATATTGTAACAGTTGCTGAATCGTTGCATGCAATTCACTTGTTTGAAATAGTATTAAGAGAGAGCTACAAACCCAGTAATTCTGAGTTGTAACAATAGTTCAGTAGCAGTCTGAAAACTGCTGCTTTAATGACAGCTAAAAAGGGAGTATTTAAGATGAACTGTGTATGGCTAATGCAAGCAGTGGACCTCATTTCCACAGCCTGTTATATTAGCCAAGTACTGTGTGGCTCTAGAAAAGAAAGGAAGCAACTGAAAGGAATGTCCCCTGCTGTGTCTATATACTAATTAGGGTATGTGCTTGAGACATCCATGCTCAAGATTCATTAGCAGTTAGAAGTTAGGAATAACCTGGTTCTGAAAAGCTGTAGTTGCAAAGTATGTCCATGATTTTTTACAATCATTACCTTTTGGTGCATCTTGTCACGGTGACTGCCAGGGACAATTCCTGTATTTTACTAGAGCAAAATGTGGATACCTATGAGAAATGCCTTACTGGTTTTTGTCAACCATTGAGCTGCAGAGAGAATAAAAATAAACCAAGCCCACTTGCTGGCACTTTGAAATTGGGAAGACAAATACAGAAATGTATTGATTTCCATCAGAGGCCTTTGCCTTTCTTCTTTTGACAAGTGGCATTTGCCAGTCACTCCTTCTAGTCAGCCTTTCCTTCATTTGGGCAGGCTGAGACCAAGTGAAAATTGGTGCTGTATTGACTTAGTGAGTGATTTGGTGGCAGACATTAAAGAGAATTAAATCTATGGCTTGAGTTAAAGCTTCAGCAAAGGCTGTAATGGGCTTTTCTGGTTTGCTACATGCTTTGATCTGTCTAAAAGCACAAAATACTACTGTGCAATAATGCCACTTCACAGATGGGAACCTGGGTGATTGCAAAGCCAGGGCAGTTCTGACTAACACATTTTCCTACCAGTTAAATGTAACACAGGGCTTTTCCATGTGTACTGTCCTGATGTCAGTGCTGTAGGGATGCAGCATTCTTCCTGTGTGTTCTTGTGATGCTTTTGAAGCAGGGGAGACACCCAACAAAAACGCCAAGAACCTACATGGTTTCCTGATCTGCAGCACCACTCTAGCAGAAAGAGCTTCTTTGTGCCCTCATGCAGTCAGGAGTGAGAGCAGGCAGCCCTCCAGTTCATCCCATAGCCAGTGTAGCTCCCAAGAGCCTGCAGGAACTCTTAATCCATCTTTTAAGTCTTAACTTCTTGCCTGAAGCAGGCAGTTGTGCTGGAGGATTGTCCGCTATAAAACAGCGTGTTAAACATGCTGGTACAGAGCTTGCCTTGCAGGTCTCTACTGCCTGCCACTGTTTCCCATGAATGTGGGAAATGTAAACATTTTAAAGGAAACAAATGCTGGATTTGATGCAAAACTGGAAGTGATTAACAGTGTTTTTAAAAAGCCACAGGCTGTGAAAATTCTGCTTCCCGGTTAAGGAAAATGAAAGCCCTCCTTTGTTAAATGCCCTCTGTCCTTGAGTTTGATGTCTCCACTTCCAAGAATTGCAAGGGCACAGTTATAAACGGTTGCCATTTTGCACAATAAAATTGTAACACAATTTCTTTCAGGTACAAAGCGCAGGGGATAAGTGCAAAGAAATCCATTGACTCCACGTTCTACCTTCTGCTAGACTTAATCACATTTTTTGATGAATATCACGCTGGTCACGTTGACAGGGCCTTTGATGTAAGTTTCAAGAGTTCTGTTTGAAGTGTAGCCTTCCTAATGCCCTTGAAAGCCCAGAATGTCTCAAATAACATCACTTTAAAAATTGTATTTAATGAGTTAGAAGGGACTGCAGTGTTACAGGAATTTAAAAAGGTGTTTCTTCCCTGTTGCTTGATAAACAGGATGATCTTCCTGGAGCTATTTTGTAGACATTGAACAAAATATTCCTGATGCTCAACAAAGTGAGGAGATAAACCAGTAAACGACAATGAAATTATTTCTCTTGAATGGAAACAGAAGCATTTCATTAACACTTCAAAAACACACTGCATTAATATATGGTACATAGAATGCTGATTATCTGTCCTGATTCCTGCTTTTCTTTTTGAAGATTATTGAACGCCTGAAGCTTGTACCTCTTAGCCAAGATTGTGTCAAGGAGAGAGTTGCTGCCTTTCGGAATTTCAGCGATGAAGTAAGTAATGGCTTGGGTTTAGCTTCCTAAAGCCTTTTGCTTTGTTAAAAGGATCTTAAAACCTTGTCATCTCATCATTCTTATTCTTTAGTGGAGAAAAAGGATGAGATTATTTTTATTTCATACAAGTAGACTCTTGGCTTGTAACTTGTTCTTCTTAATGCTGCTCTTTTGAGCAGTAGAATTCCTTACTGAGAAATCCTGTCTCCATTTTGGAGAAGATATCTGCAGATGTGAGCCTCCCTGAACTTACTGAGTTTCATTCAAGAATTCAGAATATTGAAAACTTTTAACTTGCTGGTGACTTAGTTCTTCTGTGCTCTTAATGATCACTAAGCATTTGTAGGGTGTTTGTTTCCTTCCTTCTAAATTACAGGAATTAATGAATTTGTGTATTAGCAAATGAAGTATAGTGGAAAGCTGTTACTGCTCTTGAACTGTTTTAACTGGAGGGTGGCGCTTCTTTTTTAGGCAGTGGTTGTGTGTATTTGGGTGCTTTGGGTTTGTTCTGACCTGCTGCTATCAGATATGAAGGTGCAGCCATTGGGCATGTCTGTCTCAAAGCTCTGGGTAGTGTTCCTGCTGGATGGTGCTTTCATAGCAGGGGTAACCATTACACCTATGACTGTTACAGGAATCTGTATAGTAAGGCTCATGGTTCTGTCAACCTGCTTTTGCTGCAATGTGTCTTTTTTTCTGCCTCCTTTGTGTAGATCAAACACAATTTATCTGAGGTCCTGCTTGCAACCATGAATATTTTATTCACCAAGTATAAGAGGATGAAAGGCACAAGCCCAACCACTCCTGCCAGACCCCAGCGGGTAATGGAAGACAGAGATTCGGTAAGAATATAATCCTCACTGTCTGACAAGTTTTCCTGTATCCTATTCTGCTGGTTTCAAGAGACTGGGCTTCAAGTAACTGTGAATCTCTGATGGTCTTGGTTTTGGCTTGCTCAGTTACTTAGAGTCTTGGTTTACTGAGCTTGTCCAGTTACTTAGTCTCAAGGCCGGTCTCTGATGCCTTCTTCAGCTTTGTGTAAAGAAAGGTTGGAACTGGATGATCTTTAAGGTCCCTTTCAGCCTAAGCCATTCTGAGTCTGTGATACTGCTTTAAATGACATTGAGCTAATGGAGATACTACATCTATATTCACCTCCTAGCAAGAGAAAACAAGTGTTCGCTTTGTTTCTTAGTGGAATCTTAGATAGTAAAGCAAATGGGAAGAGTGCAGTGTCTCTAGGATGGTTGATGCTGCTGCCTTGACAACTGAGCTGTTACTTATTTTGTTGGTGGTGCTGATTGCCATTCCTTTCATCTGAATAAGTGCCCGTTTCTGGTAGAAAGGCCTTCCTTGACTCTTTGCCTCAGCTTGCTTCTGTGGTGATACAGGCCAACATTTTCCAGGTGTTCTTGGGTGAAACACCAAGATACTCGAGCACGTCTCCTTGGTAAATGCCAGCACAGTTCTGCTGCCTCTGCAGGGAGTGGGCAGTTTGCAGCAGTGCTTGGTCTGGCTGCTCTTGAAATGCATGACAGCAGTGGGTTTGAGTTCACTGCTTGAGCTGGTGCAGAGGCATTTCCCCAAGCTGCTGATGGGACCCTCCACCTCCAGCAAGCTGCAGAATAGGCGGCGTTTAAATGGCACAGCCAGATTTGTGACTGCTCACCTGCCAACATGTGGGCTTGAGCAGAAGGGTTCACAGCTTAATTCCAGCCAGGTTTGGTCTTGTAACTCTTAATTAGTTAAAGCTGCTGCAGGCACTTGAAACCTAGGCCAAACCATTCATCCTGTCTAACAGATTAGAAAAATATCAACTCCTTTTGAGAGTGAAAAACCAACTTGGGCCATAGCCAGCTTTATTCCAGGCTTCAGTCAGCTGCAGAAATGCCTTTGATCTGTAAATTGTAATATTGGTAAGAGTCTTAGTAGCATTTTTAAATTACATAGAAAAATAAAAGGCTCAGGTAATGGTGCAGCTTTTGTCTTTTGGGCACAGCCTGCGGGATCCTGCCTCACAGGGGTGCTTGTACTCTAGATCAGCAGCACTGGAGAAGGGTACATGCTGCTTGGGCTTCTCCCACCTTAAACTCTGCATGTGTGAAGAAGTCCCAGGCTAACACAATCTGTTACCTGCTGTGTGTCTTCACAAGGTTGGCACTGAACAAAGAGTGCCTTAGCTCCATGTTTTCCAAGTGAGCTGTTTGTTTTGATTTTGTGATTTCGGTCTTATGCCTCATGTAGAAGGATTTACCATCTCCATCGGGGTGGAGTGCTGTCAGGTGTCAGCTCAAGATGAATACCACGAGCTGATTGGGGATGAGGTTAGCAGCTTTGCTGGCAGAGGTTTGTGTGGAAGGAGGCCACCATGATATTGTATCATACCCACAATGTGCTCAGTGTGAACACTACTTCATAAACGTGCTCTGCGCTCTCGTGCTATCACAGTTGTGGAGATGAACTGATGATGTACCTTGCTAAAAACCCTTGAAAGTTTTCTTCATTTCAGGCTTCAAGTTTTGTTAATCAAGCTCCAGGCCTTGTGATGGGATCTCATGGCAGCAGGGTGTCAGTGATGTTGGGAGCACGGGGTTTCTGAGTCACAGTGTGTGCAGTACCAACTGTGCTTTGCCATCAAATGAGACAAGTGTCTGCTGCCTCTGCTGTCAGGGAGGGGATAAGAGAACAGCTATGTGACTGGAGTGTCACAAGGGAGCATTAATCTGCTAATGTAGGATTAGTAAGAGGAAAAACCTACCACCCTGTAGCTCCCATCTGCCTAAAGATTTGCATGTTCAAAAAAAATACCAGGCATGGGCACATGGAAGGTAGAGTAGAAATGGCTTTAACATGTGTTGCCCTTTTTTCTTACCCTGAAGAATTTCTTCCAAGACTGCAGGAGCAGGGAATTTAGATTGTTTCAGTTGGGAAGCAACTCAGGCAATTTTAGTGGTATGAAGAAATGAGGGCATTAGAGATGTGAGGAGAAAGGTGTTTCTTCAGCAAAATCTCATTCACCTGGACAGAGATGGCAGACATGAGCTTCAGCAGGCTGTGCATGACAAGAGTTTATCTCCTGAACTTCCCTGGGAGAAGGGCAGCTTTTCCATATTCTCTGGGGAAGCAAATTTATGGGGAAATCAGGCCCTTTCAGAAGCTTTAACAGTCTTGGCACATTGCCCAGTAAACAATGCAAGTGAAAAATTAACCTTTCCTTGAACAGGTCTCTGAAATCCCTGGCTTTTATTTAGATCCATCAGAACAGGCAGATTCAGATCCCTCTGTTCATCAGCAGAAAAAGGTAGTTGCTGTTTGTAACTCTACATAGCAGGGAACAACGTCCCCTAGAGAGGAAATCAGAGCCCTTGAATCTGCCCTCTGGTGCCAGGCACTGCTCTGCCAACCACCCTGAGCAGGATCCTGCTGCTGTGGGTGGGACTTTGGTAGGAACAGCATGGACTGGGCAGGATGGAGAGGAGTAGTACTGCTGGAGCCCCCCCTGAACCCCATACTGCTCTCTGCTAAATATCTCCTGTCCCACTTCGGAGGTGGACTGAACTTTACTTAGAAAAGATCAGGTTTGGGGTCAGAGGTGACATTTTTGCATTGTGTTTGTTTCAGAATGAAATCACCCAAGCTGTGCTTTGAGTGATTTTTCTTTTATGTATATAATTAATTAGCTTGGGGAATGAGGGAACAAAGTCCTGTCCCACTTGGCCTGATCCATTTTGTCAGATTTCAGGCAGAGATTGCAGGGAGCCCAGCCTGCAGTCCTGGAAACCATGGCTGCAGTGGCAGCCCTGACCCAGATGCTGTGAGTGCATGACAGCAATGTCATAGGCTCCTCGCCCCAGTCAGGGGTGGTGAACTCTCTGGAGCAGCCCAAGGGCATTATCTTGGCAAAATTAGGTCATGAATGGAATGGAATTATTTTTTAATATTATTATCTGTGGTCTTATTTAAAATTGCAAGTGACTCTAACGTTCATTAAGTAATTACAGCCAATAGAACATCTAGACCTCCAGGCCGCTCTTAACCTCTGCAAACCTCTGTTTGTTCTTCCCAAAGTATTGTTTGGATTTTTAAAAATAGGCCAGCTCTGGTATCATTGCTGCTGTAAAGGTAAAGAGAACAGTGACTCACGCTGCTCCTCAGGCCTTCATAGTCATGATGAGAGTTTTTGCCTCTTAATACTTTAACTCCAAAGTCAGACACCTTGACTTGCTTTATTTTTTTCACCTACCACCTGTTTTGACCTCTGTTGAAAAGCAGCAGGTCAGACATAATTACACAGCCTCACTGTCTAACACCTAGGGGAGCAGGCTGGGAGACTGTGACTGGAACAGAATGAGTGATTTCCAGGCCACCTTGTCAAGTTGCCAGTCCAGTGGTGGTAACTGACAGCTTGAGAGGGAAACTGTCCTGGGAGATATTAGCCATTAGGTCAGTCTAGGGAAAATTCTCCCAGTTTTTCCATTATCAGCCTCCAAAATTTCTCTGTGGCTCTTGAATAACAGACTGGTTTAACATCACCCTGAAAAAGGGGTGGATTTGGCCAAAGAGGCATCAGGGATTGTGTTCGTAACAGTTCCCAGGTGTGGAATGGGCTTTGGTCACTTCTCGGTTTGTAAGTTTCTGCTATTAGATTTACCATCCTCATGCCAACAGCAACCTATAAATCTTTGGCTTTCCCTGTAGTCAGTAGGTGAAAGCAGGATTTGAACAGTGGGATCTTTAGTACAGTAATTTTGAGATGCTTAATATTTAAGAATAAACACCTGATAGCAATCAAAACAGTCTGAACAGTTTTCTACAAAGATCTGGGTTTTCCATGTTCTCTTGACTCCTACCAGTTATTGGAATGACTTTCCTTTTACTTTAATAACAGTTTTAACAAATGAAACAAATTATTCCTAAATTCCTTCAGCTGTTCTGTAGTCTCCTGGTGTGCAAGAAGGGGTTTGGTTGCTTTGGGCAAAGGTCTGAAGTGGGCTTGGTGCCTCTGCTTTCATTGCGTTATTGGCAGGAAGAGCCTTTGAGGAGATTGGTATGTTGCAGGTGATGCTGGAGTTCTCCAGGTGTGTGTGGCACCTCTGATTTGTTTCTAGTGCTTCTGCTTTGAGAACATTAAGGCTGCATTTCAACAGGCTCAACTTTGTTTTGCAAGGTGAGAAGGAATCCTGTTGCCCTGGGAAAGCTCACTTCAGCAGTCTTGTAATTTCTACATGCAGTGCAGCAATGCCCCACGTTGCTGAAAATGTTTTTTCTGAGGTATTTGCAAATAAATGGGATTATTTTTTAAGCAAAAGGGTAACTTGACATGCTTTTAATGGTTGGAAAAGGAGGAATAATTGGATTTTCTTTGAAATGCAGAGACTCCTTTTCCAGAGAGCAGTTCTGAGAAATAAAGATTACATGTGCTTGTTTGAAGGGTACTGTATCATTGTATTTTTTTTAATACTAAAGTAACTGTACTTTGTTTTTTCTGTTTTTTAGCAACTTCAGTCTCAAGCTCGTGCACTGATAATGTTTGCTGGGATGATCCCATACAGAACATCGGGCGACACGAACGCAAGACTGGTGCAAATGGAGATCCTTATGAATTAGCAGAGCACCTTTGGCTGGGGTTGCAGCAGCCTGTGCCTGTCTTTAGTACGTTCAGAGGGCCCATGGGACCAGTGTCATTTTGTATTCTGTATTTTTGTTGACGGAAATAAATTTCTTTGGTTTTGATATTTGTTTTTGACATTTTAATTTTCACTGATTCTTGTGTTTTTATGTTTTTATTGATTTTGTTTTCAATTGGTTTACATTTAGAAATTTATTCTTAATTAGTTAATAGGCTATGCAGAAAAAGAAGTCATAGCTTCTTTTCCCATAGTCATAGGAACACGAATGTGGTATTTTATAGCAGAAGAGGAAATGGAGAAGAAAACCTTGATTTATTGCTTAATGAACTTACAGCTTGAGGAACTTTAGGGGGTTTTGATTACATGTTAAGTGTTGAAAATGTGTCTGATGCCCCTCTCACCCCTGTGACACACTGCCATCAGTCCGTCCCGTTGTCTCGTGTGGCTCGTGTGCTGCTGCGGTGCCGGTGAGCTCTGTGCGCTGCACAGACCCCTCTGTGCTGAACCAGGTGCTCACAGCCCTGGAGCTCTGCTGAAGCTTTTACAGGAGCAGCTGTGTTGGAAACAGGTATATTTTGGTAGGAGGGTTTTTTGTGAGCAGCGTGTGAGTTTTTAGTCAGTTGCATTCCAAGTGGGCCCCTGTGGAGTTCACCCGAAGTGAGGAAGCTGAACCAGAGAGGCGCAGGTGTGGGTGTG
Organism: Promerops cafer; assembly: GCA_013398275.1. Lineage (NCBI taxonomy): Eukaryota > Metazoa > Chordata > Aves > Passeriformes > Nectariniidae > Promerops > Promerops cafer. The sequence continues at coordinate 95,034 of VZSE01005852.1, read as the reverse complement.
TTGGGTGTGGGTGGATATTACTGCTGGTTTAGCCGGAAACCTGAGCCCTGCAAAAGCAAGGGGCTTTAAAAATGGTTACCTTTAAATGTTTTGAGCCTACAATTAAATAAGAGTAAAAGCCCAAGGAGCATGTTATAGTAGAAGCTTTTATTTTCAATATAACTGCCTATTTTTGAAAAAAAATGGGAGGAATGTTGGTGGTTACTCTTGCTGGTCCCCTGCTGCTGTCTCACCCTCTTGGGTTACTGATAATATGAGAACATGTAGGATTTGGAATGCAGACCAGGCAGCAAAATGTAGGGGCTTATTTCAGCCTTTCTATGTTAATAGCTATCATGGGAGAGAATTAATCTCCATTTTGCAATGTCTTAGTTTACTGGGATGGAGAAATATCTTACTGACCTGATGACAATTTTCCTACTTACTTTTTTCACCAGAAACGTTGTAGCGTAAGTTTTGTCCACCTTTTGGACAGGAAGCAAAGGGCTTGCCAGCCACCCCAATCCATGTCTCTCAGCATTAGCAAACCAGCTGCTGGGTTCTCAGAGGATAGAGCTAGGGATTGTGTACGGCACGGAGTGCTCCTGTAGCATGGCCAGGATTGTCCCAACTGAAGGCTGAGAGAGACCTGGACAACACCCTGCAGGTAAAGGAGAGTTGGTTACCAAGGAGTTATTTGGGGGTGGGAATGGGCTAGAATTGCTTAACAAACTTGTCAACAGGTGAGTGTGGAAAGCTGTATTGGCTATTAACTTTTCTGGCGTATTTGTGTGGAAATGCTTGGCATATCTCAGGTAAGAATTGATCCCATTCCCTAGAGAAGAGGCACCTTCCCTGTTGTTTGTGGACAGTCATGGTGGGGCCAGGGCTGCCCTACATGCAGTCCTGCAGGATGACCCTGCTCCTGTGTTTTCCTTGCTGGTGCTCAGCCCCTGTCACTGAGTTACTCCCAGCATCAAACCACCTTCCATACAGAGAGTCTGGCAAGTCTACACCTGTCCTCAGGCAACCACTGACCTGAGCAAGAGAGGGACAATGTTTGCTGGAGTCTGGGAAGGGTGAGGGCCACCTTCCCCGCTGTAATTCCCTCTCCCTGATCTGCCTTTCATGCAGGGATAGAAGTCCTTTGGGGCTCAGCTCCTACTGCTACCATTTCAGGACCTTGTTCTTCTGTCTCTTGCCCATTCCCTGCTCAGAGAGCTATTGTGCTGCCTCACTGGCATGTTCTGATGTCCAGTGTTGAACCTGGGGACCTTCTATAAGCACTACAATACCCTTTCCTCATCTGCCCTTCGAGGAGGCTGTAGCAAGTGCTTTCTGGTGCTTCTCAGCCTTCTTGGGTGTTGGTAAAAGGGAAAGTTAATGTCTGTATATAGTTTGCTCTATATCCAGTTAATGTCTATAGTTTGTGCCCAGTGGTTGTGACTCCAGCCTTTGGTCGCTTTTTAAGCTAATCAGAAACTGAATTATTTCATGCTTTCAAAATTCAAGATGATCCTTCTGTGATGGACAGATGGGAAGTAAGCCCCAGGGAGTCCAAGTCCCGAGACTGACCCTGAAAAGGTAAGATCAGCCCATTTCAGTCAAGATAAGAGATTGTGGGTATAACAGAAAGTGCCACAGATACTCCACTTGGAGTTAATTTATTTGTTGATTGCCTTGTGATTTCTTCTTAGGTTTCTGCAGGCAGTGAATGTTACATCCCATCATCTTCCCACATTCCCCAGAGTGGCAGGTTCCAGCTCAGTGCCTGAGCCTGGCTCTGGCAAACCTGGCTCCTCTGCATGACTTCAAGGGCTTTGCTGCTTTGAGGTAGATGCTGATGCTTTGCTGAATAAGGCGCCCCCATGGTTTTCCAGATGTCCTTGTTTTCCCTCCATCCCATGCTTAATCTGCTGGAGAGAACAACCAGCTTCTGCTCCCTCAGGTTTTGCAGCATCATGCTCTTGCCTTTGCTAATTTACAAGCTTAGCCTTTTCTAAATAGCTTATGTGCTGGAAGGGTTTTTTGGGGTGTCACTAAACTCATGCCTTTTGTTTGGTATAGCCTGTTCAAAGGTGGTGTCACCATGCACTCCCTTTACAACAGGGAGTAGTGCACAGTGTGCAGCAGAGCCAGAGATGTTCATGTGAGCTAAATTCATTCTGAGTAAAAACTGACAAATCTTCTCTAAGTCAGTGAAGCTCTGCTCTTTTTACACAAAGCAAGCACAAATTAAGTTTAGGATAATTCCACCTGCTTTTCCCTACTGTGAGACTAATCCCTGGCATGAAAGATCCTCCAGGTAGATGAGATGCATCCGAGGGGTGACTCATGGGTTTGAGTCAAATACAGCTGAAGCTTGTGTTGTTGCAGGAGATCAGAGGAAAAAGTGAAAAGGTGTTTGCTGTGAGAGCGTGTGACAGTCTTGTTCTGGTGTGGATGCAGCAGAGGCAGGCCATCTCCAGGTCTGTGTCCCACAGTTTGCTTGGCTCTGTGGTTCTGAAACATCCACACATGCTGCAATACTAGCACAGCAGCTCCTAAAGCTTTATAGGCTGCACCTCCTCCAAGGACAGAGGGCTGAGTGATGTGGTCTGGATTTACAGGGGAGTTCCAGGGAAGTCTAGAAATACTCGCTGTAAACTTCTGCTCTATGTTACCTGTCCAGGGAGAAAATTAGTTAAAAGTTCTGCCCAGGGTTAACCTGGTAAAAACTACACTGAGCTAAGGGAAGACAGTCAGCTCCTGTGGGAACTGGCACTGCTGAAATATGCCTCGAGGGCCTCCTAAACACTGTCAGAAAGCTGGTGTCAGTGGGTCCTGTCTTCTCAGCTGTCTCTGTGAGGTTTTTCTAGTCCAGACAACAAAATTAATCTTTTTACGTATTTTCCCCATTACCTCAGAGTATGCTGGTCATAGTCAGGGTACTGCCTATGGGTTACATTCCTACTCCTCTGCCTTTTCTTGGATTTCCCTGCTGCATGCAGATTCTGCATCTGAATCTGATTTTTTGTTACATTTTCCAGACCTGATGGCTGGAGTAGACCTGCTAAATGAGGTGGGTTCTCTGTTCACCACCATTTCCTACTACTACTGCATTTGTCTAAGACACTGCTTGGACCTTGTTCCTTGCAGGAGCTGAAGGAATTGTGTTCAGAAAAAGTTAATTCAATGAACTTCTTTTGGTTTTGTTACTCTCCCAACCCTTGTCACCCCAGCCTCTCAAAGAAGCAAAATGTTCTCCTTCCAGCCTGGAAGAAGTAAGGGGATATTGTTAATTCCAGTTCTGTGTCCCTGGGGTGGCACAACACTCAAATACTGCCTCTGTTCATGTCCCTGTACCAGCATTGTTGTCCTCTTTCTCTCTGGGTTTGAAGTTAGAAGGATGGAAATGGTGTCTGGAAGAGATGGGAGATGACCACTGTGTTCCCACTGGGAAAGGTTACTGGCAGTTGGCTGAATAACCATCTATTTTTCTTTTCCCAGGCTTCCTTTGCTGTGGTGCTGAGAGATTGAGTCTGCTCTGCATGGTGGGTTTGCAGTGCTGAGCCCCTGCATCGTCCGTGTGTCCTGTGTCACTCAGGGTGGTAGGTTCCCTCTTCCACAGGGATGGAAATAGGTCAATTAAAGCCTCATTAAAGCCTGTTTGAATATAATACTTCGGCAGTCTTTAAAAGAAGCTGTGTAATGCACTGCACCATGCTCTGCTTAACTCGATTTTGGGTTAATTTGATGCATTTAATATCCAGAACAAACTGGGGGATCGGCTGGAAGTGAGGGAAGGCCGTGCAGAAACAACTCGGCACCTCTTCCCTGTGAGTGGAGGGGCTGGAGGGAGGTGCTGCAGAGCTCCCCTCCCTGCCCGCAGCTCCCAGCGCCGCTCAGCCCGGTATTGTTGCTGCAGCTGGTGTTGTGAATCAGGCCGACGACAAGCGCTTCCTACAATCCGGCTATTTCACTACACCAGGGTTGCATCATACCACTCGCTTCGCTCTTCGCCCGCCTCTGGAGCCCTCCTGTCTCTTCCGGAGCATCTCTGACCGTGCTGTTTGACAGACCCCCCACTTAAGAGACTGATTTGTGCTGTTTTGGGCAAAGCAGTGGTTTTGATGAAACAGTGAGGTTTTAAAATAAAGCCGTTTCTGCTGGGTGTGAGTCTGCTGGTGCATCTGTTGTGAGAGGAAGCTGGTATCCAGTTTGTGGAGGGTGTTGTGTGAGGTGCTGGGGTGAGGCTCTTTCCTCGTCCCCACCTCACCCTTGTCCCTGCTCTCCAGGCTCTGAGGTGCTCTGCAGTGCTGCGAGGGCTGAGCGCGGATGCAGACCAGGCTGCCTGCCCTCAGCTTCCCGGGTAAGCGGCTGCGCAGGGCTTGGGTGATCCCCTCTGCCCTCGCACAAACAAGGGGGTTGGAGCAAGTCCTCAAAATCAGGTCAAAATTTGTGTGTGAATGCAAAGATAGCCAGAGGCAGCAGAGCAGGCAGGCCCAATTTTCCATTAACTTGCAAAGCCACACGGAGCTGAAATTCCAATGGGCTGCCCTCGAATTTTATTGCTGGCCTTGTTTGCTGTCTTTGCTGATCTTATCTGTAACTGCTTTTGTGGCACATGTGACAGGGGCTGCAGGGGTGTAACAGGCACCTATCCCTCTCTCTGTCCTCGCCTGCTGTGGCTGTGGCATTACAGCCACACAGGTTCAGCTCATGTTTTGTGTGATGGGAGCAAGGCTTTAAGTTGCATATTAACTCAGGGATGGGACTGGGGGCAGTTCTGAGCCGTGGGTGCTCAGTGGTACCCTGTCCCTGGGTCAGGACGGGAAGGGCGCTGTGGGACCATGGGCATCTCTGCTGCCTGGTACTGAGAGCTGCCAGCTCCTGGCCCTGGACAAGCACAGACAGACTTACACTGCTCTCTGCACTCTGGCTTCTCCAGCCCCCTGGAATCTGAGTCCCAGCAAATCCATCAGATCCCTTGATGTCACGCTCCCCCCTTCCCCCTGGTTTCACTGTGAGATAAAGGCGCCATTCCCCTCCCCACATCCGGCCCACCTCAATGCCACAGGCAGCATCTTGGAGACCAGCCAAGATGATTTACGAGATCTGACAGGTCTGGGGCAGTATCCCAGGGAAGGGCGAGGGTGCGTGGGAGTCTTGCTCCGTTTTTCCATAATAAATCCCTGTGGGAACTGAATGTTCCTGGGCTGGGGCCGGAGGCAAACTCAGCGCTGCATTTCTCTGCTGATCTGTCCTTGGGACTTAATCTTAAATCCGTTATCGCTGCCCCCATCGAGCGCTGGGAGGCAGTGATGCCCATTATGGTGGGTTTGGTAGCCCTTCCAGCTATTTTTTTCCCCCTGACCAGCTCGAGGTGGTTCAAGCTGATTCCTTTCCTGTATTAGCATCAGTGGTGGGTGTGGGCCGGTCACCTCACTCCAGTTTTGCGGGGTATAAAGCCGGCAAGCCCCTCTCCACCCTGTCCCCTACCTGGCAGGCTCCTGGGCAGGGGCAATGGCCGAGCTGCCCATCCCAGATCTGCCCCCGGCCCGCTGCAGTGGCCGCTTCACCATCAGCACCCTCCTGGGCATGGAGGAGGGGGGCCGGGGTCCCTACACACCCACCGAGGGGTCCAGCTGCGACAGCGTCCAGCCCACCCACCTGTCCAGCAGCACCCTCTGCACCAGGACCTTCGGCTACAACACGGTGGATGTGGTGCCAGCCTACGAGCACTACGCCAACAGCAAGGGGGTGGGCGACCCCAGGAAGGGCAGGCCCTCACTGGCTGACCTGCACTCCATCCTCAAGGTAACAGAGGGCTTGGCTGTATCCATAGCATCTCTGGCATCCCCTGGCCATGCTGCTGGTCCCTGCGATGTGTCTGTGGTGGGTCACTGTCTCTCCTGCCTCTTGGTGCCATAACTGGTGCTGTGCCGACTGCACATCCCCGAGAAGGCCCTGAGAGAAGCCAGAGAATCCAGCTGTGTGCTCAACCAGAGCATTGCCTCCAGGGACAGCTGCCTGAAGGCCACCCTCACCTGCCTTCCACTTGTCCTGCAGCCTGACCCGGGCCACCTTCGCACACCAGTGTCTGACCTGCAGCAGAGCAATGGCCTGCCAGAGGCCGGGCCGGACGCTGGGCTGGAGGAGGCAGAAAGGGAGCCAGGCAGAGACTCCATGCCAGAACCTGTCCGCTTTGGATGGGTGAAAGGTGTCATGGTGAGTGTGACCCATCCCCCACGGAGCATCCTCCTGCCCTCTACCCCGTAAGCATTTCACCCTTGTTGCATTTCACCCTTGTCTGTATTTTTGCAAGTACATGTGCTTTGAGCAATTCCCTGCCTTCCTTAGTGGGGTGGTTTTCTCTGGAGAGCAGCATGGTTTGGCCATCCTCAGGTGTCAATGTCCTGATGGCCAGTTCCCCTCTGTCCCCCCTCAGATTCGCTGCATGCTGAACATTTGGGGAGTTATCCTCTACTTGCGCTTGCCCTGGATCACCGCCCAGGCAGGAATTGGTGGGTGCTGCAGTTCACCGTGGGCTGGACAGTGGCACTGGGCCCATCATCACCCAAATATCTGGGGGTGGTGGGACTCCTAGGGAAGGCTGGGGGATACAGGAGTGAAGCAATTCCCTTTCCCCACAGCCCTGACATGGCTCATCATCCTCATGTCCGTGACAGTGACCACCATAACCGGCTTGTCTATCTCTGCCATATCTACCAATGGCAAAGTGAAGTCAGGTAGTGTGTTCCCTCCCGGCCACTCCAGGGGGCTCTTTATCCAGGGGCTGCCCATGGATGTGAACTCCTGGCATGGGCTGTGAGGTGTGGGGGACCCCAAAAACAGTAATGCCATGGGGTGTCCCCTGCCTCAGGAGGCACCTACTTCCTCATCTCACGGAGCCTCGGGCCAGAGCTGGGCGGCTCCATCGGGCTGATCTTTGCCTTTGCAAACGCGGTGGCCGTGGCCATGCATACAGTGGGCTTTGCTGAAACTGTCCGGGATCTGCTGCAGGTAAGAAAGTGGCTCTGTGTCCTCTGGGTCCCAATGCTCCCCCTACCCATCCATCCCCACCTTCTTCTTGCACAACCTGTGTTGATTATCAATATTTGTGTTATCATTGGACCACTGATAATCAAACAGTGGCTGGTAAAACTCACAGAAAAACCAGTGGTTTGGTAAGGAAGATGGTTATTTCCACATTGTGAATAGTTCCCCTTCCCCAGGAGCACAATTCCCTCATCGTGGACCCCACCAATGACATCCGAATCATTGGGGTCATCACTGTGACGGTTCTGCTGGGCATCTCCCTGGCTGGCATGGAATGGGAGGCCAAGGTAACCTCACTCCTGCTCACATTTTTCTCCTGGCCTAATAAGAGCTGTCCCTACTGCCCTCTGCCTGACGAGCAGAGGATGCCTGTAGCTCCCCAAAAATGGGCATGGGTTTCTCCTAATGCCTTCTTCACTCTTTTTGTGCCCAAATGCCCAATCCTTCAGCTGTCTCTTTCTGGTCTGGCAGGCACAGATACTGTTCTTCCTGGTCATCTTGGTTTCCTTCATTAACTACCTGGTGGGGACAGTGATCCCAGCCACTGCTGAGAAGCAAGCAAAGGGCTTCTTCAGCTACCGAGGTGGGTCCACCACAGGCTGGGGTTGCTCTCAGTAGGTTCAAGTGCATCTCTGGAGCCTGGCTCTTTGCTGCAGTTTGGGGAGATGTTTGCTACGGGAAGGTGCTCCTTGCTGAGAGACGTCATTAAAAGCAGTGTCCCCTCCCATGGGGTCCCTGCCACCAGCACTATGCCCCCAGCCAGTGCTGAGGTGCTTTAGCCGGGAAAAGTATCTGAGAGGCCCCAAATGCTTCTCCTCTGCTTCCTCCCCAGCTGATATCTTTGCTCAGAACTTTGTGCCCAACTGGCGTGGACCTGAGGGCTCCTTCTTTGGCTTGTTTTCCATTTTCTTCCCATCTGCAACTGGCATCCTGGCTGGAGCCAACATTTCGGGTGACCTGAAGGTGGGTTGTGACTGTTGCTGCCTGAGCCAGTGTTTCTCAGGGCTCAAGCCCTGTTTTCCCTGGGGATTTCCTTTTGATCCAACTGTTAGACTTTGTCTTATTTCTTCTGGAAACTTTGGGCTCAGCCAGGAGATGCTCTGTGGCTTTGTGATACAGTGAATTAAAATTCCTCTTGTACAGCAGCCACAAATAAACTGCCTACATTAGCACTGCTGCTGGAAAGCTGTCTTATGTATCTCTGCAACTCCCTTGGGCAGGATCCTGCTGTGGCCATCCCCAAGGGCACCTTGATGGCAATCTTCTGGACCACTGTGTCCTATCTGGTGCTTTCTGCTACCATTGGTAAGCAGCACATCCTCAGGTGCAATGGGCGAGGGGGCTGGGTGGCTGGGCTGGCCCCCACCCAAAATGGGTGGCTCGGGAGGATGCAGGTGCGTAGGAGCCAGGAATAAGCTGTGGACACTGGCATTAATATCCCAGTGTGATTACCACAGGTGAGTGCCCCAGGTGCCAGACCTTGTTCCTACCCCCACGTGGGGCAAAGTCGTCCTGGGTGGGCACTGGAGCTCATGGCATTGCTCAAAGCCATCGTGCAGTGGGGCAGTGCCATGGCAGGAACTTGGGAGTTGTCATGGACAATGGGATGTGGGGCTGGGCTTCATGAAACCGTGGAGAGGTGCCAGCCTTGCTCCAGTCCTGTGTGTCCCCCCAGGTGCCTGTGTGGTCCGAGATGCCTCAGGCAGCCTGAACGACAGCGTGGCTGTGGGCTCGCCAGGCTGTGAGGGGCTGGCCTGCAGCTTCGGCTGGAACTTCACCGCCTGCACCCAACAGCAGACCTGCCGATACGGGCTCAGCAACTACTACCAGGTACTGCTCAGAACCCTGACCAACCCCTGTTCTTGCTCCTGACTGGGTTTGTGCTGCAATGAATGGCTTTCCCAGGGCAGCTGCATGCCTGGCACCTCCCTGCCATCCTGAGGGGCACCCATGCTCTTGAAACAGCCATGTTTTAACAGGAAGGCACCAGGGAGTGGGCTTTTGGATGTGGCTGAACTTTGCTGCCTGGATAATGTTAAAGGAAATGCAGCAGGATGGGGCCTGGGGCTGGAAATCCCTCAGGGTTGGGGTGGAGGTTGGTGCACCAGGGATGCTGGGGCTCCTGATCCCCTGGTTTTCATGCAGAGCATGAGCATGGTGTCTGGATTTGGCCCCCTCATTACAGCAGGGATCTTTGGTGCTACTCTCTCCTCGGCATTGGCCTGCCTTGTCTCAGCCCCCAAAGTCTTCCAGGTGAGGGGGTGGCATCTGCACACCCCAGCTCCTCTCCCTGAGCTCAGCAGCGGATGATGCTCCTTGGTGCAGGGCTCTGCATCCGTGAGCAGCCCCAGGGCAAGGAGGATGCTGCTGTCAACACAGGGCATGTGTCCAGTTCGGCCCTTGCTCTTATGGATGCAGGAGCCACCACGGCACTGCCATCCCATGTCCCTGGCAAAGCCTGCTGTCCCCACTGTGTCTCTCCTTGTAGTGTCTCTGCAAGGACCAGCTCTATCCTCTCATCGGCTTCTTCGGGAAGGGCTACGGGAGGAACAGTGAGCCCATCCGTGGCTACATGCTCACTTATGTCATTGCCATTGGCTTTATCCTCATTGGTAGGTGCTTACTGCCCCAGTACCCTCCTGGAGCTTGCCACCAGCAGGGTGGCTCAGTCCCCACCACTGACAACTCACTCTCTTTCTCCTCCTCCCACAGCTGAGCTCAATGCCATTGCCCCCATCATCTCCAACTTCTTCCTCTGTTCCTACGCCCTCATTAACTTCAGCTGCTTCCACGCCTCCATCACCAACTCCCCAGGTGAGTTGTGCCAGGCCACGCCGTGCCCTGCGGTGGCCGGCTCCGCGTCCGGCTCCCCGTCCCGGCAGCAGCCGCTGTGTGTGTTTGCGTGCAGGCTGGCGACCCTCCTTTCGGTATTACAGCAAGTGGGCTGCGCTCTTTGGAGCTGCTGTCTCGGTGGTGATCATGTTCCTGCTGACCTGGTGGGCAGCCCTCATTGCCTTCGGCATCGTCATCTTCCTCCTGGGATATGTCCTCTACAAAAAGCCAGGTGGGTGGTGGTCACCTGGTACCGGTGATGCCCCAGGTGTCTGGCCCTGTTGCTAATCCATCTTCCCCATGCAGATGTCAACTGGGGCTCCTCCATGCAAGCCAGCTCCTACAACATGGCTCTCAACTACTCAGTGGGGCTGAGCGAAGTGGATGAGCACATCAAGAACTACAGGCAAGGGCAGCTCATTGCAGTGCTGGGCATGGAGGGAGTGGGATGAAGAGCCAGCTCCTGCCTCCGGTAAACCCCGGAAGTCTTTGTGCCCATGGCCAAATCCTTACCACCACCCTCAGCAGTGGAGCAACTGTAAAATGTGTCTGTCTCCAAAATCCCATGTCTGTGCCATGCAAGGTAGAAAACTGGGCAAACCCTGCCCTCCCTGTACCAGGCAGACACAGACACATTGGTCTCATCTGATATAAAAAGACCAAAGCGTGAGACTGGATCCTCAGGCCACATAATGTTTTCTCATTCTATAGATGCTCCCTATAGTTGCCACTGGCCAAGCAAGGGAGAAGAGACATGGCTCATTCCAAAGAGGCTGGATGCCTCCAAAATACTATTCCTCACTCCCTTTTTCCCCTGCCTGCAGACCGCAGTGCCTGGTGCTGACTGGCCCACCCAACTTCCGCCCGGCACTGGTGGATTTTGTGGGGACCTTCACCAAGAACCTCAGCCTGATGCTCTGCGGCAATGTGCTGATTGTGAGTCACCTGCAGAAGCTGGTTGGTCCCCTATCCTGAGGTCTCTGGCCACCTGTGGGTGGTGGGCTGGGAAATCCAGTTGTATCCTGTGGGCTCACAGGGTGGAGATTGAAATGTGCCCACTTGTGTGCTGCTGGATGATGAAATGTGTCAACTGGAAGCCTCTCTGAGTTGTTATGCAATATTAGTGAAGCATCAGGATGTCCCTGTGAGCTTATGGCTTCCCTTTGCCAATTAACTGTAGAAGATTTGGAAGGATGAGGTAGTTGCTTGGAGGACAGGGGTGTCCTGCAGCTGTGAAGTTTCCAGAGCAATTGGGTGCAGTAAGAACCAGCTCATCTGCACCCACAGGACTGTGGGGATTGTGTGCACTGGCTGTCAGCTCCCTGGATTCGCTGGTTTTCTTGGCTGTGATTGCAACCTCCCATGTGTGCAGTGGTTACATCCACTTCTTGTCAATGATTTGGGAAGAGAGGAGCTAGAAGTCCTTGGTGGCAAGACCATCAGTTGGAAGGGGCTGCCTGAGTTCCTGCCCCTGATTCCTGCAGGGACCACGGAAGCAGAAGATGCCAGAGTCCCGGCTGATGGCAGACGGCCACACTAAGTGGCTAATGAAGAGAAAGATCAAGGCTTTCTACACGGATGTGGTGGCTGAGGATTTGAGAAGTGGTGTCCAAATGCTCATCCAGGTACAGCCATCATTGGCCTTCCAGCAGCAGGGTCCCTCCTCTCTGTCACAGCTTGGGCGAGCTCTGACCCCCCTCCACGGTCTCCAGGCACCCCCCTTTGTGTTGCTCCCCCATGGAGTGGACTGACACCACCTGTGGCCGTCTGTCCCTGCAGAGGGGTCTCATGGGGATATCTATCTGTAGGCTGCTGGCCTCGGGAAGATGAGACCTAACATCTTAGTGCTGGGCTACAAGAGGAACTGGCGGACGGCATCTCCACAGAGCCTGGAGGACTACGTGGGCATCCTGCAGTACGGCCACACTGGCTCCCCCACCTCTTGGGGACATGGGCACCCGGTGGTGGCCCCGCGGTCACTGATGGCTGCAGCCACGTGCACGGGGTCCAGCTGGGCTGACAGTGCACCCCCCATTAACTGCCTTCTCCTCCCTCCTTCCAGCGACGCGTTCGATTTCAAGTACGGTGTGTGCTTAATGCGGATGAAGGAAGGGCTGAATGTTTCCCGAGTGCTGCAGGCACATGGTAAGTGGTTTTGGGTGGCCAGGGATGCACAGAGACATGGAGTTGTGGGATGTGCCAGCCAGCACCATGTCCCCAGACAAAGGTCACAGTCCTGGCGGGACATGACTCCTGTGCTGGGATCAAAGGGGATGGGGACCGTGAGGCACTGCTGTGCTGCCCTTGCTCTTCTCCTCCCTCCTCAGTTAACCCCACGTTCGAGGCAGCAGAGCACCCTGAGAATGGCACTGGCAGCAGAGCAGCCCCGGGCACAGGTAGGTTGGTGCTGGCTTGTGTCCGCCCAGAGCATCCCCAGGTCTGAGGATTATTTTGCAGGCAGGATGGGGGTTTCAAGCACTGATGGGGAGCAGGGCTGGGACCAGGAGGAAGTGGTGCCTTTAATCTGTGGCTGGTGGTGCCCTTTGCTGACACCAGGACCCTCTTTCCCTGGCAGTGGACCCCAGCGCCTTGGCCAGTGAGCAGCAGGCAAGCACCATCTTCCAGAGCGAGCAGGGCAAAAAGACCATTGACATTTACTGGCTCTTTGATGATGGAGGTAACCTTCACCTTCCATCTGTCCTGATAATGTGAGCCCAGCACCTCCATCATGGTGCCCAGGAGGGCTCAGTCCCTGCCAAATGGGGCCAGGGCATCCCTGGCCTTGGGCATCAAGGAAACACTGGTGATCCTGGGGGTCACTGCTGCATCTCCCCCCGGGTGTTTTGGGGACAGGTCTCACGCTGCTCATCCCCTACCTCCTGGGGCGCAAGAAGCGGTGGGGAAAATGCAAAATCCGGGTGTTTGTTGGCGGGCAGATCAACAGGATGGACGAGGAGAGGAAGGCGTAAGTGCTGGTGGCCACTGCACCACCACGGTGCCGTGGGTGGTGACACAAGCTGCTTCCCATCCTGCTGCGCCCTCCCAGCTTTGCCAAAATGGGATCTGTGAACTCTTACCTGGCTGCTTTGCCTCATTTCTCTGGAAATCATTGTGGCTGCAGAGTGGGAAAACCCGAAGTGCAAACTGAGGCCAGCAGCAGGGTTTTCTGCTGTGGCAGGTCCCTGTCAGGGCTACTATTCCCTGCAAACCTTGGGAAAATGTGTCCTTTTCCCTCCATTAGGATTGTCTCTCTGCTGAGCAAGTTCCGCCTCGGCTTCCATGAGGTCCACATCCTCCCTGACATCAACCAGAAACCCCGGCCAGAGCAGTAACCACCCCCCTTCCCTTCCCTGTGCCCCCCCAGCACCCCCAAACCTGCCCAGACCCTCTTCCTCGGCACTGTCTGCTTGTGTTGCAGCATCAAGAGATTTGACGAACTCATCGCTCCCTTCAGGCTGAACGATGGCTTCAAAGATGAGGCCACAGTGAATGAGATGAGACAGGGCTGTCCCTGGAAGATTTCGGATGAGGAGGTTGATAAAAACAGAGCCAAGGTAGCACCAGTGCCGGGGGAGCTCCTGCAAATGGTCTCCTGCTTTTTAGACAAAATTCAGTCTTTCTGGAAACCATTATTTTGTGTTTCTCGATGCTCTTTGCTTTTTGCTCCACAGTCGCTCCGACAAGTGAGGCTGAATGAGATTTTGCTGGATTACTCGCGGGATGCAGCACTCATAGCCATGTAGGTGCCAGTAATGCCCTCACACCCGTTTCTTGCCCCATGGGAATTGGTCCCTCTGGATGTTCACTGCTCCCTGGGTGGGGAGATCCTGCACAGACACCCTAATGCTGTGGTGAGACAGTGCTGCACCACAAGGAAAAGCCCTTGGAAGACACCAAGGGCTCCAGCCTGGGTCCTTTTGGGTGGGAGGATGTGGTGTTGCCCCTTTTTAGGGAAATAACCTGCACTGGACTGAGAAAGGGGCTGTGCCGGGGCTCTGTGCCAGCCCTGCCTCACGCCCCCCGCTGTGCTGCAGCACTCCGCCCATCGGCAGGAAGGGCCGCTGCCCCAGCTCCCTCTACATGGCCTGGCTCGAGACCCTCTCGCAGGACCTGAGACCCCCCATCATCCTCACACGAGGAAACCAAGAGAACGTGTTGACCTTTTACTGCCAATAAAACCTCCTGGATCCCTGATGACTTGGGATGTGAATTTTTCAGGCCAGTTTTAATCCTGGAGCATGCTCCTCTGGGAGTCTAGGGGAGCAGTGAAGGCATGGTGGTTACCAGCCCTCTGAAAATGCCCAGCAGGCACAGCTGCCACCCTCTAATAAACACTTGTTTGGCCTGCCTCAGGCTCTGTAGGTTGTACATCGATAAACAGCAATGCTGGCCCTGCAGTGCAGGTACTGCTCTGGCCTGGGGTTAGCCAGAGCCAGGCAGGGGAGTTGTGGTGTCCTGCACCTGCATGCCCAGGAGAGCCCAAGTGGTGTGCAGGGACTGAACGCTGGCCCCAGCAAAGCCACTGGCCCAGGGTAGGAAAAGGCCCAGGGGCTGGGAGCAGGTCAGCACCAAGCCTAGGGGCTGCAGGGCCCCAGCATGTCCCCTCAGGGAGAGGGACAACAGCTAAGCCTGTCCCCAACAACTGAGCAGCAGTGAGATGTCACCTCAGACTGTGGTGCCTGGCTGCAGATGCAGGTCCAGCTCCTAATGGAGACAACATTTACCACCCGAACCAGGACATTACTGGTGCAGATGGCCCCAAGCAAAGCAGGAGTGCAGCTGATTTGCAAAAGCACAACCCAGGCCCCCTTGTCGTGCTGCAGAAGAAACACACAACATTCATTCACCTCAAGAGTTACAGAATTTACTGATAATCACCACCAGATTAGGAGTGTCAGTAGAAAAATAAAATGTACAGACTTTTTAATCATACAAAGATTTGTTCATGACAGCTGCAGCTGTGAGTGAGAGGAAGTCAGGTGGGGGCAGAGGGGATGTCACACACAGGGAGCAGGGCCACGAGCCTCGGCGTAAGCGGGTGTTCCTCCAGGGCAGGCAGCTTCTCCAGAAGGTGTTTCCTTAACCAGCACATTAGCTGGGCTCCCCAGCAGAGGCTCACAGCACTGCTGAGCCCAGGACACCTCAGTGTTGATGTTTTTGCCAGCTCTTTGCAGTTTTTGGCAAGTTTGACTGAGCAAAGTCTACCAATACCTGATGAAAGTTGAAGGGATTCTTCCACATGCCTCACTTGGCATAAAAGAATAGAAAGGGAAGGCCAAAGCAATGAGAGGAAACTGCCACCAGTGCTTCAACTGCCATCTGGTGCTTCAACTCAAGGCTTACTCCTCCTTTCTGTTTAGCTCTGGTTTCACTGGAGAGGGAGGTTGCCAGCAGCAGCCAGCAGAGTGGAGAATGCTCTGTGAGCACCAAGGTGACACAAAGAACTTGCCTCCTGTGCTAATTTGTCAAGACAAATCAGCTGATTGTTCACCTTTTATGCAAGAATTCCCTGAAAATTTCACAGCATCCAGGTATAGAGAGACATTGCCAGCTCCAAACACTCCAAACAGGGTCAAGCTGCCAACTCTTCAAGTAAACCAGAATCCCCTCAAAACAGACTCTTGGAGATCCCAAGGGATAGAAAAGGGGAGGTTTTCTGTTCACCCAGCACTGAGTGACTTTACCGAGCAATTTTTCAGTTGTCCTGAGCTCTGTAACAGCCCCTTTTGTATCCTGCACCCCTCAGCCCTGTTCCTGCAAGGAAACCTCCTCTTGCTGTAGCACAGGGCACATGGATAAAGTGCTTTCTTAGTTGCAATCAGCTTAATGGCTATTGAGCGGTGCCAGGCACCGGGGCAGGGTGAAGGAGAGCACAGCAGGTGCTCAGGACATTGGTTTCTGGTGTCACCTGAAAGGTAAAGCCAGACCCACCCTATTCAAATTCCATAAGATACTTTTAATCCATCCAGGAAAACACAGGATAATTCCTGTAAATTAAACTGTGCACTCTGTGCCCATGCTGAAATTTGAAGTGGGAAGGGGGAAAAGAAAGAAAGCTTATTCCTTCTTTTTCATTGTTTCTGCCCTGGCAGGAACACTGTCTCTCTACAAGCAGCACAGCACACGGGGCTCTCCACAGATCCAGGGTTTAGTATATGCTACACCACTTGGACCTCACCCACCTCAGGAGAAGGATTCACATTAAATTATTTCCTAAACTGCGCATCTATATTCCCTGAATTAATATAGGCTAAAATTTAGAGTAATCTCAGTAACTCCTGCAAAAGACCTCTCACTGTCAACAGTGCACTCCTGAGAAGTCTGTGCATAGAGAAACCCTTTTCCATGACAAACACAGTGCCCTGTTGAAGGATCACAGAATCAATTTAGTTTAGAAAAGCCGTCTAAGATCGAGTCCAACCTTTGACTGGTCCACCACCTCATCATCCGGACCATGGCACGAAGTGCCAGTCATTTCAGCACTGGGGACATGGGCTCATGGTAGATAAATGGCCCCAGGAAATACTGCAGGTACAACAGGAACTGATTTGGAAACCAGAGGAATTCAATGAAGACACAGATGGGAGCTGTCTCCTGAAAGGCTGGACACAGACAATGCTTTCCTTCTGCAGCCCACACGGTGTGAGCTGGGTACAAACACAGACCACAGCAAACCCCTAGGGGTGGCTACACTGCCCAGCCACATCCCTGGAATTCAGCCTCAGCTTCTCCAAAGAACCAAGCCCCAGGAAGCACCCAGTTAGCTGCTCAAGTGCCCCAGCCATGTGGCACAACTCTGGGCAAAAGTGCAGAGCTACCAATTAGTTAAAAGTCACTTAAAACCAAAACAAACTAAAACAATTCATGAGGACACAGTACTGCCTGTGGAGAAGGGCTGATGTGGGGCTGTGTTCACATGGACACAGGAATCACCCAGGAGCCTTGCAGCTCTCCCAGCCCCTGGCACACTGTTGGCTGGGTGCTGAAAATGTGGCACACTTCCCACACTGGGGATGCCCCAGGTCACAGCCCAGCCTGGCCATGCAGCTCTCAGCAGCAGCAGCATGAGGGATTTTATCCAAGCTGGCCAGTGCCACTTCCAGATCAGTGCAGACACCCAGCTCCACCACACCAACATGAACAGCATCAGCAAATCAAAGGAGAACAGGGTTGTTTGAAAACACGAGTCTCCTTCAAAGCCTGAGGAGAAGCAGTGCACACCCACATGCACAACTAGGATTTCTGGAGTGCTCATTTCACTGTGCTTTGCCTCTGGGCAAAACGTTCACAGGGCCAGAAGGGCTTTGCTGTAATAAAATTCACAAAATCATTTTTATACCAGTCATTTCACCTGTGCAGCATTCACAGACAGAGCTCCCAGACACAAATTTGCACTCTCATCCATCTAAAATGAGTTTTCCTTTTGCTGCTCCCAAATCCACTATGGCTATGATGTGGTATTAAGAAGTTTGGGCCAGGAAAAAAACAATTTTTTAATTTAAAAACTCTCATTAAAAGAACTTCAGGTTCACTGAAAACCAAGCAACAAAGTGGTGAGTGAGCTCTGAGGACAGGATGTCCCTCTGGTCCTGTTCCTACCCCAGCACAGCTGGTGTCACATTTTAGCCATGTCCTGTTACTACAATTCATCACTGGTGAAAGGTACCCGGATCTCCTCCTCTGGTAGCCATTTTCCTACCCTCCAGAGAAATAAAGTTTCACTTGGCACTTAATGTTACCAAAAAGTAACAAAATTCACAATTTTTAAATTTCAAGCCAGGCTGGAGGCAGGAGCAAGCCCTCCCAGTTCCTTAAATCAGTGGAAGAAGCACAAGGCTGGAGCTGTGCTCCCTGTGATTTGTTCTGAGGCAGCAGGTCCTTTGCTCCCCTCTGGTTTGTGTCCTCCAGCCTCTCCTGAGGAGCTACAGAGTGGCCAGAATGCGCAGGAACGAAACCACCACCACACAGAACGTCTGGCCCACGCCAAAAATGAGGGCCTCAAAGGGAATCATTTTTTTCCCTGCAGCTCTGTAAACTCCAGCAATGGCAGCACCTGTGGAGAGGGGGAAAAGCCAAGATGTGAACGTGAGACAGCTGCTCTGCCACAGGGATGAAGGGGAAGCCTCAGGATGTGAGGCTGGGGCAGAGAACAGCGGGGTCTGAACCTCTCCCTGCACACCAGCAGGCAAAAATGCTGGGCTGGGGATGTGTGGGGGACAAACCTCAGCCAGTGACCAGTGCGTGCTGGTGACAAAGGTGAACTGGTGCTGAAACTGCTGAGGCCTCCAGCAGGCGTGCGGGTTGGGGTGGTTTGGGACATACCCTTGTCACAAGATCCCCCACCCACAGGCCACAGGCTGCAAACATTACAGTTCTGGGCACTGACACCAAACCTCTGGTGCTCAGAAATGTGAAAGCGCCCTTGGCTCTGCACCCGTTGGGCACGTTTGGTATGCCCGATGCAGGGCTCGACATGGGGAACGGTCCAACTCTTTCAAACGTGGGGCAAGGGGGAAATAAAGCCAGAATGCCAATCTCCATCTCGGGGAACACCGCCATGCCACACGCTCCCGAAGGCAACCTCTGATCACCACAGAGCCCCCTGGCCGATAGTGCCGGGCACTTGCCGTACTTGTGAGGGTGCCGGCGGTGATGGGTCCCACGATGCCCATCAGCAGGACGCTCACGGACATGAACCTGCCGTACTTGTGGTGCCGGAGCGTGAAGAGGGCAAGCAACGCGGCCGGGACGTGGAAGGCAAGAGAGGAGACGAGTGCCCACAGGAAGACGCCGTACCACATCTCTGCGGAGAGAAGGGCTGTGAGGGCGGCCCGGGGCCCGCAGGCCTCCAGCGGCCCCGGCGGGCGGACCCCGCTCCGAGTAGGGAGGTACCTGGGAAGGTGGAGAGCGGGCTGGAGTATGTAGTGGTGCCATTGCCCACGCGGGGCACGAGGCGAAGGCTGAGGATCTGCTGCAGAAGCCCCCCGCCACCGCCGCCCGCTTCGCCGCCCTCCATCCCCGCACCCGCCCCACCGCCGCCATCCGCCTCCGCCTCTTCCGCCTGTCCTCTTCCGCCCGTCGCAGCCAATGGGAAGCGTTGTAAGATGACAGGCAGAACTCAGCACCAATCAATGCTGGCCTCCGGGCAGCCCGGCCCCGCCCTGACCCCGCGCTGCCATGGGAACGGCTGTGGGCCGCAAGAAATGCTGGGAGCCTCCGGTGGGGCTGGCGCGACGCTCTGGCCCGCTGGCGGACTCTCGTCACTGCTCCCCTCGCGCGGCACCGCCTAGGAGGCGCGGCTGTTCTTCCTGTCCGCCAGGGGGCGCCCGCGGGCAGCGGCGGCGCTCCGGGCGGCGGCGGGCGGGAGGCGCAGTGAGGCGGCGGGGCCGGGGCCGCAGCATGTCGGGGTCGGAGTCGGAGCAGGAGCAGTACTCCTCGGCCGAGGATGACGACTATGTGCCCTCAGGTGAGTGATGGCGGGCGGGGGGCGGCGCTCCCGGCGGTCCCGGCGCTCACTGTCTATGCTTGCAGGAGCGGAGTACAGCGAGGATGATGAGAGCGAGCTGGTGCGGGAGGAGGAGCCGGCGGACAGCCCGCGGCCGCCCCGCGGCAGGAGGAGCCCCCGCCGCCCCGCCAGCAGGTACGGCCGCCGTGATCCGACCCGGTGTCGCCGCTCGTACGCTGCGGGGCGGAGGAACGGGAAGTGCTGCTCTGCGTTCCGGTTTAGTGGCAGGAGCAGAGATCCTCGGCCCCGACAGACATCGTGCCTGAAAACCTTCCCCAGCAGGAGTTGTTTAGATTAACTTTTTTCAGTGCAAAGCATGCACATACGGGGTTTCTCACGTTGATATAAATATATACATACTTTACTTGAGGTTGGTTTCTATCTAGCTCAGGTTCTCCTCCCCTCCTTGCTCCTGCATTGTCCCAGAACCAAAGGACCCTGGAATGGTTTGGGTTGGACGGGACCTTAAAGACCACCTTGTTCCACCCTCCTGCCGTGGGCAGGGACACCTCCCACTAGACCAGGTCACTCAAAGCTCCATCCAGCCTGGCCTTGAACACTTCCAGGAATCAGGCAGCCACTGGTTATAATGTGCCAGTGTTTCAGCACATTATATACTCACAGAAATGCATGCAAACAGGCCAGTTCTCATCAGGGGCACTGCCTGCATCAGTCTCGCTGTATTTTCTGAGCAGCAGCATCTTTTAATAAAATACATACCCTCCCAAGGTTAAGAGAGAACCTCCCAGACTGGATGTCTTAGTAAAAATATGAAATACTGTGTTGCTTCACCCAGGCTTACAGTTCAGCTCTGGAATAGTGTTGCAGCAGCTCCAAATACATTTTTTCTTCTTTTCTGGCATCTGCTTTCAGGAAGAGGAAGAAAGGTGGTCTCCTACTAGAGGCAGATGAGAAAGAGGAAGAAAAGGCCCAGCAGAATGGAGAGGAGCAGGAGGAGGAAGTGTGTAGTGCAGAGCAAGTAGAAAGAAGCAGAGAAGAAGAAGAAAAAAAGAAAGAGGATGCTCTTTGGGCCAGTTTCCTCAGTGATGTAGGACAGAAACCTAAAGCAGCAGCTGCCACACAAGTGACACAAATCAAGAAGGTAATGGGGGGCCTGGGCCTGCACCCAGGGAGTGTGGGAAGGGCCTGAAGGTTTAGAGCATGCAGACTTGGTTCTGGCTGGTATCAGATGTTGGACAGAGCTGGGAAGAGGCAGGGGTTGCCCCTGCCCCCTCTGCTTTGTAAAATTCGCATCCCCTGATGGGCCAGACTGCAAGGTGCTGGTTTCCTTCCAAATGTGGAGGTGGTGCTGCTTTTGGAGCTATTTGTCAGCATCTTGGAGTGTCCTACGCAGCCCTGTTGGCTTCTCTTCCCTGTCCTGGATTCCTCTTTTGACACAGGAATGATGAGTTTTGGTCTGAGTTGTGCTTGTGGGCACAGCTCTCCCTGAAGCTTGTGCCTTTCCTGATGCTTAAAAGAAAAAAAAAAAAAAATAAAAGGGAGGCTCTGTGTGTGTGTATGGGGAAACAAGAGGGGTTTGTGCTGGCATCTCTGTGCTTCCATCCTCATGGAGGGGTTCTGGAAGGTGCTGCATGTTGCACGTTTGTAGCAAGATTGAATCTGGCTTTCTTGTGTCCTTTGTAAGCCCCAGTAAGGTGTTCTCAGTGTGCAGAGGTTTTTCTGGAGAGAGTATCCTGTGTGTGGTAGCTATTTAAAAGGATTTGGTTCTCAGTAAAACCAAGTGCATGTGTTTCCCTGTCAAAACCTTTCATGCTTTAGGTGGTAGAAGGGAAGAACGTACCACAACTGAGCCTCTGTTGCTAGGATTATCATTTTGGGGTTTTTAAAATGGTCAGCCAAAATAAATGTTCAGTAACAGAAGACTGGAGTCAGCCTGGTGAGTACAGTTCTGACTGTGTGAAGCTTCTTTCTATGGCTGTTGGAAGGTTGTGGAGCAAGTATAGTTTTGTAATACTTGATGGCAACTTTTAGAAGGAGAGTCCTTTCATCTTAGCCCTCCTGCTTCTCCTTATTACTGACTGAACAGCTGGGTTGGTTACTTGTAGAGTCAGAGGGAAGAAGAAAAGTGAACATTTTTTTCTGAGCAGTTCTACTTTTATGGGCAGCTGGCTAAAATGTGAGATGTCTTTGAAAGTTCCTCCATAGCCTGGAATAATTAATGGAGACATGCAGTTCCTCTGTTCTCTTTGTGAACTTCTTGGGCTTGCATTGCCTTCTTGAAGATCTCTGTGGTGTGTGGTTGATTTAGAGCAAGAATTTGGGTTTTGTTTTGGTAACTTAGAGTGGTTGAGGTTTTTTATGTATCCTTTTAGCAGCTGTAGCTGTGACTGAGTAAATTAAGAGGCATTGTTGACAAATTGCTTAATAAAGATTTTTCCTTCTCAAGTAAAAGAGATGTTATTGACAAGTAGGGAGATCAGCACTGCTTTTTCTGCTGATGAGTTTTGTTATTCTCTGTTCTTGAGTAAAAATAAACATACTTTAGTGGAATTAACCTTGGCAGCTTTCCTTCTTGGTGGTGCTTAGTTTGAGAGAACCAAGTGTCCAGGCTTTTGCTGGCTTTCTGAACCACTGCAATGTATTCTTGCTCCTTCCTACATTTATTACAATTTCACTTCTTGTTTTAGTTTGTTTTGATCCTAGAACTTCAATGACAGCCTGGAACCAAAATGGGGAATTTCATGAAATTTATTTATTTCCTTTATCTTGTCTGTGGGTGACTTGCTTTGGCCACCAGCCTGAATTGCAGTGCTACCCTAGGTCTGTGTTGGGCCCTCGGCCCTTTGGAATAATAATTTGGCTTGGCTCCACAAATGCATTATTTTGCTTTCCCTTTCATGTATTTTGTAGGCTGAAGAAGAGAACAGTGGGAATAAGCCTCAGGAGAAGCCAAAAGATTCAGGAAAAGTGACAATCACCAAAACGTTTGATTTTGCTGGTGAGGAAATCAAGTAAGTTGGCAGATGTGATACATCCACTGTGGGCCCAGTGCAGACTGGGTGCTGGGGGCAGGCTGGAGCAGGCTCTGAAGCAGAGTGGGTCTTCCCTTTCCTTTTCACTGTTTTTTTCTTTTATTGTGAGCACATACAGATCTCGGGGAAAATGAGGCTAAGATTTTCCTTCATGAGAGCTGCAGAGTATCCCTGTATGCAGATCTCAGTCTTTACTCAACTTCAAAACATTCATAAATGTAATTCAAATTCACTTAGGCTTCCCCATCTGGCCAGAGTTTATGATGGTTGGCAGAGCTCCCTGGTGGCACTGTCACTGGGAAGGTCGAGGCAAGGAAGGAAGCACATCTGGTCCCACAGGGATGAGGGTAACACATTTTATTCCTTCAGCCTAGTCCAGGTTCTGTGCTGTGGGCAGGATATTGGCTGGCACTTTCCCTGGTGATGTTCACAATCCACGACTAAGATTTGTAGGCAGTTAGAGGTGTTCTGCTGAGCAGACTAACAGCTGAGTGCTTTTACCTCTGAAACAGCTGCAGCAAAGGGGATGGGCTGGGTAAAATGATGCTTTAGGCTGAGTTTGGCTTACAAGAGGCCCCTCAGGCTGTGCTGCAAGAAGGGCCAGATGTTTTATAAATACATAAGACCAGAACTGAGGGGCCTGGGTGAACCCACCTGAAATCTGACTGCCCTGTGAACTGCTTGTTCTTGTCATGGGGGATTTTATTTATACATAGCAGTAAACGTGGTTCTGTCAGACTAACTTGGTCTGTTTCATGTGACAGCAGAGGGCAGCAGTTCCCAGCAGTAACACTCGCCCTGCCTAAATCTCGAGGAGGAGACAGAGCTGGGGCTTCTGCTGCTCTTGCTTTTCAAGTTAACACTGCTGCCTGAGCTGTTTGAAAAATCTGAGGAGAGCTGTGAGCTGTAGGAAGGACTTTGCTACTTCCCTGGGCAAGCCAGACCGTAGGAATACCCCTCATTCACTGGTGAACTTCATTCACCTTGTTCACTGTCCTTTGAAACATTGGTTGCCTTATGTGAACAGAAGTTGTTCAGGGCTTCTAAGATGCTGATTTTCTGCTTTTGACACCAGTAGTTTATCTGTAGTTTCTTAAGAACTGTAACTAAGAAGAAGACATATTTTCCTGCACCATTTGCTTTTCTAGTTCCTTTGTGCTGCTCAGTGCTTACTGTTTCCCTTGGGAAACTGCAGAGGAATCACTAGAAATTTCTACCAGTTTTGATGGAATAGGCAATAGCTGGAGCCTGGGTGACAATGAGACTAATTCTGCAAACACCAAGGGTAATGCATGTTTTGTTTACATGCAGTTATTATATCAGTTGGTTACAGAACCAGCAACAAAGGTTTGCAGTGAGGTCTGGAGCACTGTTTTCTGCTGGTATCAGAGTTATAACAAAGTTATGTTCTTGAGCTCTTTGATAACAGAAAAATCCTTCAATGTTTTTTGCCCCCTTGATTTTTGTGATATGCAAAGCTGATTCTTTTATGATGTTTGTTACATCTTGCTTCTTTAAATGGGTTACACTGTTAGCTGTGGGTAGGGTACAAGGTGTACTTGCTACTCACAGGTGCTGGTACTTTCCCCTGATGGCAGTAGGTGAGGCCCAGAGGGCTGCTCTTTCTTCAGAATAGCAGGAGGTTGTCTTAGCACCACCCCAACGTCTGCAAATGCTCTGAATACCAAACACTGACTTCCTTGCCCGGGGAAGCAGCTGGCAAATCGTTGCTTATAAAAGGCCACCACACGGTAGCTGTGTGTGTGTGTGCATTTCTGGACTGAAGGAACTGAAATGAGAGCTGTCTCTGCTGCTTGCCTTTCTAAATGGCTTGAGGCTACTGTTGAGTGTTGCTCTTTTGAAAGCTTGAGAAGAATTTGGATCAGTATTTAAGCAGTGAAAGATTCAGGGCACAAATTTTCACAGTCTGCTCACTGAAGCTCTTAACAGAAGATCATTTAGCCCCGATCTCCTGTTGCAGAACAATTTATTTTCTCCTGTAAGAAGATGGTATGATTTTTCTGGCATGATTGGAGTAGCAGAAGTGGCTTGAAAGTGATCTCCAGCTACAGGGCTATACTGGAATAGTAAAGGGGCTTTGTGTTGTCAACTCCCCTGTAGGTTTTTGCTGCACTTAATGTCTGTTTTGATGAGTCCGTGCTTGTATCAGTTGCTAGTGCTGAACTTTAGCTTCGGAGTGTTAAGAATTAACAATTACCAAATGAAGATTTTAATTTAGTGGCTTTTAATTTTAGAAAATACATTATATAATTTTTGCCTTGTAAAACTAAAGCAATTCAACAAATTGTTTTAGAAACAGTCTTAAACTGATTGCAGTCTTTTCCAGTTGGGACTTTTTTGTCTGCTTCTCCTGCCTCCCTCATGTTAAATAGATTAGGAGCAGCAGGTGACTGTCACCCAAATAGCTGTAATTCTGGGCAGCAAGAGCAATTTGCAAAGGCAGTTCAGCATCTAAATGGAAGTTCAAGCCATTTCTCCCTGGCAGAAGAGACTGAAACTCCTTTGAAGCCTCTGGTTTATGAACTTGCCTACAATGCAGGACGTGTGTTCGCATTAATAGGGAATTGCATCTCTAGTGCCAGGGTTTAACTGCTGCGATTTGTAATTGCTTGTTTTCTCTGTGGCACTCCAAAAGGATTTGGTCCTTGGCTTTCTTTAAACCTCTGTTGTGCTCAGTGCATCAAAATGGTTCTTCTGTGCTCTTTCCATGAAACTGAACTTTGTGTCCAGCTGGGACTGCAGCACAGTGGAGCTCACATACATGGAGCTGGTCCGGCCCCATGGTGTCAGTGTGATAGCATGTGAGATAAGAGCAGAGTCAATAACAGATTTTACTTTGAAACATCTTCTCTACCTTAATTTGGCTTGTGGAGGGCAAAACTAAGTTAAAAGGAGTAATGGCTTGGGTGCTAATTCAGGAATGGGAGGCCTGTGTTCAGCACCCTGCTTTATTCATACGCTGGAGATTCCAAGTAAAGGACTCCAGACTAGAAGCTTTGTATTTCTTACAAATGGTTTGTTCGTGTGCTTTAAAGCCAGAGCTTTACACAGGTTATTCTTGTGGGAATGCTTTCCTGCTACTGCAGAGTTGCTGTGCTGTGCTGATGAGGCTGAATTGTGCTGGCAGAGCTGTGGCTTGTGCAGCTTCAGTGGCTCGGCTGCTTCCCCATGTGCATGAACCAAGCAGCCAAAGCAAAGCTGTAGTAGGGCTCCACTCTGCATCTGCCAATGGGGAGAGCCCTGCTCTTTTCCTGCAATCTGGCAAGGTGTTCTGTCACAGCTCCTTTTACTTTCTCACACAGAGCTGGTGCATTGCATGGGCCAAATCAAAGTAGGAAGGGCCAGTGCCAAACAAGCAGTGTCACAGTGAGTGTGTGACTTGCTGCTGGATATAAGGAATACTTGAAGTTTATATAGTCCTGTAGAAAGAGGTGGGCAAACTCATGTCAAAACAGTGTGTTGAGCTGTTCTACATGAGACATGAACTCCTATCTCCACATAAGGGCTCCCTGTCATTGACTTGTGTAGGAGACCACATTTGTGACTTAGAATAGCCCCTGGGTTGCTGCTGTAGGACTGCTTTTACCTGTGTGACCACTGTGCTCTGAGGAAACAAGCTGTGCTGGTACATGTGCTGAGCAGAATTGAGTGGCAGCTTGTATTCTGGGTTAGGGACATGATGGTTCACAGTGCAGCTATTACATCTTAAAAGTGCTAAAGAAGTACCTAAGATATCTGATTTATAACCAAATAGTTATAAGCTTAAATTACTGTAGTAATTACTGAGGTTTATACTGGCTGAATTTGGTACTTTATCTGCCACAGTTGAAGTGTGGGTTGAAAAAACTTGATTTTCATCTGTTACTGTTTTGTAAGTGGTTATCATCTAGGATGTGCCTGGACAAAACCTCATCGCTCATTCTGTGTTGCTGCTTCACAGGTGTTCAGCCTACATCAAGGATTCAAGAAAGATTATTCAGAGGAGATTGTTTTCAAGTTGAAATTTAAGGACCTTAAGCTGCACCTTAAGTTGAGGGGTTTAGTGGTGAAGTTCATGACTTTTTGAGCAGAAGAAGCAAAGGTGAAGGGAGGTGGCTGAGAGCAGGCTCTTGTCAAGAGGCCTGCCTGTGCTAATGAAAGCCCTTTCTTGGCCAGTACCCCAAGTCTCTGTACAAGAATGCCATTGACAACGGGAATTGTGCAGGCAGAGCTACAGACCATGGATGGAGTTTCTTTTTTTTGGTGTCCTGTGAAGTGATTGAGGTTTAACTTAGGCCTTATTGGGTGGGATGGTGAGGCCTGAGCCCAGTCTGAGGTGTTGTCCAGGCTGCTGAGCTCTTCACCTTGGTGAGCTCCTCAGTAGAGTTGTGCAGAGGTGAAGGACTGATTTATTCCTTTGCAGCAAGAAGTGCTGACCTCAGAGTGGAGGTGAGGTTATAATTCAGTTCTCTGCAGCTGTACAGTATTGCTGCTTTGGGATTTCTTTATGCTGCCTCTCCTTACTGAAATATTGATTTTCTGTTACTAATTTTAGCCCACCTGTGTGCTTTTTGGATATCCATCTATGCCCTAGACTGCTCACTGTTTTAACTCTGGATCTGATGTCCTCTTCCGGAGCTTCAACCACTTGATCCCAGACCCTTTTTAGGAGGTAGAAGGTGGAAAGGGCTGCAGGAGAAACAGATCAGGTACCTGAGAAGAGCCTGAGCTTTCCACAGTCCTTTCTCAGGCTCTGATTCCTTATCAGTGGCTGTGATGTCCTCTGCTCCTTACGTGACTACTAAGACCAACCAATTGTGACAAAGTTGGCAAAGGATGAGTTAGCCAAGGAGTTTGGAAGACTGTTGCCTATTTTGTTGCTTTGCTTTGAAGACAGTTAAGGTAGCTGTCTGAGCAATAGCAGCTGCTTCTGCTTTTTCCTGGAAAGCAAGAAGAGTGGAAGGAAATTCCTGCTGCTGATGATGTATTTCGAGGGGAGTGGGTAAAAACAGCAGGGAGTTGACTCCCACAAGTCTCAAGATTTAGAGCTGGCACAGAGAGTAATTTTTAAAACGTGTAATTGTCCATCTGTGTTCTTGCTCTGTGTTCTCAGCATGGCCCAGTCAGACCTGTCAGGCTAACAAGCAGTGAGAAAGCATGTGACACCATTAACTCTCTCCTTACCTTGTGATGCTTTTCAGGGATCTCAGTGGATGCATCAATGCAAGGGGTTGGCAGTATGCTCACACTTCTTGCTGGGCGTGAATCTTGGTCATTTGTTTTGTGCTCATGGGGTTTTGAGCAATGCTGAGTGAAGCACAGTAGCTTTTAAAATCAGGAGAAGGATCAGGAGTTTGGATGGGCATCTCTTGATGTTGTAGATGGTGTGGTGCACATCAGATCAAGGCTGATGTGCTTGACATCTTCCATATGTGCTTTTTTGAAAAAACTTTTGCTGTATTGCTTATACCTGTGAGTGAGAAGGCAGGTGAGCATTACCAGAATGTGTATCCTGAAGCCTGATATTTGGAAAGCCCTGCCTTTTTTCCAGGTGGATAGCAAGTGCTGCACAGCTTCCACCAGATGAGGTGGTTGGGTGTTGTCAGGCTACATATGGAAGACAATGAACTGAACTAATAGGAGCAGAGGAAGAAACAACTCATATTTTGATGTATTTTTTGCAGTGGCTTTGATTGCAGTAGCAAGGAATAATTAGAAAAAGTAAGACAAATTAATTCCAGTGGCCCTTTGAAAAGCCACTCCTTGAGGACTTCTGTTTTGTGTTGCTGACTGGTGGTGCCAGATGTCAGTAGGGTTTTATCCTCAGTCCTCCTTGGCTAAGGTGTTGTAGAGAAATGTGTTCTAGCCACTTTCTGGTGACATACCACTTTCTGAATGAAGCTTGCACAGTGCAAAAATCTTGGCTTTTAAGATTTTCCTAGAAATTGAATCTGAACGGTATAAGCATGGGGATGATGCTGTGGGACCATAAGACAGATCAAACTGTCCAGAATTACACAGAATATGAATGTGACCACTGCTTAAAGGTGGCAGACTAAAAAATGGGTGGTTGCTTTTCTACCACCAAGCACCAAAATGCTGATCTTGGCATAATGGAGTGTAGGCAGCAGCCTGTTTCTGCCCTTATGCTGTTGTTTTTCTTAGAGGTCAAAGCATGCCTCAGCTAGCCACAGTTTATACTGGCTTTTTCCAATTTAAAAAACAACCGTTGATTTTCTTTTATTTTTTGGAAGCCAATAAGTGAAAATACGTTACCTTTCAAGAATGACAGGGTCTCAGGGACCCATTTTGATAACCTTTCCTCTCTGTGCATCCATTCCTGATGCTTCAGAATTTCCCTGGGGAATACTAACATTTTACGATGCCAATTGGCACGACGGCGGCCCAGAGATGAGGTGAGTAAGTGTGAGCAGGAGCTGTGCTGTGTGCTGGTTCACTTGTGAGCCATTTGCCTTTCTTAGAGGCAGCTGCAGAAATTGTAACTTCATAAACATCAAACCTAGCCAGGACTCTAAGCCAGAACATTTGCTTCTCAAATAAATCGTGTTATGGTTTGTTTAATGTGCATGGAAAGGGGAACGAGCTAATGAACAGTGTCTAGTCAGGGTTTTTCCATTAGTAGATGTGCAGATGAGGCTTCTGCTCAGAGGGCCTGTGACTTGCAAAATGTTACTTAATAGCCCTGCACTCACCAACATGCTGACCCCATGTTGTCTTCCTTTATCTCAACATGCTTTTGGAACTCCCAAAGTGACTGAGCAGATGCCCACCTGAAAGTCATCTTTGGCTTCTAATGTGGCTTGCTGCTTTCAAGGAAATAATTTATGTATGCTGGTTTCAGTTGTGTGGTTTTGCTGGTAATCGGTGTCGTGAAAAAGAAGGCTCAGCTGGGATCTCCAGAGGTAGGAGGAGTCTCAAAGCATCTCCAAAATGATGGATTGACCTCCAGATTAACTTGGGCATTTCTGGGTCTTTCAAACCTGGGGTGTCTGGGTGCTGCGTTGGCTTTAGGAACTGGATGACAAACTGCATTGTCTCACCTTCAGGTTCTTCCATGTGTGTTTTGCCTGTGTTCTCTGTAAGTCAGTGTGGAAAAACTTCAGTAAAAATCACCCCCTTCCCCAGCAGAAGATACTGTTTCTTTATCTGGCTTTCAGGTAGTTTCCTGGCTTTTAAAAATCTGAAAACAGAAGATACTTAGTGACTTATTCAGGTCTCACAGGAGCTCTTCTGCTATTAGTAAGGGGATCTTTTGTCCCTCTGTTCATGCCTTCATCTCAGGGGCCTCAGATCCAGTCCCAGCATTTGCTGCTTGGCCTGTTTCCCTTGTTTCCAAGCTGCTGCTCATTCCTGACAGCTCCAGGCCCAGAAAAGGGCTTTTGATGTCTGGTGAGATGCTGGCAGAGCCTGCTTTGCAGGCATTGGGCCTGGGGTTTCCCCTGCTGGAGAGTGCAGCTTTCAAGATGAGTTATTTTTTTTCTATAACTAAGAGATGGTGAAGCAAGAGGGATTCTGTGTTAGCCTGAAGGGCAAGCAGAGCTGTTTGCTGCCATACTATCTCATTAACACGTTACAAACCGAGCCAAGCTTAGCCTGGCCTTTCCCCCATGGGGATGCTTCTGCTTTGTAGTGTGCGCTGGCTCCCGTTACGATCTGTGTAACCTTTGTGTCGAGTGTTCATAGCTCTAAGTGAATTTGGAACCCCTGGCTCTTAATACCTGTGGTACTGCTGTCCTTCAGTGGGAGAGGCATCCATGACAGGAGCACTGCGCTGCTTTGGAGGAGTTGGAGGGTTGCAGGGATCTGCCTGGCTTTCAGTGTATTTGCAGGTCATGGTTAACAGGGTCAGGGGGCTGTCACACTCACACGTGCAGCAGCTCATCTGTTCACCTGGATTACTCAACTCAGAGGTGTGTTCCATAATCTGGATTTAATCCTTTTGAGAGGTACAAATTAAAACACAGGGATGGCTCAAAGACTGACATGCTAATACCTGGTGGGATTCTGAGGCAGTGCAATGGAGCTGGCCAAGGGAATACTTATCCAGTGAAGCAAGAAGAGACATGTTACTTGGAGGTGCTTAAAACTGGGGTGAATACAGCTCCAGTCAGCGAGATGAAGGCTTGTGCCCTGGCTGCAGGTCATCTTCTCCAGAGAGCCATGTTTGGCAAGCTCTACCTATTGCAAGCCCCAGTGGGAGCTTGATAACTGGAGTGCTACTACCCTCTGGATTTAGGGAGCCTCTTGCAGAAGCTGCAAGCAGAAGTCCAAAAGGGGCCTGACAGCTTGGTCAACATTTCAGGAGGCAGCACTGTCCATGCACTGAAGTTTCCTTTGCATTTGTCATGGAGTCTTTGTCATGCAGGAGATAATAGAAAATCAGTCATTTCCTTCAAGGCTTACGAGGTTATGCATTATTGATGTTTAAACACCATTCACCTTTGCTTGTTTTCAGGTGAGTTGGTTTGAGATGCCGCCTGGGCTGACTGCTTGGATAGCAGCACAACCTGCTGTGAGGAGCAGCCAGCACCAGGCAGCCAGCTTGGCCCTTGCCTGACTGCAGGAGAGCTCTCATCACATTTGATTCTTTTTAGAAACCAGCCAACAGCTTCTGTCTAGAAACCAGCCAGCTTCTTCTGCCTATCTAGTCAGCCTACAAAATTATCAGTTATTCCAGCTTGGTCTTGCCTGTGTTGCTTCAGGGAATAGGCTGAGTTTCCCAGGGAACAGCTTCTCCCACCTGGTTTGAAGAGGAATGCTGTTTTTTTTCTGAAAGGGGGAAAACTATTGTTTTACTTTGAAATTAGAAAAGTGATGGGGACGTACTAGTTTTAGCTCTGTCTGCTCTACACTAAGTAATTCAACATAAAATACATACATATGCAGTGTGCAGGCAGATGTGGTCTGCAGGTTCACTTGTGTGAGGACTTAATTCCCTCCTGGAAAGTGCTGAACCTGTGCACTGCAGCATTTTCAGGACCTTGCAGGCTGGAGGATCTGCCTTTCATGCAGTGTATCTGTCTGTGGAAGGCACCTGGGACACTGCAGCTCAAGCACAAAAGTCCACCAAAAAAATACTCAGGAAAATTATTCCTTGGCTCAAAAGGGATTAATTTTTGTAATAAACCCCTCTAGATGAGTATTACTTTCTCTTTAAGTGATCATTCCAGAAGGCTGGAGGACTATTTATTGAGACTAGACACAGATGGGGAATACTGAAAAAGGGTAATTGGCCTCATTTTTGTCCCCCTTGGTCTGTGATTCCCCAGAGCTAACATTAAGATAGTGTGGAAGGTTTTAGAACTGGGTCAGGTTTAAACTGGGGCAGGTTTCCCAAGCGAGGAGTGTGTCCTGAGTATCAGTGGTAGAGAGCTGGCATTTTCCACAGCTTCCACTCTTGTTCTCCCTTTCTCAGCAGGAAGGTCGGGGAGAGGGTAACTTTGTGCTGCTGTGAGTAAAGATTTTAACTGTCTTCTCTGCTCTAAGTCCCCTTATACCCAAATACCAACATGTGCTTTCTCAGCCTGGTGTGCACCAGGTGTTTTGGTTAGGAGAATGTAGCTGTTTTGAGCCACCTGGGGGTAAACCGGAGGGATTTTGGCACTTAGGATGCACAAGGTTGCTATTGCACAGCAGACTACAGGTAATTAGCCTGCAAGCCTTCTTGATATGCCTGTCTGTCTTTCCCAGCTTGCCCTTATCCTGCCTCCATTTTCCTCTGTGCAAGGATGAAGCTCTGCTGGTGCACTTCTCCAAGGGCTTGCAGGGCACCTTGCTGCTCACTGCTGAGCTGGGCACTTTGCTGACACACTGCAGCCTTGGCATCCCTTATGCAAGTTCTGTTTCTGGCCAGCAGGACTGGATTCAGCTGTGCTGGAGTGGACTGGGGCAAGTCCTGGGCTGTGGGTGTCGTGTTGTGCCATGGTGTGATGGATTGGGACCCTCCTCCCTGGTAGCTCTACGCCTGGTGTAAGACCAGGGTGCAGCAGACAAGCTGGTGTGTTGGACTCACTCTGCCATGAGCTAAAGCATGAAAATGTAGGTTTAATCCCCGCTGCAGATTAGCTGGAGCTGTCAGCATAATGCTCATTCCAGCATGTATTCTTCCTTCTTTGTAGCAGTTTATGTGGCTGAGGGCACTGCTGGGAGCCGATCAACCACTTGCTCTTAAATTAATCTGCTACATTTCAGTGCTGTAAGTGCTCTGTGGAACCCCTTCTGGGACAGCCTTGACAGCAGGTGTTGTCTTCATGTGGTTTGTGCCCAGCATACATAACCTGGGGCCTTTTCCATACACTTAAGTTGCAGCATTTCAGTTGGTAACTGTAAAAGGAAGGGTGCTGAGTTCTTCAGTGGAAGGTGGAACTAACATACCCACCACTGGACACCAAACCAGCAGGCTGGGTGGGTATGGCTATGCCTAAATGTTTGGCTACCACTTTGAGCTTGGTTCAGAGATGAAGGGTCTTAAGAAGGCCATCTGTAAGTATTCAGGGCACTTAGTGATCCAGTTTCTAGCATGTTTTCCCTATAATAACTTCTAAATATGGAAGACATTTCTATTTTACAGTTGCACAACACCTTGTACAGTAGCATCATCTGTGCTACCAGGCTCTGGCATGGTCCAAAAAATTAATAACTGTTCTGTGTTTTGGAAGTCTTATTATGCAATTTAATAACATAGCAGTGTAATGAAATCTCTGTGGCAAAGTGATGAGAGTGAGTGGTTTTTTGTGTGAATTACAGGGGCTGCAAGTGGGCGAGACACTAGCTACTTGTTTTATTGCTGACAATATACTTATTTTCATGTTTATTACTGGATTACAATGTGTGAATAGCATCCCACTAAACAGTCAGGCAAATAGTTATTTATCAAGTATTTAAAAGTGAAAGGTCTTGTAATTTTCCTTAGTAATGACTGTGATTTCTTCCAGCTGGATTAATGACTCCCATTTCTCCCCATGAAGAACAAGAATTGTTTTGGTTTCTACATGGAGAGAGTTATTGTCTCCCATAATAATGCAGACCAAAGGATTTCTTTTTCCTTCCTGGCCTGGGATCTGGGAAAGGTTGAAATGTGCATAACCTGAATTAATACCTTGTAAAGCTCTTTAGTACTCTTCCGTCATTCCTGTTGGAGTGGTGCAGGAGTTGCTGCTGGCATCAGCCCAGCAGCAGCCTGCCTCAGAGCAGCTTTTGTTTCAGTTTATGAGGCAGTAAGTGGGTCTTGTGATGGAATTGCATTGAAAGGTCACTTTTAATTACATTTCTGTCGCATTCCTCTGTCCCCAGCTGGGCAGTCCTGGTGGAACAGGTTGCATGCAGCTTTACAGCTGAATTTCTGCAGCGGACAACTCCAAAAATATGCGCTAGAGCAGCTGCTGGCAGGCCAAAGGGAGCAAAGAAAATGGAACTAAGTGCTGTATTTTGTGCCCAGCCATTGTTACTGGTACCTCGAGGTGGAGGAGGGCGTGAGAATCGAAGCCCAAGGAAACCCTTGGTAGCAACCTGTCTTGTACCCCTGGATAGCTGAAGTGCCTGTCATGGAAGGCCTGTGCCAGACTCTCTCCCTGTGCATCATGTGCTTTCTGCTTTCTTACCCTTTCTGGCACTGAGCATCGTCCTGTTCCGAGAGCTGTGGCTTGTAGTGCTGGTCCAGCCAAGAGTGTGCTAACTAAGTCGGAGTGCAAATCCCAAGAGCTATTTTTCATTTCAGCCTTGTGCCTTTCTTTTCTTCAGCTGGTAGAGGAGACATCAGTTAGTTCTACCTCCAGGCTAGAGAAGGCTGAAGATACACAGGAGGTTAAGGCCAAAGGCCCAGTGCTGAGATCTCAGCTCTGCCACTGGCTTTGAAGACTTGCTTGCTGTTGTGTGTGTCCAGATCCTGTAAGCTCCTTAATTGCCAGATCCCTGTAGGTTTGTGGGAGCTGAGCTGGGCTGTCATCTCTTAGCAGAGCCAGTGGGAAGGCATGCTTTCAGTGACCTCTGCCTCCTTTCCCAGCCCCTGCCTCCTCTTGGTCCTACACTCTTCAAGGCCCAGAAACGTGCAGGGTTCAACAGCTGGGATCCAACCGAGGAGCAGGTCCTGTGGCTGTATTGAGACCAGTCTGGAGTTTGGTTTTTTCCCCAGGGTACGTGGTTACTATGCTACACCTCTTGGATTCCTGCACGTTTGAGGTTGCCTGATGTTTCTCTCTGTGGCTCATGTGCTCCTTGCATGCCAGGGATGCACCCTTGATGGCACAGCAGTGCAGGGGGTGACAAGAGGAGAGGGACCCTGCCAGGAGCCAGCACTGCAGAGTGCACAAGAGAGGGTACTGCTTCTCAGCTTGACAGGGGTCAGAGCTGGCTGTTCAGATGCTGCATTTGAAAATAAACAGACTGTGTGATTGCATTGATCTGAACTCAGCCTCATGGT
The DNA here is from genome assembly GCA_013398275.1 of Promerops cafer. Classification (NCBI taxonomy): domain Eukaryota; kingdom Metazoa; phylum Chordata; class Aves; order Passeriformes; family Nectariniidae; genus Promerops; species Promerops cafer. The sequence goes on along the minus strand of VZSE01005852.1, from coordinate 60,245 downwards.
TGGCAGGAATTCTATCTTATTGCTGCATGAAGACACCAAGTTTATCCTGTCAAATGAAATCCATGGGTGTAGGGTAACTTTTGGTGAATGCTACATGACGTGACCACTGTTGCCAAGAGCTGTGAGTGGATGGTGTGTTTGGGGTGTTCTAAACTGTGATGATGCTGTAGCAAGTTTTTTTCCCTTCCTGAACTGCTTTTCTCCTTTTCCTACCCCTTCCCTTCCCAGTCTGATCTGCAAACACTTCTAAGTATTCATAGTGTGGGATTTGTCTCTATCCACATGACAGCCATGGTTTGAAAGGCATGTGACAATGCAGGGGGGAAATGGGGTTAATCTCCCCTGTGCTGGCAGAACAAGGCTGAGCAGTTGTACAGCAGAGGCATTTATTCTTGTGCCTTTTCCACTGCATTTGCAGTCTGTGGAGAAGGAGGAAGGAAGTTTCATATGCTGATTCACTGTCAGGATGCAGACATGGATGCACTAGTTGTGTGTAAGTGAGATTTCAGGACATCAGTGCCTCCAGGGTTAACAGATAGCTCCATGTCACTTTCCTTGATGCCAGCCCAGCAGAAACCCATCTGGGGCTGCAGCTCCTGGGGTTTCTCCATGACTTTTAGCCAGTTCTTTCATGGAAGTTGTGGGGTCAGGTTGGTGGGTAGGAAACAAGCAGAGATTGGCCTGACTTGTAGCCAGGGGAGATCCTATGGCCAGCCAGGCTTTCAGCCTCTCCTCAGCATATGGTCTAGAGCAGGGATGAGCCTGCACGTCCTTGCTGGAGCAGATGCAGCCAGAGGCCCAGGCTGCAGGAGGGTGAGATGGAGGTTTGTTTCTTCTGTGCTGACTGAGCCGTGGGTCAGGCTGCCTCTGTGCCCATGGAGCTGCAGGGCCCTGGAGAGCCTCACAGGCTTGTGCTCCATGGGAACAAAATTGTTAGCTTGGCAAATGAGGGCAACCTCATTAAGAGCTACTGAGAGCGTGAAAAGCGTGTTGCTGAAGGCAGGTCATGGTAAATGAGGGGGCTAAAGTAGCTGGGGTTTTCTAACAATTAATTATTGAGTGGTTTTCTAGAGATTCTTTCTCATGTTTATAATTCATTCCCTGCTGTAGATGCCATATTGATTTATAATTTTTTGAAGTTCAATATTTTGCACCCTCGGGGCCTCAAACAAAAATTAACTAGAAAATGAGAGTAAATTTCTACATTCTGCCTTGTCAGAGCTTTCTCTCCCATTGCCCATTCTCAGAGCCAGTTTCCATGCTCTGATTTGGGTTGCAGATGTTGCCAAGCCTGTGAGCTGTGGGCTGTGAGATGTGGGTGGCAGAAGAGCTGCCTCACTGACCAACAAATGAGAAAAGCAAGAGCCCAATTAAGAGCCTGGAATTGCCCCCAGTGACCTGAGGACAGCATTTAGTAGCTGCTAGTGAGACAGGCCTGTTTGAATGAATAAGCATTCCAGTTTGTTGGAAGGAAAAAAATCCCCTCCTTCCCCAGCTCTAATTAGCTACTGTTTTTCTTTTTTCTGCCATGAATGTAGAGGGTTTGTCACTGGAATGAAATCTTAACAAGATGTGTGTTCTTCAGCTTGCAGCTGATCAAGGTGATCTCTGTGCAGGGGATGTGGAGATTCTTGTACCTGTTTTCTGTATTTCCTTGATGGATCTTTGATTTTACTGTTGAGTACAGCTCTTCCTTACCCTCTGGTTTTTCTCTTTTCCTCCAACAGGGTGACTAAAGAAGTGGACTCAAACTCAAAAGAAGCTAAATCTTTTCTGAAGCAGCAAGAAAAACTGCAGTCAGCAGCTCCAGCTTCCTTGCCAACAGTCTCGGGGTGAGTATGGGATTTCCCTGCCTGGGTATGGGCCCTTAGTGAGGAAGATGGCACTTGAGCCAATAGTGCAGGCTCTGCAGTATTTAATGGGGGTTTGTTTTCTGCAGTGTTTCAGTGGGAGCAAGACCAGGCCTGGAAGGTGTGATGATTTGGGCTGGAGGGAAGCAGGGGAAGCAACCCGTGAGTTCCAGTGACTCACTTCATAGGTTCAGGCTCAAATTTTTTAATCCTCATAAGTCATTCATCCTAGTAAGGAAATAGTGGTTTGACTGTCTCAAGCAGCCTGATGAAACTGCAGGTAGCCAGGGAACATTCCTGAGATTGCCTGCTGTTCCTTTGACAGGTGCTTCTCAGAGCTATTAAAAGCCATGTCAGGCTGGGCTGTGGCTTCTTAGAGGCTTTGGGTGAGAATTTAAATGAGAGATGTTTTTGCCTCTTTGATGTTCTCTAATATCATTTTGATGTGGATTTGTCACTTTTCTGTTCAAGCTCCAACAGCTAATTCTAAGATTATCATAATGCTTGTCAAAGATACAAGGAGGTCAGGTCCCCTGTGCATCTGACTTGCCAGTCTGGTTCTTGATGAGCTTGGGAGGTCACCAGCTTCTTAGGAATAGAGGAGATACTTCTGTGTTCCAGTGATGATTTTTATTTAAGTCATTTGTTTGCATTTATATTTGAAAGACATAAGCTGCATATGATTTGATCACATAGAAACAATACCCATCAAATAAATACGTTGTCCTTCCCTTCTGCTTAGAGCAATTCTCCAGTGTGAGTTAAGTCTGCCTTTCCCTGAGATGCTGTTATTCATTGCTGCAGCTGGATTGTCACTCATTTTTCCAGCTAAGTGTTGCATAGCTTGTCCTTAGCTCAGGGTGGTGAAAGCATAGTGTGTGTGTGTGTGTGTGCACGACCCTTGACAGCTGCTGTTCTCTGAGCTGAATGTAGGCATAGATGAGCATAGTCTTCATGCTCTTGTTCACACTGCACAAGGGTTCGTCCCTGCAGAGCTCATTCATTGTAAACTAAGTATTGTGTGCAGGGTTTTTGTGCTGGAAAAGTTGCCTTGGGTTGGGCTGGCATTCTTTGTGCAGTTTTGGTGGCCAGAGTTTGTTCAAGTGGCAGCTGAAGCTGGGGCAGCTCTGCACTGTGCACACTGCTGGTGGTCCCATGTCTTCAAACCTGCCTTCCAGTTTCCCCAGCCATTGCCCTGCGGCTCTGAGTGCAGGCAGGTTTGGCAGCGCACGGGGGAAGCTCCTTTTGTGCTGGAAAAGTTGCCTTGGGTTGGGCTGGCATTCTTTGTGCAGTTTTGGTGGCCAGAGTTTGTTCAAGTGGCAGCTGAAGCTGGGGCAGCTCTGCACTGTGCACACTGCTGGTGGTCCCATGTCTTCAAACCTGCCTTCCAGTTTCCCCAGCCACTGCCCTGCTGCTCTGAGTGCAGGCAGCGCACGGGGGAAGCTCCAGGGGCTGTTCAACTTCCAGTTCAGGAGAGATCCATGTTTCCTCCTGTGTCTTAGAGGCCCAGGGGAGGAGCTGGGTGGCCAGTGGGCTTGTGCAGCCTGGTAATTACCAAGAGGCATGGTTGCTTTTGCTGGAGCTTGGATTGCTCAGGAGTAATAGCCACAGCTCAGTTTGAGTTAATGTTGCAGATATCTGAAGAATTCACATCAGATATGGAAAAAAAGTGGACTAAAAATCAATATAAGAAATAATGAGTTCAAGGACTTCCTTAACTTTCCTTCAGTGTGATTATTTTGGAAGCAGCTTAATTAGGTCATTGTTCAGCTTGCTGATGTGGGATGTCCTACTGACAGTTGCTTTCCCAGAACATGAGGTGACCTGGCTGTGGAGAAGGATGGGGAGAAATACCCTGCGCTTGTATGTCTTGCCTTTCTTCAGAGCACCAAACCCTGATGCAGGACAGCCCCAAATGCCTTCCCTTTCACAACCTCCTGCAGTGCATCCTTGGCTTTGAGCAGGGATCCTGCAGCAGAGGAACAGCAGTGGCGTTTAGATCGATGTGTGGAACAGCCCAGTTCTCTTGAGGTTTTAGCAGGAGATTCTCTGGGGCAACCTGGCCAGCATGGGCCCTCTGATCTAGTATCCAAGACTGATCTCTAAGACTGCCAGCAAACATGCTTGCCTTTGGGCTTAGGAAGATGCTTCCAGCTGGGAAGCCAGCCAGGGTATTTTCAGGTGAGAAAATTACTAGCAGACCTGTGGTATTCCTTAAAGCCAGAGGCAAGCCCCATATGTTAAGCAAATTACAAAGGTGAGGTTTTAGACTTGAGCCAAGCTATCCAGACCCTGCTGCTCTGGAGCAAAGAGCCACAAGCCTTGGTGACATGCTAGAGCAGTGCTTGGGCACTGAGAGAGCCTGGCATAGCCTGACAGTTATTTGCACCTTTTGTCTACTTAAAATAGAAGTTTTGGAGGAGAGGGTACATTTTTCCCTTAAGCATTATGAGAGAGTCCCAGTGTATTGCCACAAGGCAGTGAAAAATGTGATTTTGGGATCTTAACTGTGCCTATGGACACCCACTGTGCTGTGAGCCATTGTCAGCCCCCAGGAGCTTTGTCAGCTATTAAAAAAAAAAACAACAGCCTTGCCCTGTGTGCAGGGAATTTGAGCAGCTAAGAGTGGCCTCTCCATCTGGCTTTTCTTTCTTCACCTTGCAAGCAGCATGCATTATTTCTGAATGCAGCCAGCCTACCATGCATTTATTGAATTTTCCTTCTCTAAACAGACAGAAGTAATCCAGAAAAGCAACGGTCACAAAACCAAACATCCGGCTCCACGTCTCTATGTTACAAACCCTTGCAAACTAACTGGTCCAGGGGAGGGGATGTTTGGGGCTGAAAGTGCATTTCCTGAATGTGTTTAACATCCATACCGGATGTGCTATAAAAAGCTAGATTTGTGCTTGTGAGGGACATGGGGGTGGTTGGAAGAGAATAACTTAAACACTTGGCTGTAATTAAAGCCAGGAGTACAAAACAACCCACCCAGTTCTCTCAGCAGGCTTTGCTAGGAAGGTCAGAAGCCTTTGGTTCCCAGGGATGTGATGGTTTCCCAGCCTTCACATTATTCCCATCGTGTCCCCCTCTGACACACAGCTAGGCAGTGATCTGTCGGCAGTGGGTATCAGTTTGTTGGAGAGGTTTGGGGTTGTGATGCTCTGTTCCAGTTGTTTCTGTTGTGCTCTTGGGTTCTGTTAGGCTATTACTGATGCTATCAGAGGTATCAAATGTGTCAGATACCATTTATCCCTTCTCACTTGCTTCCCCAATAAATGGGTGGAAGGCTCCCGGCATCTAAAAAAAGCCCTCCACCCACCCAGCTAAGCCTTCTTGTCTGTTTTAGGGCTCATTTCCTATCCTTAACCGCTGCTTTAGGACCTTTTGGGGAAAGCAAGAGTAGATCCTGGCTGTAAAGGAAATGCATGACCTGATGGAGGAATCAGTGGGCCTTCCTAATACTCCAAGAGATGTTTTTTTGCCCTCTCCCCAGGCCAGGCAGGACCTGTGAGCAGGGTCCATCATCTCTGCACAAGTAATCCCATTTTACAAGCAGCATTTCATATTCAGAGGATGTTAAAGCAAATTAAATCCTCCAAGCAGCTTACTGCAAAATGACTCTGTGCATGTACTTGTGAGACTCGACGGGGTTGAGCTCCAGGCTGGGAAAGCCCTGCACCGGCCCAGCCCCGCGGTGGGAGCAGCTGCCACCTGACCGTCGGTCCTGGCGCTTGTCAAAGCACGGTGGCATTGCACAGGGAGCAGTGCTGCTGTAGCAGTCCTGAAAATGGAAAAAATGTAGTTGGTGGATCTTATTTGAGATTCTCTTCTAGGCAGCTGTTTCTACACAGCCTGAACAGGAGCCAGGAAGAAAAAGAGAGGTTTTTCACTGGCTTTGTTCTTGCTTTTGCTTATTACCAAAACCATTTGTAATTAAATGTGGACTTGCTCGCTCAGCCCAGCTGTTGCTTTTCTGTTTGATCCTGCCTGAAATTACAGTGGTGGATGTTTGACCTCCTAGGCCTTTTCATGCCTTGTAGGCTGGTATAAACACCGGGTACAATTTGCCTTTGAAGCAAGCAGGCACCGCTCCCACAGAGTTCAGGAGGTGCTGTGCTTGCCGACCCCCAGGCTGCGTTGGGACTGCAGGGTTTGGACCTCAGTACAAGACCCAGCAGGAAGAGGCACTGCAGGACAGCTCTGACCCTGCGAACACATACTTGCCCTGAACAAAGAAAGCCAGATAAACTCTAGCCTGTTCATGATGGATGCCTTCCTCCCAGAGCCTATGGTAGAGCAGTTCACATGGACTGACTATTAAATGGTGTGAAAAGCTTCAGGCATTGTGTTTTAGAAATCATTTACTCTGCTACATGCTAATGTTGGAGTAGAGGGACTCCAGCAGGAAGACATCTCTCCATAGCTTCTCTTCCACCTTCAGTGTGCAGGAGGAGCCAAGGTGGCAATCTTTGTGGGAGGATAGGGATGGTGGGAGAACCTGGTGCCTGTTTGCAGCATCCTGACATGTTACTGTAATTTCTAAGCTGACCTTCCTCTCCAGCCTGGTCCCTCCTAGGAGCTACTTTGTATCCAAAGCTTTTTCTTACAAAAGATGCTCTTTCTGCATGAGTTGGCTGGATCCCTTTGCTATTATCACCAACACTAGTTACTTGAGATCATATGTGGACACTGGTGAGACAGGCACAGGCTCTCAGTTTTTTAATCTTCAGATGATCCAGAGCAAGTGCTGCAGTACTTGCATGCCTCTAGGGAGCAGTTTCATTTTGTAGCAATCCCATGGGCTTTTATTCCTCAGAAAGCAGAATTTACAGTCTTCAGCTCAGCATCAGCTGCAAACAATTATTTAGCTGAAACTCGTGGACATTTTTCTTGTACAGGATGAGTAAGAGTGCCAGTAAAGCAAGTAATCAAGACCTTTGGGGGACCTGGAGGTGGGGTTTATTCAAGTGCTTAAGTGACTACTGAAAAGTCTTGCTTTTCCTAGTGAATTCAAAGCTTCCTGTCTTTCTCCTGCTCTTCCCTTAATGTGCTCCAGAGAGTGCTGTTCTCCCAGACGGAGATCCAGCCCCTTGCACCACAGCCAAACGTCTGGGTGTAGTAGCACATGACACACTTTTCTGTGAACATGATAAACCAGCTAGGGGCAATACTCTGTGCCCTAGAGCTAGTTTTACTTATTTCCTATTCATATGCTTTTGTTGTGAAAGATTAAATGTGGCAATAGCTGTTCCAAGTAAATAATTTCTCTTCAGATCTTAGATCCCTTGTTGTTATTAACTTCATTTTAATTATTCATTGTTAGTGTCTGTCTACTGTTTTACACGTATCCACTCCTTGAGTCAATGTGGTAACGAGGTTAGGTGAGTTTTTGGAATATCTTGGTTTTATTTGCTAGTGGAACTGAAATTAATTACTCTATAAGGATGAATGTGGAAAAGTGTTTGTATGTGTCAGGAAGGGGAAGTTTGTCGTTGGGAAAAATTATCTGTTCAGTGTTGAAGTGTTTTCATCAGCCATAGTAAATAAGATGCTGATTGCTGCACACTCGTAAATCATGTGAAACACCTCATCCTCTGAGCATCTGCCTCCCCTCTTGAAGTCAGTGTCACATGAAATGAGAACCCACAGCACCGAGGGTGCCCATCTTGGCCAGTGCAGGTTGGCAGCAGCGAGGGCACCTGCAGGGGTTTCACAGCCCAGCTGAGGAGCCAAGTGAGTCTGGCTGTCTGAGCTGTGAGCTGTGGCCACACTAACATTGGATCCTGTGCTGGGGACCTGACTGCTTCCTGCAGTCACCTCTGAGGCTTAGCTATGAGGGGGAGAGCTCTGCCATTTTGGGACTTTGCCCCTTTTCTGAGCAGTTCTTTCTCCTGAGCTTATGTTAAACATATTTTGATAGGAAACAGAGCTCTGAGTGTGGGAAGTTTCATACTCACTCTCCCAGACTCAAAGCAAAACGTGCACTAAACATCCTTGTTTTAAATTAGTCTCTCAGGAGCAGTTCTTTCTTGTTCTCAGGCCAAATGTGTCAATGCCTTCTACCCCAGCCTCTGTTTTGCAACAGAAATGAATGAGATTCTTTCACTCTGTGCTGTGCTTTCCTGTGGCCGTGCTACCAAGCGTGCAGTTGCCTTTCTTTGGGGCAATGGCATCTTATTGGAAAGAAGTTTAGAAGTGCCTGTACAGCTCTGTGCCTTACTTCAGTCCTCTGTCTTGATGTGGCTAAGCTGGATCCCTGGGCTGAACTAAGTGGGATCAGCTGTTTCTTTTTCTAGTCTCCTTGGAGGTTCAGCAGAATGGAATCTCAGCTATTTGAGGACTTACTTCTCTAAAGCATCTGTCTTATAAAATAAAAACAATCCCCCACTAGTCTGGGGCCTTTGATAATTCCCCAATGAAAGTTGTGGGGCAGTTTTCCCTTAGGGCAGTGCAGGTTTTATGAGGCTTATTTTCATATGCTTTCATCTCTTGGATCATGAGCATTTCTCTTTCTCCCTCTGTGAAAATGACTGAGGAAATTAACTGCTAATAGGGAATGATGCCAGCTGTATTTTTATTCCAGACCCCTTGAAATGTTGTGAAGGGAAACCCCTGTATCTTCCCATGTTGGACTTGCTCTGGTTGGAGTGAGAGGTGAGAAGGGCAGCCTTGCTTTATGGATAAATCCCGGAATTGAAGGTGGATGCTAAGAGCTCCTGTTCCCAGCTGTGCCATGCCTTGGGTGTGTGTCTACCAAGATTTGTTTCCATTCCTGTTTTATTTTGCTTTTATAGTGCTTCCTTGCATATTAACTGAGCTGTAGCATGTCCCTTGAGTGTCTCCCCCATACCAGATGCTTGTGTTACATCCTCTTACTTTCCCACACTTGTGTTCCTCCCTTTTTCTCATGGCAAGGAGCAAGTTCAACTGAATCATTCTTCATAAAATATGAACCGAGTAAGTAAGGCTGGAGTGGCAGGCAGAGTAGAGTGGTGCTCCCTGCTCTCAGGCAGTCCTATTGCCCCAGACTTTTCACATAGTGAAAAGTTTCATTCATGGAAAACCTCATACTAGTGTCCTCATTCATGGAAAATCAGCACACCAGTATTTTCCAGCACATTTGTTAGCCAAAACTTTGATCTGCATGCTCTGTTGTCAGCCTTGTGCAGGACTGTGTTAAGAAAAAGGGCATGCTCAGGCTGGCTGGATTGATACCAAAATGTGAAGTCAAGCAATTAGGGTTCGTTACCAGCTAATGCCAGCTTTCTCCCTTCCTGCCTGAAAGGAGGTGTTGGTGTGACTGAGCTCTTGGAGGGTGCTTGGTCTCTCTTCAGAGCTGCAACCTCTTCAGCTGGCACCAGTCTCTGCCACTGCTCTTTTGTTTGATTCTAGAAAAAGACCAGGAGAGGTTGAGCAAATGTCTGCCTGGCCCATGAGGATGGTTAGGATAGCTGGGATTCACTTCAGCTGTTGCTGTCCTGGTGTGGGGGTGGCAGAGCCCCCATTTTTTCCACTGCTTTTATTCCTGCGGAAAAACTGAGCCTCAAGTGAACTGGTGCACAGTCTGAGCTGAAAGGGCACCTTAAACAAGCTCCAGTCTGTCTCAAGCTCTCCACGGTGCTCTAATCCAGTCTGCCAAGCCATGGAGTACTTTGTTTCCCTATCCAAGGAGTTTCAAAGCCTTACTAATGTGTTGGGTTACAGCCCAGTCGTCTTTGCCCCGGAGCCCTTGCCGTTGTGCTTTTCAGAGCGCTCCTGGTCCTTGAGGCAGTTGCTGTACAGAGGGACCCTCTGCAGAGGCAGATAACCAGTGCTGTGCTGGCAGCAGATGTCCCTCTGGGTGTGCAAGGACATGTGTGACATGCTCGTGTACCCACAGAGGCAGGGAGTGGAGGGAACAGATTTATTTGACGTTTCTGTTGGAGACCACTCTTTTTTCTGGGAATCCCAGTGGAAGATGTATTTTGTGCTGTCTCTTCTCATAGCATCTACTGTTGATTCTTCCCTGTGAGGGTGGTGAGGCCCTGGCACAGGCTGCCCAGAGGAGATGAGGCTGCCCCATCCCTGGGAGTGTTCAATGCCGGGTTGGATGGAGCTTGGAGCAGCCTGGTTAGTGCAAGGTGTCCCTGCTGAAGGCAGAGGAGTGGAATGAGATGATCCTTTTTGAGATCCTTTGCAACCCAAACCTAATTCTAGGATTCTACGATTATCAGCAAATAATAGAGGATATATATGAGTCTGATCTGACTTCATGCAAAAGCTTTGATACCCTTTCAAGAGCTCATACTTCAGTGCTGTTACTAAAAGCCCCCAGGCATCCAATGGACAATAGTCATGCCTGTTCATTGCCCGGCTGCCTGGCTGGAGAACAATGATGGCATTTCTTGAAGTAACAAGTCCTGGGCATGTGCAGGGTTGGATTGTAACTTTCCCCCCCCCCCCGCTTTAAGCTGCAGACTTGAGAGCAGCAGGTCTGGTTGCAGCACCCATGAATGCAAGTACAGAGGAAACTTGCACCTCTTGGAAAATACTGAAAGAAAGTAAATGGCTGGTTTTTTAGATGCTTGCCTGTTTTGCCTTGAGGTTGGGTATGCGTACGCTGTGTGTCACCAGTATGTGTTTGCTGCTCAGAGGTCGGTTCAGATGCTTGTTTAGCAGCAAGGAGGGGGTTAAAGAGAGCTCGCGAAGGCTGGCTGATTGCTGCTCGTGGCTTTCATAATGCAAAGCCTGTGGGAATTCAGCCGGCTTCATCTCCCCCCATCCCCTCCCCTCTGCTAGAGGCAGGATAACCTTCCTGACTCCTCTGGAGCTGCATCCCTGCCAGTATGGCTTGCGCAGGGAAGCTCTGCAAAAACCCAGCAGAGGCGTAAGCGTGTGAAAGATGAGATTTTTTAACTTTCTTGGGAGAACATTGAAAGAGTAATTTTTCAGCATGGTCATGCTGTTTCCTTACACTGTGATTGGGATGCAGCATGTCTGCCTCTTCATCTGTGACCTGCAGATTTCCCATTGCAGCATGGCTGAGGAAGCAGCTGGTATATGCGCTGTCTCTAAGTCTCTGGAGACTGGAATGCAGGGATGTCCTTGGCTGTGCTGTAGGTTCTGGATGATGCACAGCAAAGTTGCTTAGACCGGAAAAACATGAAGGTGGTCCGGCAGTGGTTTGTACAGCACTCTGCACACTGACCTGCACCATCACTGTGCTGCCCTGTGCACCCTGCAACAAGGGGTTCCACCTAACGTTTGGTATTAGGGAGGTGCTAAACAGACAGTGCAACCCAGGGCCTTCTCTGTAGCATCTTCTTTAAGGACGAGCACCATTATGGTGTTTTTCCTAATGTGTGAAATCCCTTCTTCCTCCCTGCTGTTTGTAATAACCCTTTGGAAAGCTGGAAAGGCTCTCCATTTCCTTTCCCACTCACATGCGTGCATTTGTGAGCCTCGCCAGCACTGTTTGGCTATTTGCATTGAGAGGGATTTTTTCCTACTTTCCCAAGTCAAAGAAAAGTGTGAGCACTTGTTTTGGAAACAAAAACACTTCTCGAGAATTACATGGTCTCTGCAAACAGACCAGCACAAAACAGGTCATGTGCTTTGGGCTGACTTTGAAGACTACAGGGATAGCTGTCTCCATCCTGGCTTTATGGTTTCATGGCCATTGCGTTTAACAAGGACCCTTAAGAATCTTTTGAAGGAGTGGTATAGCAGCAGCTTTCAGGTCCTGTGGGACAGTCAGGGTGCTTAGCAGCTTTCCCCTGGTCAGTGTTGTGATTACAGGGCAGGGTTTGGATTTTTTATGGGGATAGAATACCTGCACTCAAACAAATGGGGGAGGGTTTTTCATCCTTACTTTTCTCAAAGCTTTTGGAAGTAAAAGTTTACTGGTGAATATTAGTAAGACGTTGTTGATCATAGCTGCTGAGGGTTACTACAGAGCGGTCTATCTTCTACTTCCTTTGTTACAAACAAATGTCTTCTGGAAAAAAGTTTCCTGCTGCCTCCTTCCTTTAGCACTAGGCAGGCTGGATGGGAAGTAGGTAGCACTGCTGTTACAAGAAGTACTTTCCTGTCTCTGCATGGCACAGGGATCCTCTGGTCAGCTTTGATACCTTCCTGCTCCACAACCTGCCCTGCTCATGTTGAGCCAGGTCAGCAGGTATTTGTGCTGCTTTGTCCTTAGCTACTGAAGTAGTCTTTAAAAAGTGTGTGACTCAGTGGCAGGTGTCTAGTGGCGCTAGATTATTTGGAGTCAGATCTGTTCTTGAAATAAAAGGAAGGCTTTGAGTGCCATCCAGACTAAACCAGCACAGACATCTCAGCCTGAAGCAGTTTTGGGCAGCATGTACAGCTGTTTTGGAACACAGTGCCTTTATGAGCCCACCCTGGCCTCTTGCTGCTATTTTTTTTGAGTAACAATGAAAAAAATGCAAACCTTCAGTGTCCTTTCTTTGTCAGGATCTGTGCTTTGCAGGAGGGACTCTGGGCTTTAGCACCATTTTCTAGGTAATTTGAGCCAGAACCGGTGGGTTTGTGATATGTGCTGAAGGTACCAGAACCTTTGCTGGAATGGGTGAAAATGTTTGGGACCAACTGTCCAGTTAATGTACCCCCTGGAAATGCCCTTTGCCTGGTCCCGATCACTGTGCTGTGGTTACTGTCTTCATTCATCCAGGCTGTTAAAAGGAGAAGCGAAGGCACCCACAGGCTGGTGTTCCTGAGGTTACCTGGGAGGCCTGGTCGATGCAGTGTCCCAGATCTGAGGCTGGCCCTGAGCTTCTCAGCTGCCTTTCTTGTAGCACTTGCTTCCCGTGTAGCCTTTGTGACTGCTGGGCTAAATACTGCTGCTTTTAGGTGAGAAGTCTGATTGTGCATGAAAAAGGGTTTTCAATAAAACAAAAAAAAGAGACAAAACTCCAAAACCCTCTATGAACTGGGCATGCCTAACGTGGCAGGCCTGCAAACTGGCTCCTCAGTCAGCTACTGTCTGCTACTGCCTCTGCCTGGCTGCTAGAGCTGAAGGTCAGAAATGCTCAGGAGTTCACCTGTCTCAGCTGCTGCATGGCCCACTTCTCCCCAGCCACCCCTGTGCCAAACTAGTGGCCTTTGTCTGGCCTCTCTGGTAAAGAATTGTATCTAATTTTGAGTTCTTCAACTCAAATAAATTAAGAATCCTCCCTTTCTTTGAGCTAATTAACAGTGGCAACTAATTGTTGAACAAATGATTTGAAACAGTTACAAATATGCCAGAATTTCCCAGAATACAGCAAATTGCTTGAGCTCTGCTTTTGGAGGTCTTATTTAGGTGTCACTAGGATGTGGTTGTGCCTGTTTCATGTGGAAGAGATTGCCACTGCCCCTCTTGCTCTCCAGCTCTGTCGAGGTGTCTGTCTCTGAATCTGAGGATGCACAGTGGCTGATTTATGTCATTTACTGGCTTGACCAAGGGCAAACTCCCCAGCTGTATAGCTGTGAGTGATTCATCTTTCCTCATCCATGGAGATAAATGTCAGGATGGATGTCAGCTGTCTGGCTGATGCATGAGTGAATCTGCTTTCATATGTGCACCTTGAGCCAAGTGTACACACATGAATTTTTTACTGTTTGTGATAAACCTGGAAACGCAGATTGTGTTGGAGGAAGAGGCCTCTTGGTTTTAAATATTGATACCAATATAACAGGGCTGTGGCTGTGACAGTCTGGGAACCTTGAAGCATCAGCTCAGAGATTATGCTGAATGCCATGGGGAATTCAGTGGTGTGTAAAATAAAAGGAAGAGCTTTGCAAAGTAGTAACATGCTTCAGATGGAGAAATAACGGATGGGATCCTCTTGGGTCCAAAGGCTGTGGGGCTGAAAATGGAAGAGATTCAGGCTGAGTCTTTGGAAGAGGCCCCTGACGGTTTTTTTCCTTACTTTGATTTGTGATGTAACTAAAAAGAGAGCAGCTGCCCAGAAACCTAGGCGCCTGTGGATTGATTGCTGTAGAGGAAGAGGTGAAGACCCTGTTCCTTGGAAATGCTCAAGGCTTGGGGAGCTGGATGTGGTAGGTCGTCGTCATCTCTAGAGCCTCAGTTCAGAGAGCATCAAGTACTTCTGCTGCGTGGTTCTTCAGCAGCTAATCAAGTTGAACAGTCATCCAGAAGGCATGCTGAGGGCTGAGAAACTTTTTAAAGTAACTTTAAGTGTTCTCATCTCTCCACTCCCTTTAGGACTTTGAGCCATGTGTGGAGCTCATACACAGACACGTGTTCCTGCCTGTGCAGTTGCCTCTTCCCCATCACAGCTTGTGAATAAATTGTAAGAAGCCTGCAGACTCCTGAGATGGCTCCACACAGAGTGTACCTGCCAGCTCTCAGAGGGCTTGCTAGCAAAGCATAGCTTTGTGCAGGAGGAGCTGTGCTGCTTTCAGATCTGAGCTGCCTTTGTGCCTTCCTGTGCCTGGTCTAATCAGCTCTCTCCTAGTGGGATTTGCTGGACAGTGCCTGTTGAGGCACCTGGGCTGGCTGCACAGCAGTGACCAGAGGTCTGACATTTCGGGCATTGCAGCCCCACTTCCTCCCCTGCTGCTGTGAAGGTGGGGAGCTGGCTGTAGGATATTTTCTGGCTTTTACATTAGCTAGTTGTAATAAGTGTCATCTACGACATTAGTAGTGGCTCCTTATTTAGTTTTTGCAGGCTGTTCCAATATAGAATGTAGCTCTTGCTACAAGAAACCTTCAAAATAAAGAGGTAACTGTTGATGAGGGTAGCAGAGAACATCCTAGCACAACTGGGACTCCTCTGGGCAAGGTAAAGCTGTGCAGGAGGAGACTCCCCTTTTGTACTGTGCCAGAGGGATCTCAGCACCTGATGCATCTGGGAGCATCCTTGGAGCACATTGTTTTGAGTTAGTGTGTATGGCAGTTGTGTACACTGCCCTGTAGAGTTTGAGCATCTCAGCATGTTTAGTTGGTAAAGGAAAAGCAAGTGTATAAAAATTTAGGATAACTATCTTCATGTAAAAAGCAAACACTGCTGAGAAGCTGCAGGAGATAGAGAGGGGAATAGCAACCCAGTCTCTTAATTCAACTGAAGTTTCACTCAGTGTGGAGAGAGTAAATGAGAGGAAGTGATTTTTGTCTGCCAAGTCCTTTATTTAAATATAAAAGCTTTTCATGGCTACTTGCAAAAGATACTGTTAACAGCGTGGTCCTTTGCATGACACTTCTTTCAGGCTTAGGCTCCTGCAGCGTCAGCCAGATGATCTGGCCACTGGCTGTTGTGTTCCCACTATTCCTCTCACATCCATAGTCACTGGATCTTTTTGCTGAGCTATTTTGGTGCACTTAGCTGAAACTAGCCTGACTGCCAGCATCGCGGGCTAAAACAGCCCTGCAACAGCTGAGTGCTGGAGCCAGTGTCATGGAAGATAGGGATAGATTTAAATTGTGAAGGAACTTCATTCTTAGTTAAAGAACTTAATCTTTCCAAAGTGAGCTTGTTTTCTCAAGGCAGGAAACACGCACCAAGGAAGGACCATTTTATACTTTCTTCTCTTAGTTGTGTGCTCTAGAGCAGTGGTTGAGGCAAGGTCCTGGATAAACCAGGCCCTTTGGACAATGGCTCACTTGCAGTCAGCAGTCTCCTGTTTTGAAAGCTGTTCTGTATGTATATGTGTTAAGGTTACTATTAGGATAACCTAACATAAGGATATTAGGATTATCATCTGCTGTTGCATAGAGTTGCAAGAATAAATAGGTCATGTGCTAGTGCAGCATCTCTGGAGTCACATACATGCAGCTGCTGGTGCCTGTGGTCTTTGCAGTCAGAGCTCATTCAGAGACACCATGATACATTTTCTTCAGCTTTTTAATTAAACAGAGACTTGAATTCTGTGTATTTCTTTCCACATTTCTTCAAAGCTCTTATGTTTGCCCTCTTCCCCCCACTTCAGCTTTCCCTAGTAGATTAGAGCCTGCTGGAAAACATAGAGCACATTGTGAAGTCCAAAGCAAAAGCTGACTCAGCAATCCTTCCCATTTAGGCTGCCACTGTTCATGGAACAGGAGGTTAGCCTTAAATTACTTCTGCCAAAAAATACTGCTGCCCATTTTATTAACTGTTGCTGTGTCCTTTAACTTAGTTTTTTTAAAAAAAGTAGTTTACTAGTGCCTTAACAGTGTGGAAAAAGAAGACTTTATTTTCATATGCTGGAATAATTCTCATTTTGCTGTAAGACGTTTTTGCATCTCTTCTCCAGATCTCTGGAGAAAGCCACTGTCCTAGGCACAGCCCCTGTCTACCAACAGTGGCCCCTGTCCTTGAAGGCTTTCAGTTCATCCTCTCTTCAGGAGAGGGGGCATGGTTGTGGTGCTAGGTGGGTCCCTTTAGAGCAGGCACGGGGCAGTACAGGAAGAAAAAGGCTTCCTTGTCATTCCCATAATCCTTACTAGCTGGAGCAGATCCACTCGTGACCTCAGAGCAGATGGGCATCAAAACCTGATGCATGTATCTGAGTGTGATCTCACCAGTGTGTATGAACCTGGATGCAAACATGGCAGCAGTGCTGGAGGAGCTGGTACTGAGGTGCCACTACAAAGAGAAAAGTGAATCTCATCAAGTTCCTATGTTCTCCATAAAGCAGTCAGTGACAACTTGTGATATTCCAGGGAGAAAGTGGATTTTGAGGAGGGATCTGGCCATAGAGCAGTGCTACATGTGACAGTGGTGGGAATTTTGGATGTCTGTCATTCCCAGAAATATGCCCAAGTGCCCTTTTTCCATTGGCATATTAAGAAGTTACGTAGACTCAGCCTAGTCTCATTAATGGATTTAAAACAGGTTTTGGCATAAGGCAGCCAAGCACATCAGGAGTGGAACAGAAAATATTCTTCCTCAGTCCAAGAGCGTAGAATCTGCCTCTCACACCAGCTAAAGCAAGTGACAAATGCTGGTTTTGCTGTAATCTAAAATCTTTCTGTTTTCTCCCTCCCTCATGTCCATCGTATGCATGAATGCATAGACTATTTATTAGCAAATTTAAGGCCACAGGAACAAAACTACTGTGGAGTCACCCTAAGGCCCCTGCACTAGAGGAGGAATATGTTGAATTAAAAGATACTTACCAAAGCAGCTGAATTCAGTCCTGTGATTGCCTTGACTCTGGCTCGAGGTACTTATTGATGCTTTTCCTTTTAACCTTTATTTCTTCTCCAGTCTGTTCTGCATTTTTGACAGGTGATTATTATCACTGAAAGAGCTGACAGCTGTGGTAGTCTCAAGTGCTGCAGAAGTCCTGATGGTGGTTTTAATGCATGCAGGTTGTCTTTCAATATTTGGAAGGAAAGGCTGTAGAAAACTTGTAGAAAACACATGAAGCTTGTCTGCGCTGCTTTGTTGGGGCGGGACCTACCCTGGTCCCAGAACAACCCTGAGATCACAGGGTGTCTTGGACCTCAGTGGGGGGCACTCCTAATTGTGAGACCTGAAACAAAGCGATGCCCATAACAACTAGACAGCTCCTGTAGGTATTTCCAGCACTCCCTGGCTCTATCCTCGGAGGTGAGAACGTGTCTCAGCTTGTGCTTCTCAGCCATCAGTGACCCAGCTTCTGGGTTTATTCTTCACAGCAGGCACCTCTTATAAAATTCATCTTGTTAGTGGGCAGTCTGTGACTTGTCTGAATCTGAAGGAGAAGCTCACTGGTGTCAGACCCAAATCCAGGCTGTCACTGTGCAAATACCTTTCTTCTATGCTGGAAGACTGTAGGGACACTCAGACCTGTTGCTCAGGATGTCTCAATTAAGCCATGTTCAAAGTTGAACTGTACTGCACAAATGCTTGTCATAATTTAAAACCTGTTGATGGGAAGAAGAATATTCTTAGAATCCTAGAATTATTTGGGTTGGAAGGGGTCTTAAAAGGATCATCTCATTCCACCCCCTGCCTTGGGCCTTGCACTAGACCAGGTTCCTCTAAGCCCCATCCAACCTGGCCTTGAGCACTTTCAGAGACAGGACATCCACAGTTTCTCAAGGCAAGCTGTGCCAATGCCTTTCCACCCTCACAGTGAGGAATTTCTTCCTAATAACTCATCTAAACCTCCTTTCTTTCAGTTTAGAGCCATTTTCCCTTGTCCTATCACTACATGCCCATCCACCACAATGGATGATGAATGTCCCAGTGCAAAGTCTCATGTGCAACAGTTGAACAACTAACAAATGCTAAGATGAAATTAATTCCATGAAGGGCCCTATTTTTAACTTCTTAACATACAAAATTCTTTGTAGCTGCAGTTTGGCAGGGTTCTGTCTCTTGCAATAGGGGTCCATACAGTGCTAGAGTTGGTTTATCCTATTTTTACTAAGCTGCGAAAGTTGTTTTTCTAGTATGCTGTAACTGCTTGCTTCCCCACCCTTACTCTCCATCTGTACACTTCAAAATAGAAGGAGGAAGAGGGCAGAGAAAGAACAAAGGCTCATAATACAAATGGAAGGAAACTAGGGAAATTCAGGAGGAAATGGACAGTGAGAAATACAAAAAGATCCAGCTGCGCTGAATGCATGGGGTGAGTGCACAGGGATGCTTTCGACTTGTACTCAGAGCTCAAGACCTGCATTGTGGAGCTGAACTTTCCTTTAAGTCAGTGACCTATTCAGACACCTAACAATGTCCATTATGTACAGTCAGCTTGTTTATGCCCTGTGCAGGGCTTTCATACCTTTTTTCCATGTACAATAAAACTATTTACAAAGTGGCCAGGCTGAGCTCAATTTTGCTGTGCCAGCTCTTGACCATCAGCTTTCAGCAAGCATCTTGTAACTTCAGAAAGATTTAAGAGGACAAACTGTGATGACAAACTGTGATGACAAGTGATGACTGTGATGTGATCTCAAGGAGAACATCTGCTGATGAAAACACTGTTCCTACAGTGCTGACTGATAGCAAATATCTCTTTCCTTTGAAAGACAGGGAGAGGGGAAAGAGAATCAAGAATTGGGTCCCTGCCCCTCATGGAGTTTAATGATCAAATTGATACTGTGAGGCAGCCTGAAGAGGTGAGTCCAGAGTAATGCTTGATGGCAGTGTGGGACCAGCCTGGCAGCAGTGCTTGTGCATCACTGTGGCATCAGAACAGTGGAGAGGGGAAACCCTGGGAGCTGGAGGAGAACATCTTTGCCATTGACACCCAAGCAGTGCTCTTGCTGCCTTCATCCTTGCTGTAGAATAGGTAGAGGTGTCAGCCCATGGGAGAGCTATGCTTCTGTTTGTTCTACAGCTGCAGAGGAACCAGCTGGCCCATGTTTAACATGCAAGGGGATCCCCAGGAGGCTTTGTATGCTCTCTGTGGAGTTCAGGGCAGCAGCTGCACAAGTGCCTAAGTGCGCTCCTCAGCAGAGATATCCTCTGTGCCCTTGGGCAGCCCAAGGTTTTAGCCCTGTTGCTTGGAAACAGCTCCCGCCTCCACTAGAATTCAGCATGAGTTTTTGGATCACATGGTGGCTCTGATTTACATGAGAGCTGAGGTACAGCTTTTGGGGTAGGAGGAATCATGACTTGACCTTAGCCTGTAGTTTTCAGCACAAGGATGTAATTCTCAGTTGAAGGAGGTGTTCTTTGACCCAGCCCACCAAGAAGCAGCTGTAAGCAGTGACTGAAAGCTGAAGCTAGAAATAAGGAGCATGTTCATGGTGAGAGCAATTTAGGCATTGGAGCAAGTCTGTGCAGGCACTGGTGCTTTCTCCTATTTAAAGAGAGAAAACATTTTGGTAACTTGCTTGTTCTGTCTTATGCCCTTGTTTAACCACCACTCATTCAGTTAGAGCCGCCTAGCAGCTTTTAAGGCATTTCTTTAGGGAAAAAACAAAGAATTCTACACATTCAGGAAAACATCTGTCATTGCTGGGAGCAGAAACTGTAGCTAACGTGGTCCCTAGAGCATGTGGGAGAGCTCCAGTTCGTTACTGCCTCTCTGCAGTCACTTCTGAGAGAACAGAACTGATTGTGAAGGTGAAGAAGGATTTAGCAATGTTGCCCAAAAATTAGAAAAAAAAAATCAAGGGGTGCCTCTTTGAAACTTCAAACGTGTGCACAGCACATGACACACAAGGAGTGTTTTTATTCATGTTTGTTTTCAGGAAATGGTGTTGCTTTGTAAGCTGAGCTCTTTCAAGTGTCTTAAGCTTGGCACACTACAAGCTGGGGTTTAGCAGGCACTTCTGGAAGTTGTCAGCCTGAGCTGTATTTTCCTGACTCGGATCCTTGCAGAAAAAACTGAGGAATGGAGCATTTAAATGGGAAAAAAAAAAAAAAGTAGAAGCTACAGTGCAGCTAGATAATGTCAATTTTGTCATTGCTTTTAATATTCATTGCCAGGCACAGCGATCACACTATGTCACTTTTAACTTAAGCAACCCTTAGTCCTAGTCATCTTCTGCCTGTGTACATGAAAGTGATGACTGAGCCCACAGCTGCTAAAGGCATCTCTCAATTACTTATATTTCACTTGGTATTTAAAGATTAGGTTGGGATGTAGAGGATGAAAGGGTTTTTCTTTATCTTTTAATAAGAAACTTGTATTTGCAGATATGAAAAAGACCAAAGTGACACTGAAGTGTCTAACGTGCTGCTCTTTTCCCTGCTGCTTCCTCCAAATGGTGTGGGGGTAGGGAAGCATGTGGAGATACTACAGGGAATAAAACAATGTTCCTCTTGGTCTACTGCTTACCACAGCCTAGCCCTGTTTCCCAAAATTGATGGGTAAGGATGTGCTGTGCTGGAGTTCTCATGACATAGCCTTGCTTGCAATGCAGGATACTAAGCAACATACAGGGAATTAAATATATGGGGCTTTGGACACTTTAAATATGAACAACAAAGGGGAGGATGTAATGTGAGAAGCACTGAGAGATTCCTGTAGTCTCTTGCTTTTGCTTTCTCGGCTATCAAAAACTTCTTGGGAAAAGGACCTCTTCATTAGCCTTGTGATGCTCCAGCTCTTCAATTAATAAATAGTCATCCTTGGGATCTCCAGAAAATTATTTGGGAAAATCAGGGAGGACCAGATTAACCCTGTCCTAAACTCAAAGAAAGAAGCAAGGAAAAGAGTTTGGAGGTCTTCCAGCTGTCTGTATTGAAAACTCTGGGAAGGGGATTGAAAGGCATGGATCCCAGTGTTAAACAAAGCCAGCAGCTTTCATATCCCCTTTAAGGCAGACATGTGGCAGGAACGAAGATGCTCCCCTTGCTGTAGCTGCACGGCCTCAGAAATGAGTAGTGTACAGACTGCATTCGCCCCAGCGTGTGTTCAGGAGAGGGGTGTGAGCAGTTCCCACACAACCATCTCTATCCAGAGCAGCCTGAAACCATGTTTAACATTCTCCTGCCAGCCACTCAGCGTTATGTCAGCAGGTTGAAACAAGTGATGAAGTTGCTTGAAGAGGATTTGATGGTGAGCAGGTTGTGTGTGGCGTAACAGACTTACCCAGTGTCTCGGGGCGTTTGCTTTGTTCCTAGCTTAACTGGACATAGAAAACTCTGACTTCATGATCCCTAAATTTGGGGATGTGGTGGGGAGCTGGGCACACCAGACCCAGCACCCACTGTATTACCACAGGCACAGGTGTGGATGAGGAGGACGTGAGGCAAACTCAGCATGTCTGGAGAATAGTGGAGATGCTGAGCAGCCCAGACACAATGCTGCTTTGGGGAAGCTTAGTGAATTTGTGCCTCCTGCTGCTGGTGTGCTCCAAACCAGCTTGGGTTTTCCATGTGGCTCTGGGTACAGCCACCCCATGCAGGGTGAAGGCCTGGGGGACACCCTGCAGCTAAAAGTGCCCTTTGTTACTTGTCTGATCTTGCCTTCAGGCCCTGAGGCTGTTACAACCAGATAAGCTAAAAAAGTAAAAGAATCATGGCACAGCAAGGAATATCCCTGATCTGGATTAGACACGCAGCTGAGTTACCAACACTTCTACAGCACAGCCAGGCTTTCTCAGCCAAGCTGCACGTACAGGTAGTGTACCATCTGAAGGAAGGAAGTGCAGGGTGAAGAGGAGGTGACCCTGGTAGCCACGCATAGCTAGGAGCCAGTACACATTGGCTCTGCCTCTGAGTTTGCTGTGTGACTTCATCTCTGCGTACTGCTCTTTTCTTCCCCAAGTTGCAGGGTGTGCCTCACACCCGCAGAAGACTGAGAGGTTGTGTCTGTCCTCCTCTGAAGTGCAGCATCATTCCTTGTGGTGCTTTAACCCTGAGAGTTAATACCTCCAGGTCACCTTTCTTGTTACAAACCACCATCACCTAACTTCGGCCTCTCTGCTCCTGTGTTCATGCCCCAGCAGTCCTTCGTTGCTCCTGAGTTTGAGAGGAGTGCTTGCTGCTTCCCACCTTCATCTCAACCAAATGTGCAAGGTCGGGAAGCCAGCAGGGAAAGCCAGCCTCAATTCAAAGGAGAGGAAAGAGGTAAAATAAACACTTACCTTCTGAAGTTCCTACTTGGGGCTGTACCGATGCAGACTTTCCCATCTGCTCTGTTCTCTGTGGAGTTGAGCACAGCAGGGTCTGTTCAGGTAAGCATCACCCACCTGGGAGATGCTCCTGTAGGATTTTGCTCTGAGGGGGAAGAAAACTGAAGGGGATTTTTGTTCATAATCTAAGAATACCTCTTCTAAGCAATGCTTTTAGGCATATATTTAAATGGCAAAAGCTGTCAGTTTTTCTTCCGTCAGAATTCATTCCTGTTGCTGCATTCAGGCAAGGGTACACTGTGAAAAATTATCATCTCTAGAGGTAACTTCAGGGTCTTTTGCCATTCAGAATCAGTCTTGTTTAACTCTGCTGCTGAGAAAGGGCATTCAGACAGTCTTGCTTTGTTTTTGTTCCCTTTGTACACAGTTGGTATGGCAATGATAAGAGCAGAAAGTAAGCTCCAGTTTCTCTCTGCACAGTGTCACCAGGCTGGCTATCAGGCTTTGGGCATCTTAGTGTTCTTCCTGTTCTTTAAAGCAGGAGAGTAAATTGGAGTCCCCAGGTTAGGTGTCAGCCTGCAGAGATGTTTGTGGTAAGTCACAATCAAGGAGGAACCCTAATTTGAAGTGCCTTCCATATTGACTGTCTGCTGTGTCTCTGAGTTTTTCATGTTGCGTCAGAAGAGTGTTTTTCTGAAAATTCTGTAGTTCTGTTGATGCTGCTGGGCCAGTATGGACAGATTTCATACCCTGCTCTTGCTGCTGCCTAGAAGATTGCACTAGTAACTGTGTTTTTCTGCAGCATGACATTGCACTTCACCTTTTCCAGCACAGAGGATTTTAGAGGGTCATTGACATGATTTGTGGCCACAACATGGTCATTCAGAGTCCATGAGCAGTTTAACCCTTTAGTCTTTCTGCTGAAACTCTTAAAAAAGGGACTTGAAGAGCACTGATTTGGTGGCATAAACCTTTCCATTAGACTCTCCAGGTTGGGTTCTGGATAACAGCTCTACTCTTAACCAATCAGCACAAGCCTCTTGTTGGAAATTGAGTCACCCATTGTCACATTTGACTGATTGTGAGAGGGAGTGATGCTAGCTTTGAATGAACTGCCAAGTCTGCAAATACTTGGCAAATTTTCTTTCTAAAGCTGAAGTCTTGAAGGAAAGCGATCAGGTAAGAACGTCAGCTTTGAAGCAAGGAAAAGAAAGTTTCTGCCTCTAATGGCTGGAAGGAAAGGACAGCCACTCTGGCTGGCTTAAGCTAGGGTAGAAAACTAGGAGGCAAATTGTTGCTGCTTCTGATTTTGTTCCTTTTCTGCGAAGCCTGGCTTCAAGCAAACATCAGCTGGAGGGGGTGCGGAGGCTGACTGGGCTTTTGAACACTGGAGTTGGCAGCTCTAGAGAAGAGCTCCCATGTGCTCTTGGTTACACTGATGTCCGTGTGCTGTGAAACTTGGGTGTGTGCTCTGGTTTGCAGCACTGCTTGTTGCCAACATGTGGCTGGATGTAGGTGGCCCGCCCCTGCTGTAATTTGGTGGGTACTAATACATCAACACTGTGCAAATCTGCTTTTAGTTAGCTCTTCCTCCTCCCAGATGTATGGTACTGCATGTGGGGTTTAGTTATCTGGAGCTGCAAGGGGAGACCCCGCTGGAGGATTCTATCTTGCCCTAGTTTAGTTACATGCTCAGAGACAAGACTTCGTATTGAAAAAGTTGGGGTTTTGCTATTGACTTAGTCTATCCAGCCCCCCACCAAGTCTAAAAAATTGTTTATTATCAAGAATGGTGCCATCCTGGTTGGAATAAAACTGCTGTGTGACTTCTAACTGTATCCCTGCCTTACCAGCTAAAGAAAGAGCAGATCAGCGGGCTTGATTTAATAGCAGTAGTGGAGGAAAGCTGGGTGGTGCATTTCTTTTTTTTGTCTGCAGCGATCTTTAGCTCAGAAGAGCACATCTCTGTTAATTGACTATTAAACAAGATTGCTCGCTGAGGTGTGCTGGCTTGCCATTTCAATCCTTTAAGGAATAAGCCTCTGATCAGCTGCACATAGGGCTCTTAAATACAATCTGCCTAATGACTGGAGGGCTTTGACCTTATGTTATTAAGGCGCTGATGTTTTGGGTTACAAACTAAACCTTTGGGGTGGGGGGCTGAGCAGGGGTGGGGGTTTTTTTCTGAAATGGTAATACTCCAAACAACAAAGGCTGCTTTTTAATCTCAAAGCAAGACTTGGAAGCAGCACAGAGTCAGTCCAGAGATAAGTCTCTTTTAGCTCAAGATTTCTAGGATTGCACACGTTACCACATGCCTGGACCACCAGTTAGACACCTACCTGGCCACAGATCCTTTGTCCCAGTTGCTGTGCATGCAAATAATGTGTGTTTGCGTGTGTTTACCCAGTTTGGAAAAAATCTGAGCCCTGAGGGATTTGAGCTTCCTTTTGTGTTATGAAAGGGGCCACGCTGAGAGCCAGCTGAAGCAATGCTCACTGCCTGCTTTGCAGACGCTGCAGGCTCCAGGAGGGCTTTGGAGCCCATGCACTCAGTGTGTGAGGAAGGATGCTTAGTCTGGTGTTTCATGAGGATTCCAACTGCCATTTTAAAGAGCTCTGCTGACAGGCTCCAGAGGAAATCCCAATGCAGGCCTGAAAGATAGCAGCAGCTTGGGGTCAGAGTCGAAAAGGGCTGGGCAAAAGGAGGGGCTGGCTGCAAACAGAGGCAGACTGGCTCTTTCCCTCTTCAAATCTGTTTTGTTCAGCTGGCACCGTCCTCCTCCACAAGCACGGATGCAGAGGAGGAATGTTCCTTGTCATGACAGGCTTTGGGTGCTCTCCCTAGGGTGTGGGGAGGGTACAGATTATTTGGATGCTTTCCGGTCCCATTTCCCCCCACACCCCAGTTGGTTGATATACATCATCCTAAAGCCTTAATATTGTGTGGCAGCAGGCTAGAAATGAGAAGGGGGACAAGACTCACACTTGCTTTTCTGTTTTAGAGTAAATGCTGCAGGAACAGTTGGTATTTCATTGCTGGTACTAAACCTGGATGTGGGGAGAGAAGGGAGAATGTGGCTAATGCTGAACACCTGCCTCTGACAAATAATCCACTAGAGACCCTGCAGTAATTTTGTGAACCACAAGCACATTTTCAGCCTTCCCAGAAATGTATACTTCTAAATGCTAATCATCAAATAGCCTAAATTACCGATCCAGCAGATTAATCTGTAAATTGAGGTAGGCTTAGAATAGCTGTTGGAGAACAATATTTAGTAAGTGGTATCTGGTTCAGCGTTCTCTGTCTATTGTTGTTCTGACATGACAAATAAGGCAGTCTCTTCTTTGTGTGATATTACAATGTGTCATAGGAAGGCTGTTTAAATGGTGTCTTTTTGACCCATCACATGGCATGTGTCTGTAGGAGAGAAGGCTAGAGCATGTAGCAGTGCTGCAAACAAAGTGGGAGGCTGTGAAATGAATGATGCCTAGAGCATCAAAATCCAGCCCGCCTGTTTTCCCTGCCTTTCCTTTCTTGCACTTGTAATCAGAAAATATTGGAGGTTTGTTGGATTGCTCATAATAAAGTCTCAAAGCAAGGATCAGCAGTGGGAGCAATGTATTTAATTTGTTGCAAGCTGAAGTAAAACTGTTCCATGCATGTTCCACTAAGATGAGTCCGGTTGCCACCTCTTTCTAAGGTGACATTACAGGATGTCTGTCTGCAGACTTTGGCCTTTTATTTGGGAGGGGAGAGGAGGGAGTTGGTTTCCTTTGCAGCAGCAAGGGCAAAATAGGCTTTCAATAAAGCTTAAATTCTGCAGCTGCTGGCTAAGTTAAAAAAAGAAGTTCTGGCACACTGTCTTCCTGGAGATGAGCCTTTTCCAGCTCTCTGCCATAACCCAGAGACGTGAGCCATCCCTTCTCGTCTTTTTCCCTTTGTGCCACTTTCTTGGATGAGAATAATGGGAGAGCACCTTCCCTTGGCAAGGCTTTACCTTGCTTTACTTTTTCTGCCCATGGAAGTGGTTTAGGTTTGTGAATGGAAGGAAAAGAGTCATAGAAGGAGAAGTGCTGTAGCATAGATATCATGGAGGAGGCTTTTTATTGGTTATAAATAAACTCAAATCTCTGAGTATAGATGCTGAGGAGAACTAGAAACTCAAAAGCCAAGAGATAAGACAAGGAGGAACTTCATAGATAACACTTTCCACCAAGGTGCATGTGGATCAGCTAAGTGTCGCTGGAGACCTGAGAACAGTCCTGCTGAAACACCAGATTACAGTCCAGATACGGGCAAGAACGCTTTGTCCAAATACTACTGTGATTGAGCCAGATAAGGGAATTTTTTTGTTCATGCAGAAAGTTTCTTGCTTCTTACTGGTCTCCTGGGAGGTTCAGCATGACCTCCTTGTACCTGGCTGTTTGCAGAGCTTGGTCCTGGTGCTGGAGAGCCCAGCAGCATGAAGTCAGGAGCAGAGCAAAGCATCTCCCTCTCCTCTCCCTTCAAATGTATTTTTCTCCCCCTTTGCTAACAGTAGCCTCTGAAGTGCATCAGAATTGTTCACAAGCAGATTATCCTCTGGAAACCACCAAATGTTTTGAGCGGCTTGAGGCATCTGGTTTGACAGGAGAGGACTCCGAATACAGACATAACTGGGTGCTTAACACCAGTGAGCACACTGCAGTATCAGTGTAGGGGTATCCCGAGGTAGCTCCTAGGCAGAGTGTGACAGCCTTGTCCCTTGATGCAGTTGTCACAGATGAAGTTGAAGAAAATGAGGAGTTACGCTATGAATGAGATTCAGTCTCCTCTCTCTTGCCAAGGACTGCTGTCCAGGATCTGAGAGTAGGCAGAATGGTGAACGACCTGACTCTGGCAGTGTGGGTCATTGGGTGCTGCATGCTGTGAAGGCTTTCACTAGTCCTTATCTGGGAGTTTTGCCAAGAAACTGGTGCTGGGGGAACAGAATCTCAAGCTATGAGGCAGAGAAACTTTCACTAGGAGATCTGGCTGCAATTGAAAAACAAGGAAACAAAACCAGCTAGAGAGGGTAACAAGGTTCAGGGGATTGCTCAGTAAGTTGGATCAAAGGAAATTTAGCTGTCCTGAAGCAGATAACAGGAACAGCTGAAAACTGGGCTAAACAGAGACATGGAAAAAGAGCATAGCCAAGAAAAGTCTTGAATTTCCATGGCACAGTGCAAAGGGCAGGAATCTCATAGGTTAGGTGCTTGAGGGTTCAAAGTGCCTGCCTGGGTACTCTGTCTGAGCCCCTGCCTTCTCTGGGGTCGTGGCATTTTCCTGAGAGCTCCCTGTGAGCACTTGTGGTCAAACTATGGCCTGCATTTCTGAAAGAGGCATCCACTCACAATGGAAAGACTTACAATTTGAGATCCACCACATCCTTTGGGAAGCTGTTCCCATGGTTAATGCATTTACCACGTAACTGTTACAGTTCCCTGAAGGAGTTTGAGTCCTCAGCTGGCAACCTGCCTGCCTTGCTCAGGGCTGCTGCATAGCTCTCTGCCTCCTGAGACAAAAGTCTTGCTACAGGGGGACTAAAGGCCTTCCTGGGATCATGCAGGCTGCTCTAGGACAGCGAGGAAGCTGAACCTGTTCCCTCCAAGCAAGAGTGTGGAGTTTTGTGAAGCATTAGTCTCTTCATTCATCAACAGTCCACTGGTCTTGTCTCCTGTTTGGGTGGATGTGTGCCTTGCTGGTTTGCCCTCAACAGCTGGTAGGTCACAAAGGATTTGAGAAGCAGCTCTGGCATTGCACCAAACAGAGGCTGTGGGACACTCAACAGTGAATTCCAGAGATGATGTGTCATGAAAGCCCTTGCCCTGCCAGCCCCTCTGCACGAGGCTGCTGGAGGTAGTGGGAGCCTTGCCAGGTTGCAGTCCCCATATTCAAGGAGAGCTTTGGCTTTCTGAGCAGATTTTGGTAGGTGGATTTTAGCTGCAAAATCTGTTTGGGAGCCTGCAGCTTTGTGTGGGCGGGAGGGAAGCCTTGCGCTTACCCCTCTGCCTGCCTCCAGCTGGAAGGTGACAACTGAGCTTGTGGCTGGGAGAAGTCAGCTGTTTTCCATTTTCTTCCTCTGGAGACTTGAAATCTATTTCCAGTGAGGTGGGTCCCTGGGAAGAGGAAGGGCAGTTCTTCTAAGTGAGTGCTGCCAAAGCCAAAAGGCACTGGGAGGTGGCCTTGCCAGCCTCAGACATTTAATACACTTCAGTCAAGCCCTGGAAGGAAAACAGAGGACAATCTTAGTTTTTCCTCTTACGTACATTTTGGGCTCTCTGCACTTTCCTCTGGTTCATTACTAAGCTTTTCTGCAGCCTTAGAAAGTTGTTGAAACAACAGAGAAAGTTCTTGTTGAGAAGAGCACATCCTTTCATCAGTTGACTTTCTATTGTCTGTTCTCTCCTGGCTGCGCATCGTGTTTTATATGGCAAACATCTTTAAAGCTTTTAGGGTTTTTCTCTTCTTTCCTTACCCCCGAAATACCCTCTTTGATCTGGATCATTGGGCCAGCTCTTAATCTGGGCTGGAACAGGAGAAGGTAATTGTGATGGATGCCCCAGTGATATTACCCTTCCCAAAAGCAATTAAATGTGGTCAAACCGTCATTTATGTTTTATGACTGCTTGTAGTAGTGCCCAAACATTTAAGGTCCCCAAAGTCCCACATGCTGCCAGGCCAGGCATTCCACTGGAAGATAACTTCTTATATCTATGCTATTGGTTAACTTGCACAACACTGCAAAGCAGCTGCTCCACTGGGCTCTAGCTTGTTGCTTGCTGTAGTGATGCATTTGTGCTATGCAGCCCTGATTCTCCTTCACCCTCACTTAATTTCCTGGGAACTTTCCCCTCTCCTAGGCTGCTGAGCTTTGTGAACATTTGCCAGTGGAAGGCAGTCCTTAATCAGATCTATTCTTAAAGCTGTCAGATTAATTGCTGGGCTAGGAGGGGGTCCCTCCCTGCCTCTGTCCTGCCGTTCTCACCTCATTTTGATCAAAGCCTGGCATTGATACAGTGGGAAGCTCACCAGAACTAAACACTAAGGCTGTCTAGGAGCCTCAGAGACAGAGGAACGGACTCTGCAGTGCTGGGGGGGACACTGGGGGATGTTTTCTCAAAGGTGGCTGGGGTGTTGGATCCTCCTTGCACGCCACACTGCGCTGTAAAGAGCAACCTGGGAGTCACACCAGCTGCTCCGCCATCCACACTCATTCACTTTGAAATCCCTTTAGCACTGGAACAATTCCATTAGCAGGACTTCTTAGGCCTGATTTGGAGGGGTTTCTCTGCTGATTAAAACTAAGTCTGCGCACCAGTGTGGAGAGCTTGTCATAACCAAGACATTCTCTGCGTACCTCGGGGCTGCTTGCAGCTGAAGTCTTGAACAAAAGATCTGCTGTTAGACAAAGGAGGAAGGAGTGAGCCTCTGAACAGAGGAAGAACTTCTTCTCTGTTTGCCAGCAGTTTTTTTCTAACTATTCTTTTTTTAAGGATTGGTCACCAATTAATCCATGTCGTTTTGAGACAACACTGTCAACGTTTTTAAGGTTGCATGGTGAAATAACTTCAGTGCTGTTGGTTCCAGCAGCTCTGAATGTTCTCAAGCAAATGCCTTTTAAGATAAAAATGGCCTGTGCTTGATCCCAGCCCAGAGTTGTGGTCATTACTCCTTTATTTGAAACGTCTCAGCTGAACCCAGTGAAGTCAGTGAGAGCTGCAAGTGTTTGAAAGTCAAGTCACACTTATTTCCATGGCTAAATATGGGCGTAATGCAGGGTGTTACTCTAAAATGCTTCAGTGTGTGACCCAAGTTGGAGCCCAGCAAGTGTGCTGTGTGCTACAGACACCGCCTGCAGTAGCTTCTGACAGCTTTCAAGTCATCAACCTGTTGGACTTGAGTACCAAACACATCCTGCCCTCTCACTTGTATTTTTTGCTCTTACCTGCTATTGGGGTGTGAGAGGCCTCACAGCCACATAGGAGTGTAGGCTCACTGTCAACTTGAATATGTGTGCATTTCTGCTGATTTCTGTCCATTGGCTCAGAAGTGAGAATGGCAGAAGCAGGATACCTTCCTCCCCCACCCCTGCACAGTGTAGACTGTTAGAGCTTTATAAGAGGCATTTCTTGCCACTCTCAATGGCAGCACTAAGATACAAAATTAAATGTAGCCCACCATCTTTGAGTGGGGTAGGTGTACTGGTTCTGTGCTGATGTAGCAAAGGCCATCTGAAACTGACATTATTATCCCTAAGCATTTGAAGAACTTAAGAGGCATGTAAAATATATGAAGAACAGGCATGAGATTTTTTCAATAAAATTAATTAATACAAGCAGTGCTTTGCAAATTCAATTTAGTCCATGTGGGAACAGTTTGGGGAGTTCTGGTGTGTGTATGCAGTCCTTCAGTGGCAGGAGCAGGTCTGGTTTGTATTGCGTGGATGCCCTGGGTGGAGGAGAGCTCATATGAGGAGTGACTGCAGCTTCCAGCTGGGAAGGGGCAGCTCCATCAGCATTTGGCTGCAGCTGCAGTGCTGTGTGTAACAGGGGCGTAGCTTTGGCTGCAGACCAAGCCCAAGTTACAGGTCCTTACCCGTCAGCCGAGCATCAGACAGGGCTGGTTAGTGCTGGCCTGGAGTCCTTAACGTCTTCTTAGTATCAGAAGTCATTTGAATGCTACAGCTCTTTCAGTTAAGCTCCCATTGAACTCCATGCACAGATATTGTAATATAATTGGCTGGCCTGCTGCAAGTGCATTAGGAGAGTCTGCTGCTGAAACAGCCTCTGTCTGTGCTCCAGGCTGGAGGTGAGCCAGAGCAAGCCCTGGGCTTCGCACAATGTCATACTGATTAGGAGGGTGCGAGATTTTGTTTTTGCTAAAATAGTTCTGCCAGTACAGGCCCGAGGGCAGCTGCAGTTACGCTGGTACAGAGGGGGCCTTATGCTGCTCTGAATTGGCCCTGGCTCTGGGCGGGCG
This sequence comes from Promerops cafer, assembly GCA_013398275.1. Taxonomy (NCBI): domain Eukaryota; kingdom Metazoa; phylum Chordata; class Aves; order Passeriformes; family Nectariniidae; genus Promerops; species Promerops cafer. The sequence goes on along the minus strand of VZSE01005852.1, from coordinate 28,943 downwards.
AGGATGCTGCTGGGAGTAGCTTTATCCTGCAGTAACAGCCTGTGCGTGGCTGAGTTCTGCCCAGCTCCACAAGTGCAACTTTACTTTGTTGATATCCACCCCATAGCAACTTTGTCTCAAAGGCCCAAGGGAAATATTTTGCTTCCTCTGGCTGTTAGGAAGTGGGTTCTCCATGGCAGCAGTCCCTTCACAAAGGGTTCGGTCCTGAGCCGGAAACCCTGGTCCAATCCCTAATGAGCCCTTCCTGCTGATAAGGGAACCTGCGGGTCAGGGGCTCTGCCTGAGCCAGCCAGCTCCCCAAGAACTGATGTGAACTGATGTGCTTTTTGATGAGCACGTCTTCCAGAGCCTGTAAAACGAGACTCCAGGCCCTCCAGAGAAGTGGGTGCTGACCTAGATGCCACAGAACGGGACCTGCCTGAGGAAAGGCCAGCTCTGGCCAAACTGTGATATTGCTGCTGCTCCCTGACATTCCTGAGCTAGAACATCCCATCTCTCCCCTGCTCAGCAAGTTTGCCTCTTACTGTACATGGGGACCCAAAACTGGTTTTATTCCTGGAATAACTGTATTCATGTGTGTAGTATTTACACCTGGGTTATCCTCAGTTTGGGAAGTGGACTGGAGAATAAGGTGCTGTCCTGTTTTGGAGCAAGGAAGCTCTTAGATCTCTTTTTCCAGCTTTCCACTTTGGAAAGGCCTATCCAGTACAGTCCATGACATGAAGATAGGATGAGTATTTCTCTGTCTTGGAGAGTGCACTAGAAAAGAAGTCACTGACTGGCATCTCTGCTGGCAGCCCATGGCATGGTGCTCTGCAAGCCCCTTCACCAGCTGCCATGTCAGTTTTGCTGTTCAAAAGCCAGTTCCATTACACTTATTTCCCTCCTCAAGGTGAGGTGCACTCTGCCAGAGCAGCACTGCACAACTTCTAAAGTCACACCTAAACTCACCATGCTGGATTAATAACAAATCCAGCAATAAACCTGGAATACTGGAGCATTACCCTTTGTCAGGCAATGCTTGCTGCTGTTGCTGGGAATTGGGAGTGACATGGTTTTTTCCCCTGTGACAAATCTTTGTTCCCCACTGACCATATTTAGATGAAAATACATCCAGAATCAACTGTGCCCATGGCAAGCTGTGCTGCTGCCTGCAGCAGCCCTCACCGGGGCAACATCACGTGGGCTTTTATTCTGTCACATCTGCCCTTGCCTCTCCACGCTGATGGAAAACACATCATCTCAGCCAGGCTTCGATTGCTGGGCTGCTGGGATGGAGTGGTCTGACTGTCCTTGCCTGATGGTGCCTTTTATCCCCACCTTACGCTTTTCAACACGGAACCTGGCTGTGGGAAGGAGAGCTATCTCCCTTCTGGAGAGGTTACACCTCCTCTTCTGTCTGTCTGTCACACTGCTATTTGAACACTTGTTTGCTTTAGTTGTGGTCCTCCTCAGGGATTACCTCCTTGTCTCAATGGAGCCAGTGTCAAAGACTTCCTACAAGTAGAAAGAAGCTGTGAACATCACTGTTCATTGTAGGGGTCTCCACCATGAGGCTCTCCGAGTTCTCAGGGAGTATGGGGTGACATTAGAAATCAGAAAGGACCTGGGGCTCAGCTTAGCTCTTGAGATTGCAAAAGCAGTGATGACAAAGCAACTTGGAGTTGGTCTGGGTTGGCAAGCCTGAACAAAAGCCTGAGAAAAGTTAACTCACACTATCAAGTTGAGTTAAAACTCTCATTTCCTTGTTCCTTATAAGTACTTGAGGCTGGTCCTGTTGCAGTTGGACCTTGCTCCTTTTGCAGGTGCAGTCAGAGCATTTTCACCAGGAGCTGACTCCATGCAGCAGAAGTCAGTCTGCCTTGGTCTGCTGGCAGGATCACTGGCAGGGTAATTCCCATTTTCCTACTGCACTTACATCTCTGGCTGCCTTTGGACACAGCTGCCTGCTCTGCTGTGCCCTGTAGCAGCACTCAGTGGGTTTTGTCCCAGCCGTGGCTGCTTTTCCACAGTGGTTTCGTGCGTGTTGCTCTTCAGAGTGCAGGAAGTTTGACAGCCCTCACAGCAAAGATACAACCCTGCGTCAAAAATCCCCACTACTCCTAGAGCACTTCAGGCAGGTTCTTTGGCTCAGTTTGTGTGTGATTAGGGTGTAAATGCTGGGTACCTGCTACCAGCTCAGCAAGTGGAGCATATGGACAGGCACCACAGGGTTGGCAGTGAGTTCCTTGGGCTGTGCCACTCTGGCTGGGTGGTGGGAATCCATCAGTCCTCTCCCTGCCAGCCTGCCTTGGGCAGTGCCCTCCAAACAGGATCATTGCCAACCCTCCAGCGCCATCCACCCTCCTTTTATCTTAATTTCCTCCTTGCTTGCTTTTTTTTTTTCCACCTGGGATTTCAGTGTTTGTTTGTTTGGTGTTAAGGAGGCTTTCTTGTTTGCTTTTTTAAATACCTGTTGTGACAGGCAGAGCTGAGAACAAGCCAGGTTGCTCTCTGCATCCACCCCAGAGCCTGTTTGGGAAACAATGCCAAGTAGGGGCAGAGGGGGAAAGTAGAAATGCAGTTGGGTTTTTCCTGGAAGACTTTCTGTCCTTGGCTGGTTATGTGGGGTGAGGGGTGAGAAGAGCTGGTCACTTTTAGGTTCTGAAGAACAAGACCTGTTATATCATTCTGGGGAAGGTTTCTGCTAGCTGGCAATGCCAGGCACTGTCGTTCTGCTGCTGTCTGCCCCATCCAGCCAGACCATCCTGACCTTAAGGAGCAGATGGCACCACGCTTGCCTTCCTGACATGTGCCCCTCTTGTTCCCTGCCAGCATTTTGACTCCTCTGTTGCGAAAGATGGTCTGGGAGTGAACAGCAGAACTGGCACGTGGGCACCAGCCAGGTCTCTGCATGCATCCCTCTCATGCAGTGTCTGTCACACCCTTGAACGCAGAAGGAAGGACAGCAGGGTGGGTGATCCATGGTGCTCTGGGCAGGAATCTTCCACTTTATTAAAATGAAAGTATTTACTGGCTGCATCAGTTGCCCAGCTGTGGTTAGTTTGCATGAGAACCATTTCCTGCAGTTAAGGAAACTATTCAGCTTTACAGCAGATCGTGGAAGGAAGAGATACTACAATGTCCAAAATCCTCTCTTTGCTGAGTGGGCAAGTTTCTCACCTGAATCTCTACCATCAAAGCAGTTGGGGTGACAGGAACAGAGCTGCCATTGCTGTGCTGCAAGTAAATATCACAAGTTCCAGTGAGGAGCAAGGGCAGGAGAGGGACAGCGGGAGAGCCAGGGCTGGGTGGTCAGGATGGTGCTTGAAGGGCTTTGGGGCCTGAGATGCCATCTTTCTGCACTTGGTGACATCTACTTGCCAGCACCCTGTCCTGATGGTGGGATCTGACATGCTGCTCCACGCTGCAGGGAGCCAGCAGAGGAGTGGTTTGTGCTGTAGTGTGTGTTTGAGTTCTGCTTGAAGCCATTGGAAAGCCATTCAGCATGCTGGAGGTCTGGGAATGGATGCCTTCTGTTTGTCCTCTTCTGCCAGACATCATAAATACACTTGCCCTTACAATAGTCTTATCTAACACACAACAGAAACTATCCATCCAAGTTCTGAACCTTGCTTGAAAGTGGATTGTAGGTTGTAGGTGTAACTTGCCTTTTTAAATTGTAATTGGTAAAGGTGATCTCTGATAATCTGCTTCCAAGGGCTGTGGCAGAAGGCTCAGGGGCTTTCCTGGTCTTGCAAGATTTCCTACTGATAAAATCATGTCATCTCTGTGAGTCCACGTTTATTTCTGCAGAAGGAAAGATTGCTCTGCAGGGCCTCATGGAGAGTCACCAGATGTTTTGGATGGATTCTGAAATATGATGGAGGGTCCAGCACTAAATTGTCTCTGCTCTGGGAGGTGCAAAACCCTGCAATCAGGCCAGAGAAGTTGACCCATCCTGTTGTCTTGTTTCCTCTGCCCCATAGCTGCAAGGTGTGCGGGATGCCTTCATGGAATCAGCATAATCTAAAAAAATACTCTTCTTGGTTCAATTCTTGCAGCAGCTGCTTTGTCACAAGACCCTCATTGGCAGAACAGGTTATTTGCCACTGTTTAATTGCTGCTCAGGGGGCCAGTTTTCATTAGTGGGGGAAAAACAAGCAACTCATTTGTGATTTGCGTACATCAGTGACCATCCTCTTCTCTGTGTTTGCTCACCCTATTCCCCCAAAATGTGGCATAACAAGAAGAGAGATGAGGGAGCATTGAAGTGTTAGCTAAGAATCAGTCATACCCTGTTTCATGTTCAGCATTTTCTTCTTACAAACTGAGCCCTTCTTAAAAGTATTGGTAAATGACAGAAGTAGGGCCTTCCTGCTACAGAAGTTGTTGTACATAGCAAGGAGGATACTGCAAGGCAGATGGAGAAGCAGCAGAGGGTTTGTGTTCTGTGGAGCCAGCAGAAACAGAGTAGCAGAGAGTTTGTGATCCCAAAGGGTGGAGGTCAGGCTAAAGCTGGGGACACTGCTGGCTCCTTGGCCAACATTTGAGTAAGTGTTCTTTGGGCTCAGTTTGTTCATTGGTGTTGGACGTGATCTGTCAGCTCCTGCAGTCTGACCCTGCTGGTCCCTGCCTGCTTCTGGCCAGTCACCTTGATCTTCTTAGGCCAACTGGTGCTGGTTCAGCTGTTACATAGTCTCCATAGGTATTTCACAAAGACAGGAGGTGCTTTCCCTAGTGTTCCTCTTCAACAGCTGCAGCATGGCTGTTGTGGATAGGAGAGGCTGGTTTGCAGAAACATCCAAGATCCTCTGTGTCAAGGGAAGTGTGAGGGCAAACAGGAGGAGCAGCACAAAGCTCTGCCTCTGGATAGCAGGGATGTTCTGCATGGATGGAGGAAGAAAGTGGCTTGGCAGCAGTGGAGCAGACAGATATCTCGGTGAATCACAGGTTCAACATGAGTCACTGCTGTCACATGGTTGTGAAAAAGACACATGTCATAGGGGCCGAGTAAGGAGCTGCGTGCTTCCCAAGGCATCTGAAGCATTCCCCCCTCCCTGCTCCCAGTGCTGGTGAATCCATCACTCGTGCTATTCCCATTTCGGATGCTGCATTTTGAGGAATATATGGACCAATAGCAGAGAATCCATGGAGAGCAGTGAAAGTGGTCAGAGGGCTGGAAACCATGAGGAATGAGAAAAGCTTGAAAGGACCTGGGACTGTTTAGTCTAGGAAAGAGCAAGCTGGAGGGGGTGGGGGAGGCAATATGAAAAGCTTTCAAAGACATAAAAGGCTACTGCAAAAAGTGAGGGAGTGATCTGTTCTTAGTAGCTTCTAGGAAGAAGATATCAAGTCATAGGCTGAGCAAGGAAATTTAGTCACTGGGGAAGACTTACATAAGTGAAAGGTTGATGAAGTACTGAAACCTCAGTGCGTGTGGGATTGGTGTCAGGAGACCTTCAGAGCACCCATCTCTGGGTGGGTGGGAGAGGAACTCATCTTGCTTTGACTGATGGGATGCACTATGAGACCTTTGTAGCCATGTTCCCAATTGCTGGAAGATTATTTTCTAAAGCTTGTGATGAAGTCCGCCTCTTTTAAACAGGCATACATTTCCCACATGCTGCTGAGCATGTTGCAAGATGTCAGGGATTACATGTGGCAGTGACACTTTATCACTGCTATAGCAGCAATTTTCCAAGCTCCTGGTCAGCTGCAGGCTTGCACCAAGATGGGTGGAAGTGTCATTGTTAAGCCAGGGATACAGAGCATGTTCACCTATGGTGGGACAGCAGGGGAGCCCATAGCTTGCTGCTTGTCCCTGTGTACGACCATGCCAGAGGATGCTCAGGCACAGTCCTTCTCCTGATGACATTAGATGGTGCAGGGGAATCCCCCCACCAAGGCAGAGCTCCCCAGCACTCTTCTTTTTTTTTTTTTGCTGGTTCAGGGGCAGACTTTGGCTGTGCTTTTTAATTGTGAAAATTCAGAGCATGTCTTTGTGTCCCAAATAGGCAATTGTCCTCATCCTCATCCCTGGGATCCATTATGTCTTAGCAAATTACTTTCTCTCTTTTAAATGCCTTAGTGATTAAAGATGCCACAGCAGATACCCTTAATGAGTACAAAAAGGGTAATAATTCCTCTTGTTGGCACTGAATGCAATTAATCAGGCCCCTTTACTTGCTTTTTAAACAGATGAGGCATTTAGGGCCAAGCAAGTTTTTAATTGGACTTTAATGTTTCTCATTTACTTCATTTTGGCACAAGCGTAGGAATTCCCACCCCCAGGTTTGCTGGATTTATTCAGGGTGATAAAAGGCTCAGCATGGAATGAAGATTCAGCAGCAGACTCAAACATGTCCTTCAGCCTGTGCCTGGCCCCACTGCCTGGCCCAGGCTTGGTCCTGCTGCAGCAGCACAGAATTGTCTGGACAGGAGCAGAATCAGGTTATCCAGCCCAGAGCCAGTTTCCAGCATGGGGCTGACATTGGATATTAATAATATTTCTGGAGTAGTCATCAACACAAAGGTGCAACACAGCCTGCCTTTTTTTGTCAGGTTCCCTTGCCTTGAAGGAACTGTTGAGTTGTGAATATTCTTGTGATTTTCTGGATGCCCTTGATGGAAGTCCATATCATAGCCCAGACTCTGTAGCTTCAAACAAGGGGAAAATTATATGTTTAAGCAATATTCCTGAGATCCATGGTCAAGAGGACATACAGAGGCCTTGAGCACCATTACAGATGGATGTGTGCATCCAGATGTTGTTAATTTATGCCAGGAATTGCCATGGAAGAAAAGATACATCATAAGCAGCTCTCATCTTATTTGCAGCTCCTGCTCCCTGAAGCCAGCACCATCTCTTCTTCCACCTCTGGCCATGAACCATCTTGTCTTTGGTTCCCTTCCCTCCCATCTATCCTCCACTGTGGCTTGGGGACAGCAGTGGCCTGTCAGCAGGTTCCAGTCTGTGTTTCATGCAGAGACGTGTTCAGCAGCCCAGCTTGGCTGACTGGCCCCTGTCCCAGCTCAGCTCTTCCCTGCCAGCAGCCGACAGCCCAAGGTTCAGCCAAAAAGGATCAGTGTCAGCATGTGTGAGCCTGCCTCTGAGCCTGCTTGTCACTCTGCAGGGCAGAGATTTCTCTAACACCCAGGAAAGACCATAGAACTTTCAGTTGGGTTTGTCCAGGTGTGTGCTGTGTCCTTTGCAGTCAGACCTGTCTGCATTTCAACTGACAGTGACTGTGGACTTCCACCCATTGAAAGGTCAGTGGTTGCAGATGAGCTGTGGGTGTCCTTGGATAGGTGAGAGGGCTCTTGGGTCATTGGGGTTTTTTGGCCCAAAAGAACATTTAGGAGAAATCTAGGGACAAGGGACAACACCCTCCATTTCTACATCCCTGCTTTTCCCACTTCAAAGGTAGGAAAATCTTAAGCCCAAGTGTGTCTGGAAAGTTAAGTGTATTCAGAGAAATGTGTTATTGAATACCTTGTGTTAATTTAAACACCTTCTGCCTGCCAGGCTTGGGGCAGAGGAGCTTTGCCAGCTGGATCAGCCATAGCCCTTCCCTAGATCTGTTTCAGGGCATCTTTAAGGCCTCCCAGTGCAGCATAAGAACTGCTGTGCACAGCCACTGGGCTCTGCTTTCCAGGCAGCTGTGCAGCAGGGAATGCCATGGGGGATGCTTGCCCAATATTTTATTTGGTTCATCCTTATTCTTTGTTGTATCTCTTTTCCTCTGACTCCCTCACATCTTGAACACACATCTGATACTGGGTTTGGTGGTTGAGCAAGGCTTGTGTAGTCCTGCATAACCAGATGTGGGAACCAAGTCTCTCCAATTTTTTCTTGTGCTGAGAACATCTTTGCTCATTTTGCCCCCTTACACCACTTCCCTGCTACCTGCAGATAAGGATACCTGGAGCCATCATGCCTTGAAAAGTAAGGGAGAATTGGAGGCTGAGCAAGGATCAAGGTTTTATTGTGTGATCATGGTGTGAAGGGCTGTAGACATCTTGATGAGATGTTCAGGGATAAAGGGGAATCAAAGAGCATCCAGCTTGTTCTGTGTCCCCAACAGTTCTGTTGGCATGTGCTCCAGCCATGGGCAGGAACTGAAGGAAATAAGAGAGCCAGGTCCTAGGACATTTCTGCTCCTCTGGCTGGTATTGAGGAGGGGCAGGCAGCCTTGTCCATTTGCTATGGAGCCTGCCAAAACGCCCTTAATCCCAAATATATCTATGTCAGGAAGCTGCAACCTCAAGTGACTCTAGCCAGCCATGCTTTCATTGAGAGTCTTCTGGCTGAGGCTTACAGAGTTGTCATTTTCTTTGATTTAATTCCATATAAACTGCAGAATTATTTTCCTTTAGAGGCTTGCAAATTACGGAAGCATAAACCATGCTAATGATCTGATAAGGACAACTTTGGATACATTCCCAAGAACAGCTACCCCTGGGCAGGAGTGTGCTCAGAGAGCACTGATGGAGAGCAATTTGCCATGCTCACCTGGCTGTCTTCCTTGGGCCCCCCTTCCCAAATTCCTTCATCTCTCAGGAACGAGAGTAATTTCCTCTCTAGCTTCTTGCAGAGGCAAAGGCCCTGCAGACCTGAAGTTATCTCTGGAATGTGTGTAAACATGAGTTCAATGGGATGCTGTATGCCCCCTGTTCCTGGGGGGGGGGTTGAGAAGAGTTAATACAAGTTTGTTTTACGGGTTCCTATCCCTGAGAATTGTCTTCCTTAGAGGGCAGCTCAGCTGACCTGAGCCCCTGTGTGTGCATTTCCCAGCATAAAGGGGAGATTCGGGGGCCCCACTGCACGGGTGGGATTTCACTTCTCTAAGAACAAGGGATGAAAGACCAAAGTGGTCTTCCTGCCAAACAGGGACCCGATAGATGGTATGGGATCACAGTGCACGTGCACTGGGACTCAATGTGCAGCTAATAGGATTTAGGTGATGCTTGGACAGAAACAAATCAGGAGAAGGGTGGGGGTTACAGGCAGTTCTGTGCTCCCATCTTCAAAGAGCACTGAAATGTAAGCAGGGGGACAAAACATTAGAAGTGATGTATGGGCTGGGGCAAAATGCATTTCAGTGAGAGGTATAAGGAACTCTATCTGTTTGCATAAAAATAATTCAGATGTAAGTTCTTTAGTGGTGTACAAGTACGTCACTAATGAGGCTCGCCTGGAGACCAAAGTGTTCTTGGATTTAGAATAAGGAGCAGCAACCAGAACCTAAAACTAGAGAAAATCAAGCATTAATACCAATGAAATGGTTAATTCCTAGATGTGTTGTCAGCACTGGTGACGCACTGAGGCTGGATGCCTTCCAGAAAACAACACTTTAACTGAAGACAAAGAACCAGACTTAGCACAGAGGTGATCAGTGGAATGGCTTGGCCTGGTATATACAAGGGGTCAAACTAGATGATTTAATGATCTCTTTTGGCCTGAAAGCTCTCTGTTCTCTTAAGAAGATAAATGAAAAAGCCCTTTCACAAAAACCAAGCACTTGAGATATGTGTGTAATGAACTCTGCTGCTTCCAGGGGAACGGCAGAGCAGGATCTGCAGGAAGCGTGACCTTGCCGCCTGCAGGCTGCCTGGAGTTGGTGGCCATCTGCTTGGTGGCAGTGGCTCACCACTATCAAGGCCACCACTCTCATGCGTGACCTTTCTCAGCTCTGTTTTTAATTGCCATCTCCCTGCATTTAACCAACATTTGCTCCTTAATCTCCATCAGGGTGAAGAGGCCAAGCGGTATGAGTAGCCTCCTGGGGAAGATCGGTGCCAAAAAGCAGAAGATGAGCACACTGGAGAAATCTAAACTGGACTGGGAGAACTTCAAGGAGGAGGAGGGGATTGTGGAGGAGCTGGCAATCCATAACCGAGGGAAAGATGGGTAAGAGGGACTTTACCTAATAGTAATCCAGAATTTCCCACCACTTCCTTTACATGTGGGAAGCCCGTTGCTGGCTGCAGAGTTCAAAAGCCCATGGGATTTCTTAAGGATTTATTCTGGGGATACATAAAGCCAGTAGCTGCTGTAAGCATCACAAGGAGACAGGTAAGTCTGCAAACACCTATCACTCTCTGCTAACAACCTTTTGAGTTCTCTAAGTCCAGCCAGTGTCTGGCTTTGTCATCTCTTCTGCTTCTGGCACAGAGCATGAACTAGTCTAATGCAACCCCACCATGAGGAAACACAATTGCCTTTGTCCTGTTTTCTTTTTTCAGTTTGGGAGGGTTTTGTTCTGTTCTTCAAATGACAGGTTTCGGCTGCATCTGTCCTCCTTCCTCCCGCATGAAGATTTGTGTAAACCCAGAACAGCTGGCAAGGTGCCTTAAAGATTATGGCAGCGCTGGGCGTTGGTTGTGTGCATCAAGCAATGTTCACTCCAATGAAGTTAATGGAAGTATCATAAAAGTAAATGGCGATGCTGTAAATAAAACAGAAAGTTAATAACATGCACTGCAGGGAGTGATAACGAGATCAGAAGCAGCATTTCCACTACAAGTGCTTTGCTAAGCTCTGGGAAAACATAACCAGCTTAGTGGACAGCTTGTAAAATGTAGATTTTATTATAAGCTGTTCTTTTACTCTGCAGGAAAAACTCAAAGCTTCTGCATTCCAACAGATTGGTTTTTCTATTTTAAACAAATACTTTATAACCGTCAAACTATCAAATAGATATTTTCAGTTTGGTCTTGCACCCTTCCATTACACACCTTCTCCATCAAATCTCCCCTGATTTGTTTCTGGTCGCATGCCCTTGAAAAAGTAGAGCAATTCAGTAGAAGTGCTGGAGAGGGGCAGCTGTTCCTCTGAGATCCCTGAAGTCCAAGGAGGTGAATGATTTACACCACATACAGGTGTGGCAGAGCAGTGTTTTGTGTCATCTCCTGTGTGCCCAAACCCAGTATGTCGACTGTTGTTGGCCAGTGCTGTTTCCTTTCCCACCCCATCCAAGCAGGACAGCTTGCTCTTCATGCCTGGCAAACCTTTCTGAAGACACTCACGTGATGGTCCTTGAAGGCTAAAGAAGGGATCAGCACATGGAAAAGACGAGCAAAGCAGAGCAGCAATTTTAAGAGCATCTTTAATCTTGGACAGCTTTGGGTTTTGCTGCCTGTCACATCCCAGGCTAGAAAATCTGCTGAGCTCTTGGCAAGCGGTTTTTGTCATTAAACAAATGAGGAACATAATGCCAGGATAACTTTAGACACTCCTTACAAATATGTTTGTACTAGTCAGGCATGTAGTGTGAGGGGATCAACCGAGTATCTGCTCACTAGGGACTACTTCCATCTTCAAGGTAAAGGGAGAAGGGAGGAGCACCGATGGAGGCACAGCCCACTGCATTTCTGCTTACAGGCCACCTCGGTGTGAAGGGTGCAGTTCCCTCACAGAGCAGCCATCCCGCCTGGAGGGCAGGTCACACAGACACAGCTGCTGCCAGCCTCAGGTCATTTCACAGGAGCCTGTTGTCCCTTCTGCAGCTGCCTCTTCTCCTTTAATAATGTCAACTGTGCTCACCCTTCAGTGAGCAATCATTTACACATCTCTATAAAAATTGTAATGAGCTGTTGTTAACCCTTCAACCCAGGCAGGCGAGAGCGGGGCGCTGCCTTTAGTCCCTGGTGCTGTTAGAAACCTCTGCTCCCCACGTGTCCTGCTGTGTGATTGTAAATGTCGGCCTGAGAGGGAAAGCTGCAGCCCACTCCTGGAGATGTTTGCTCGATGCCACGCATCCTGTGCCCTTACAGAGATGGTCCATGTGTGTCTCAAGGAAAGCAGGAAGCTTTACTTTTTGCTCAGGAGGGAAGACAGGCTGAATTCCTTTATTGTGCTAACCCTGTAGAAGTTGCTGCTGCCCAGAGCTCGTCATACCTTCCTGGCCCTTCTCCAGCAGCCACACATGCTTGGCCAGAACATGGCTACCAGTGGAGCAGTGGGGCTGTGGCATCTTTCTGCTGCCAGTGCCAGTTATCAGCCAACCACAGCCTGGGCCTAGAATTCCTGAGACAGAGGGGACATGTGCTGCCCCATGGCTCTGTCCTCCCTTGCCTCTGATTTTCCACCCCTTGTACCCCCAGCCCCCATCCAGGGATTTGCATTTCCTTAGGAGTAGAATCTGGGCTTTTACAGCCTGGCTGTGTCAGGTCCTGAGGGCCTGTCCTGGATTTGACAGGAGGGGCTGGAGTAAGGCGCAGAGGCAGCTATCCCCTTTGCTGTTCATCTCTCTGAAGTGCTTTATAAATGGAAATGTGTAGTGGCCTCTTAATTGGGCCACCTTTGTAGGGCAGCGCCATGGGGGAGCAGCCGTCCCCAGGCACTCCTGCACCGGGTGTCTGATGGTGACTGACAGGGGACAGGCAGCACCAGAGACCCTCCCCAGAGCAGCTTGCAGCTGCCCTTGTTAGCAGAGACAGCCTTGCTCCCAATGGATTTACTTTGCTGTGCTGGGGATCACAGCTGCCCTGTTTCCAGGCGGGTTGATAATTTACAGGGAGGTATTGATTCAGGTAGCAAAGGTTGTTTAGACAAGCACAGGACGGGTGTTTGTGCCTCACGCATGCACTTTGCACCGCGTTTGGTGGTGCCTTGGTGTCGGCTGCACAGAGCTGGCTGCACACAGAGAGCTGCAGCTCCAGCACAGGCTTCAGAGCATGGAGGGGCTTGTGCCGACCCTGCAGCTTCCCTGCTCACATCTGTCTGCACCTCCAGCCCCTGTGTGCCTGCAGCACAAGCCAGCCAGGCCCCACGAGCCCTGGTGTTTGCCCAGGTGGTGCCTGGGGGTCTGCTCTGGTACCTAGAGCACTTTGCTGTGGCCAGCCAAGGACAACGCCATGAGATGACGTTGCAGTTCCTCCTCCACGCAAGGCTGCTGGCTGCAGCTGTGAGACTGCATTCCTGGTTCATGATCCATATCGGTCCCCCAGGAGCCAGGCCCTGCCCACCAGAGAGGCACAGCAGTCAGGGAGGAAGAGGAGGAGAGAGAGACTGACCCCTTGCTGGGCTTGATAGATGGGTGTCACAGAGGGGCCAAGAGAGCTTCGGATTCAGTAGGTTGAGCTGTTGCTGCCCAGGCCATTGGGGTGTTCCCAGATGAACATCAGTAACTCCTGTCCTTGTCTTCCCAGCTGGGGCTGTGGTTGCTGTTTAGCAGGGGAGAGGGAGAAAAACCACACACCCAGCAGTATGACACTGAGCACATACAGCGTGACCCCTCAGCTTCCTTCCTGTGGCCTCTCTGAGCCAGCTCCAGGAGCCAGTCACCTCCCTGCTTACAGGGATGAAGGGAAGCGACACTCCCCTGCCTGCCTTTCCTGAAGCAGTGTGGGGAGGGGCCCTCAGTGCACAGCCCTCCTCCAATGGTGAGGGGCAGGGGCCACAAAAATACGTCCTTCCAGCCAGCTCTTCGCCTGCATTGTGCCGTGCTGGTCCCTGCCCCTCACAGCTGCAGGAGATGAGCTGACCCAGTTGTGTCAGCATGAGAAGGGCTGGAGCTGCGATGGGAACGGGGTGGCAGCAGGGACGCATGGGGGAATCACTCGCTGAAATGAATCTGGATTGATTCATTTCCAATGATGACTGGATGGGCAGGAGTGTCAGGGCTGTCCCTTGCAGCAAGGGCAAAGGCTCCCTGCTGGGAACACATTCAGTACAGGTTCAATAGTTGTAGCATAAAGAATTGCAGAATCATGGAATGGTTCAGGTTGGAAGGGACCTTTAAGGGCCAACTAATCCAACCCCCAGCAGTGGGCAGGGATTCTTTATCTAGATCAGATTGCTTAGAGCCCCATCCAGCCTGGCCTTGCAGGGACCTCATCACCAAATGTTCATCTGTCTCAGAGAGACCACTGGTAGGAGAGGCCTTCAACCTTCCCATGCAGGTCTTGGGCACTTTCAGGCACACTGCCAGCCACCCAGCAGCCTGGAAAACCCACAGAGCCTGAGATGCTCATCTTCCCTTAGGCTTTGGTCTTGCTTTCAAGCAGTGGGCTGCTCTCGTAACCAGGAAAAGCAGTGACTGACAGAACAGCCAAATTCAATGGTTCCCCACACGAGTTTAATGACCTTGTCATGGCAGTCCAGTGTTTGCCACCCTGGAACAAATGCAGAACAATTGTGATGATTCAATTACACCTCCTGTTTTGAATTGCTATTTCACTCCTTCTGTAGGTTAATTAGTAGCACAGCCCCGGGCATTCTGTGGCAAGGGTTTGCAGCAGAGTACATTAAAATTCAGCTGCATGCCATTAATGAGCAGCAAGGTGCTTTTCCAGGCAGAGGCGTGCCTTCTTCCTCACAGCAGTCAGGTGCCATTCTGAGGGGCAGCACTAAATACTCAGTGGTGGTTAGAATCTGGTCTGTGGCTGGGAAACCCCTGGCCTGCATCCCTGAGCTGCTGCAGGCTTGCTGGGTGATGCTTTTTGCATCCCTAATGCTCCCTGTGCCTGTTTCTGGCTTGTATCGTGGGCCTGTCAGCTTGTATTGAAGGTTGTGGTTGCGTTTGAGATGCTTTGCTGGGTGGTGCAAAGGCCTGCTCTGATCCCCTTCAAGGTGCCTGTGGAGCACATTTCTCAGCTGTAGGAGAAGAGCTGGAACCAGAATCAGCCAGTTCAGTTCTCTAGCCTATGCAACCACCAGAGCTCTATGAGTCCCCCAGATGACAGCCAGCAGGCCACAGAGCAGTTTTGGTGTCCATAGGGGAAGTTCAGTGGAGTGATCAGTTCATGGAAAGAGAGGGAGAGAGACAGATGGTGCTTTCCCTCCTTGCTCATCCCTTTGGGTGGGGTTTGCCCCAGGCTGGGGGCCACACAGGCTGCCACAGGCACTGCTCACAGCCTCTGCCTCCGCCTCCCTGCAGGTACATCGAGAGGAAAGCGTTCCTGGAGCGCGTGGATCACAGGCAGTTCGAAATTGAACGCGACATCAGACTGAGCAGGATGAAGCCCTGACGTGCTGGGGGTGGCCGTGGGGGATTTTGCTCCCTTCTGTGCCCCAGGGCTGGGGGCTGCCGGCCACTGACGACCACCAAGCACAGAAACTGTTCTCTACCCAAGACTCAGCCTGTATGTCTCAACGTACAGGGTTTTCTTTTTACTGTAATAGTTTGGGGAGGGTATTTGTCAATGGACAGGAGGCACTTTGAGGGTTAAATGTCCCAGCAGCTGATAGAAGACACTGGTGTAATTCTGGCAACAACTTTCCAAGGAGAAGAGGTGGTGGCACCCATCCTTTACCAATCCCAGGTGCTTCTGGCAGCAGGAGGAGCCGCCAAGGCTGGGAGAGTACTGGCATGTTTGGTGGTGAGAGTGGAGCTGCAGTAAGGTTTCATGGCTGCTGTGCATACGCAAGCTGTGGGCTGGAGCCCTTCTGCCTGCTCTGCCAGCCCCACAGCACTCCCTGCCCCTCCACCCGCTGCTCCTGTCCAGACAAAGCCAAACTGTCTGTACTTGTTTGTGGGGTCTGATGATGCTGGGGGGGGTTAAGCAAGCTGGTGAAGAAATCCTTCCTTGTTCACGCTGTCAAGAAGATGGGAGCAGCTGCAGCAGGCAGGAAGGGCCAGGATCTGAGTGTTCACGTGAATAAAGTATTCCATCCCAACACTTTTGCAGGCTGGCAGTGTGGTTTGTGCGGGAAGCAGAGGACAAAGAAATTAAGGATCACATACAGTAAGGAGTGTCTGATGGGAGTCATAAAAACCCCTCTCAGAGGTGCCCAGTGTGTACCCTGATAGCAGCCTGGGGGTCAGAGCAAGTGCTTGAATCACTTTCTCTCCTCATTACTGGGGCTAGTGGTGCAATGAAACCCAGAATTGGGGGTGACAAGGTTAATGTAGTCCTGTAGCAGTGCTGCAGGAGTAAGGAAACCCATCCAAAGCATGGCCACGCAGGGACATTCAGCAAGTGCAGCTGCCTGTGAGGGCAGGCCAAGGCGCCTGGGTGTGGAACGAGCAGCTGGAGCTGGACAGCAGGAATGCACTGTCATCCCGGCTGTCCCTGCTGGCCTGGCTCTGGTGGAGTAGGGCAGCTCCTTATGTCTGGCCTGTGCACATCCTTGGAGTAGAGCTACTCAGCAGTGTTTCCCCACAGGATGCTCTTGGCCCTCTTGGTGGGGCAGCCCATGCTGGTGCTGTGCTGGGGGAAAGCAGCACAAGCCCCATCCTTCCTGCCCGCAGGGTGAGCGATGCCATCACTGCCCACGGCCTCTTGCCTGCAGCTCTGAGCATGGTCTGAGCCTTGGGCTCGTGTGTCCACTGCTGAGTCAGCCCCTGCTCTGTGGCCATGCTGCAGGATAGACCAGAACAAAACACCATGTGCTCAGGGGAGCTGCAGCCTTTGGCTCCCTGTTCTGTACAGAATCAGCTGTAATGGACCTGCTTAAACAAGCCTGAAATTGGACAGAAACAAAACAATGGAGTGATGACATGTTTTCATCTCCAAACACTTCCAAGCCAGTTGCTGCTCTGGCTTAGGTTGCAAAAACAACCGGAGTCCCTGTGAAGGGCACTGTTGTGGGGATATCTCAGCTTGGGGCTCCTGAGTGGCAGTGAATGGCCCTGGCAGGACCTCAGTGTGGGCTGTGGAGCAAGGCAGGTGCTGCTGCAGTAGTTGGGCTGCTCTCCTGCTTGGAATGGTAGTGCTGGACCATCTCCAGCACCTTCTCTCCTTGTGTGCTGTCCTGCCCTCCTTACAGAGTCCCTCCCAACAGGGACCCCAAGGCTGCCTAAGCTTGTTTTGCTGCAGATCCCCGAAGATGGTGAGATGCCGAGGCAGCCACAAGCAGGGCTGGGAGGGCTGGGCTTGCTGGAGTGCTGAGCAGGCAGCCAGGGAAATGATTTGCCTATTGCTCTGCTCTTGCTGAGAGGAGAAGAGGGAATATTTGGGAGCATCTTGCCCTGTGTCCCCCATGACTTTGATGCTGGACAGCAGCAGGGAAGGGTCATGTCACCCCTGCACAGGCTGGGACCCCGTGGCGTCTGGCTTCTGGGGGCTGCCGACCAAAACCTCTGCTGCAGCGTGAGTATCCCTGCTGCATTCTAGAAATGGAAAATAATTCTGTGCATTGTGTCATGAGCAAGAGCAGAATGGAGATGCAACAAGTACCCTTGGAGATCCCAAGGGCCAGAGGCACCAAACCTAGCCTTTTTTTAAAAAGCATTAAAGAGCTCCAGGCTGTGACCATAGTGAGTCCTGCAGCTGCATCTGGCTCTGGATGGCTTGGGGGTGGCTTTGGATTCACAGGCATGCTAACGGTGTGTTAGAGGGATGTGGCCAGCACAACCTCCCCTGGCATGCTGGTGAACTGGGAAAATTGATGACCCCCAATTTATGGGATCCTGCCTGCCAGCCCCAGCTATGCTATTCAGAAATACTCCAGAATTTTTTCTTCTCTTCAAATGTGGAAAATCTTGAAATCTTGGAAGCAACGTGACCTGCTGGAAAAGTGCAGTGTAACGGCAGTGGTCGAGAGCCTCGACTCCCCTCTCTTCTGGGCTCCCCAGCTCGTGGCAGCATGGTGTGCCCAGCTCAGCTTGAGGATGCTGGGCTGCAGTGCCAGCTCTTGGCCCATCAAGCTGGGACAGGCTTGGCGGGATGGCCGGGAGGCAGCCTCCAGCCTGGGCTGATTCCTGGCTTCCTCCACGCTCCCAAGCGTCCCGCGTTTTTGCTGGGTTGAATCATGTATTCCTCACCTCTTTCCTGAAGATGAGGAGTGATTTACAGGTCTCCAGAAAACACAGCTTGGCTGCTTTGGAAGGAAAAAAAAAAACAACCAAAACCCCTCTCTGCTTGCTATATCCATTGCCCGGTCGCCTTCCCACGAAGGGGGTGGCACCAGGACCTGCCAGCCCTCAGCGTCCCCACCAGCCCTTGATGTCCCCAGCAGCCCTGCACTTTCTGTGAGGAGCAATGTTCTCAGATGTGGGGCCATCTTTTGAGACATTCCCACCTTAAGCTGTCTTCTCTGGGAAACTCACGTGTTCTCCATGGGTTGGGACCCACCCTGGGCATTTGCTTGGGGTAATTTTGGGCCTATAAGAAGTCCCTCATGGCCAGAGCATCACCTCACCCCAAGTAGCTCCCCCTTCCCTGGCCGCCTGAAGGGGCCCCTTGTGCAGCTGAGCCCCAAACAAGGCTCCAATTGTGTCCGTGTGTCCTGATGGTCAGGGCTTCTGCCGCGGCATCCGTGTGCTGGGGCCATGGTAAAACCAGCTGTGTCCAGCCCACACCCACAGGCTCAGCTTTACTGATCTGCTGGGGTTTGTGGGGACTGTTAGGGGGCCACGGGAATCATGACAGGGAGGTAACACTGTGCATTTAAAGCTGCTTCAGTGAAAGGGACGTGGGAATACACGTTGGCTTTCGACATGAGAGGAGGTTGAACACTGGCTGGCTGGAGGTGCAATCCCATACCCCCAGGCTGTCCCAAGGACCACAATGGGATTCACGGACAGAGCTGCCATGGGGCAAAGCACGGCAGCTGGGAGAAGGAGGGACCAGAGCATGGAGCTGGCCTTAGGAGCATCTCCTTGCAGCCAGGGCAGCAGTTCCCCGAGGGGCAGAGCTGGTGCCTGGAAGGTGATGCTGGCAGCATCATACCATCTTTTCCAAGATGTTGTTTTCAGCCTCTTCCCGCCTCTTCTTCAGAGCAATGTCCCACCCAGCAGCACAGAGGGATTCTGTTTGCAGTGTTCAAAACTAATGGGGAGTAATGGAGTGGCCCGTGGGTCTCCCACCCCATTTGAGGGTCTCCACCCCGGGGCATCCTTGTGCTGGTGGTGGGTGCTGGCACTGACATTTGAAACTCAGCTGATGGCGATGGCACAGCCAGCCCTTCCTGCTGTCAGCCCTTCCCGCTCCCAGCAGTGAGCCCCAGCCGGGGGCGAGGATCAGCGCCAGCCCTCACTAGGGGATGAATGGGGACACAAACAGAGCTGCTACTGTTGGGGCAGCCTGAGGCCTGCAGTCTGCCTTGGCTTTGCTGGAGATGGGGGGGTGCCCTGCAATCCTGTTCTTCAGAAAGGCAAGCAGCCTCCCCCGGCATCTTCTCTCCACAGCTAAGAACCAACCCAGTGCCACAGAGAAGCACAGGGATAAATCCTGGTTGTGATCCTGTTGGGTCCCGTGATATTACAAGCCAAGAGAAATGTCCTCATTATTTCCAGAATATTGAAGTCTAATAAATCCTGTCCTGCCTTATAGGATTTATTTCTTCATTCATTGCTAGGAGACTCAGTCCTGTGTAATCCTATTGCTGCTCCAGGAGGTGGGGAGTGGCTTTCCGAAGCACAGACCTGGCAGGGCTGTGGGCAGGAGCAGGAAGCCCCAGCCAAAGCTGCCAGTCCCAGCAAACATCCCAGTGCCAGCCCATTTCCTGGTATGTCCCACTGTCCCAGAGCTGTGCCCTGTGTTTGATTCACCAAAATTAATCTCATCCAATGGTTGGGGCACAGCTGGGCCAATTGGACATTAATTGGCTGCTCAGCGCAGCCTGCTCCTCCTGTCCATTGTACATCTGCCATGCTCCCCCAAATCTCACTTTGGCATCCTCCTACACCTTCTCACACCACATCCAGCAGGAAAAGCTGCAAAAAGACAGGAATAGCTGGGCCCAGCACAGCCAGTCCCCTGCAGCCGCAGCGGCAGCCTGACCATGCAGAGCCAGCGTGCCTGGCTCACCATACACCAGGGCCTCCCCAGAAGACAATGACGGACACATGAACATGGCTGGAAATTTTGCCACTGAAGTGTTTTCCATAGCAACCGTTGCTGGGGCAACCTGCATCCCAAGGAGCATCTATCCCGAAACACCCAGCCCTGTGTCCAGTGGAGCTGGCAAGGAATCATGGCATGGGACTGGTGGGACCCTCGCCGTACCCTACTGGCAGCAGCACAGGGATGCTCTGGCAGCCAATCCAGCTCTGAGCATCGCCAGTGCTGCTGGGCCCCTGTAATGCTCCACTTCTCATCTTCTTTTTGGCATTTCATTTTCTCAAAGGTAGGAGAAGCCAAAGGAAGGCCTGTTGGTGCCTGTCGCCTCATGGGTGCTTGGCGGTGGAAGCAGGGATACACAGGAGCTGTTGCCAGCTCAGGGTGCTCAGCAGATGCAAGCAGTGATTTCTGGCTCTGATGGACTGAAAATGGGATCAAGTTTGACAGTGAACACTTGATCTGAGCATCAACACGGGGAGAAGGAAAAGTGAAATTCCCACTGCTTTTAAGTCCAAAAGCAGGAAGCTTATTGGCCCCTCAGCACCTGCCTGAAGTCATAAGGTGGCAGCTTCACCCTGGGGATACCTCGGGCATCCCAGGAGACCCTCACTGCTGGCCTGGTGGGCCCACACCAGACTCAGGGTCTCCAAAACAAACACACCCTGGCTTCATGGGATCAGCTGTAGAGTGGTGAAGGAGAGGCTGGGGAGCCTGGAGGCCATCGCAAGGATGCCCACAGTGCTCAGTGCTTGCGCTGTCACCACTGTCACCAACAAGAGGAAACCACAGTCCTTAGGCTGCGCGCAAGGGGCAGCTGCGGTTTGCGGGCCCAACCGCAGTCCCTGCCACCGGATGTCTCCCACCCACAGCTGTGCCTCAGTTTCCCTTTCTGCCAGTGATACACAGGGACACTTACCTAAAAGATGGGGACAGTGGTGGTGGCTCAAGTATTGCTTTTTGGGGAAGGGCATGTATTTGCAATCTGGCCTTAGCTCTGCCGCCGCACCCTGGTGTGGCCTGAAAGTAACCCCGGAGGGTGAGAGGAAATGCTGTGATGGGGATGGCGGCCGGGGGACACATGCACAGTCAGGGGCACATTCCTGGCCTGTCTCCACATGCACCACTTGCTCACTGGCCTACGGCTCTCACACAGGCCCACTCATTGCCCACTTGCCCGTGAGCCCACTGGCTGCAGGCACACCTTGTATCCCTTCCCTTGGTTCCCTATGTGCTCTGGCTCTCGCACGCTTGGGGAACAGCATGGGTGTCTGTGCAGCTTGTGCATGTCCATGGGTGCTGTGCTCCCACACAGCTCACACATGTGCCTCCCACAGGTCCCAGCAGTAGCTGCCCTCCCAGCCTGCTCCCAGCTCTCTGCAGATGATGGCAGGGACTGTGGCACAGCATACATTGATGCCAAACCCAGGCTTACCAGCTGTTGGGGTGCCCATGGGCCATGTAGCCAGGCTGTTGGAACAGGCCAGCCAGGCAGCGGTGGTGTGCCAGGGGTACTGTGGTGTGCCCTGTGTGCCAGGTGTCTCATGTGTGCCAGGGTGTGCAATGTGTGCCATGGTATGCTACATGTGCCATGGTGTGCCATGTGAACCATGTTACCTGCCCCTTGTATCCCCCTGCTATTACACACCATCCCCATTACACACCCCAGAACGCCCCAGTTACCTTACTGCTACCCTTTATTGCACACCCATTGCACACCTGTTACCCACCCATTAACCTTTAATGACCTGTTCTCATTACACACCCATTGCACAGCCTTTTTCCTTCATTTGCACACCCATTACACACCCATATAGCCTTTGTTGCACAAGTGCAGGCTCACTACAACACCTGTTGCACAGCCTTCTGTGCACATCTGTTGCACGCCTGTTCCGCTCGCCTTACCCTTTGTCGCACTCGGTCACACCCCCTTGGCCTGGGTCACACCCCCTTGGCCTGGGTCACGCCCCTCGGGCTGGGTCACGCCCCGTTTCTCTGCCTTTACTCACGCGTTGCTCACCCTGCGCCCCCGTGCCCGCCCCGCCCCTCTCAANCGGGAAGATGAACTACCTGGTGAGCGGGGGCACGGGGTAGGATACGGGGGCGTGTGCGGGGACAGGTAGGGCGCGGGGGAACGGCTGCTGGGGGGCCCTGTTGGAGGAGGACGAGGAGGAAGGCCGCAGCCCCCTCACCGCTCAGCCTGGGCAGAGCCTCTCCTGTGCGGCCGATCCCACTGGCGTGACCTTGGCCGAGCTCCCCCGCTCCGAGACGGCCAGGCCTTGCATGCTCCTCCTCCCTCCTGGCGGGTCAGGGCGCTGCGGGACTCACGGGGGGCCCAACGGGGCCAGGGGCCTCCCCAGTCTTCCGCCCCACCGGGCTGGGCGGCACCGGCGGCGGGCAGGGCCGCGGGACAGCCGGGAGTCCGGCCCTGCCATCCCGGGCGGGTAGCGACTTGTCCCACCACCACGGCCCCGAGCAGCGCTGGCAGGTGCCGCCGTGGCCCGGCTCGGGGACCCCACGGGGTAGAAGGGGCCCGGGCCCGGCGACGGGTGCCGTGCGATGGCCACGGCCACGGCTGACTCACCGCCCCGGCACTTCCTCCCAGTCGGCGGAGGGAAGGGGCGGGAGAGGCAGAGGAGGCCCCCCAAACCGGGGAGGCGGAAGGGCCCGGCCCCTTCCCAGCACCACCTCTGGGAAGGGTGGGTTTTGCTCCAGCGAGGAATCCCGCGGTAGCTGGTACGGGGAGATCCAGCTGGCGGGAACTGCGCGGCGAAACCCCCGGCCCGCGGGGCTCCCTCCCGGTGCTGAGCTGCCGCTCCGCTGTCGCCCGCCGAGATGACGCCCCACCGGCCGGCGGGGCCCGGCTCACCGCCCCGGCGCGGGGCTCTCTTCCAGAACGTGCTGGCCAAGGCGCTGTACGACAACGTGGCCGAGTCCCCGGACGAGCTCTCCTTCCGCAAGGGCGACATCATGACGGTGCTGGAGCGCAACACGCAGGGGCTGGACGGCTGGTGGCTCTGTTCGCTCCATGGCCGGCAGGGCATCGTTCCCGGGAACCGCCTCAAGATTCTCGTGGGGATGTACGACAAGAAGCAGCCGCAGCAGCAATCGTCTGCCCCAGCACAGGGGCAGGCGCCGCCGCAGCCATCTGTACCCCAGCCAGCTCTGCCCTTCCACCACCAAGGGGGCTACACCCCGCTGTCGCCTGCCTCGCAGTACACACCCATGCACCCTGCTTATGCCCCCCAAGGGGACAATGTCTACCTGATGCCAGTCCCCAACAAGGGACAGCAGGGTCTGTACCCGGGCTCAGCACCCACTGGACAGTTTCCTCCTGCCCCAGCTAAGCAGCCTTCAACCTACCCGAAGCAGGCACCTCCTCACACCTTCCCCAGCCCCGGCCAGGAAATCTACCAGGTGCCCCCCTCCCTGGGCCAGGCAGCAGAGGCGTACCCAGGGGGCTCTGCCAGTCCCCCCCAAGATGTCTACCAGGTTCCTCCCTCAGCTGGTCAGGCTCAAGAAATCTACCAGGTGCCACCATCATTGGACATGAGGAGCTGGGAAGGGCACAAGCCCCAGGGAAAGGTAGGATGGGGAGACTGGAGTGGGGAGTGTGTTGTGTTTGTGGGGTGCTCTGTGGTCCATGGGTATGAGTGGGTGGCACAGCTTGGGCTTCTCAGCTTGCTTCTCTTGGAGCAGGCAGCCCATGTGCCCATTGCTGGGGGTGTGTGGGCATCCTTGCCCACACTGCTGGCAGGAGAGGGTGCACTGGGAGAGTCCCTGCAGTGGCTGAGGTGCCCCAGTTGGTGTGAGCTACCCCTCTTGGGGTTGGCACAGCATTCAGCACTCTGGTCCTTGCAGTCTCTTGTGTGGGCTCTGCTGGTGTCACCCAGGGCATGGCAGTGTGTTTGGTATGGGCACAGAGTATTGGTAACCCAAGAGCTATTTGGGATGCCGGGTTCTGGAGCTGGGGAAGTAGCTGTGGTACTCAGCACAATGCTGTGAGGTTTTGTTCCTTCTGGGAGCACACACAGGAACAGACAGGCAGTGCCAGCATTTCCCGACTGTGCCAGGCAGCCTGCCAGTACTGGCTGCATACACTGGTGAGGCAAAGGTGAGCCACCAGGCTGTCCCCAGCATGGAGCCTAACAGCTCCATCCCGGACACCAGCCTCCTTCTGGCCCTCCCTCTACCCTGGCACGTCATCCCGGGGAAGAGGAGTGTGGTGCTTTCAGTATCGTGTTTTCTGGGAAGGCTACTCCAACTCATACCCCTGGGAAGCAGCCAGTGAGGGGAGGGAGCTTCCAAATCACAGCCAGGGCACAAGGAACATCTGAAAAGGAAGAACCAGCCCAACACCTCAGCCCTCCTTGGTACTGGTTGGGCAGGGTGCCATTACCCTCTGGGTTTGGTTATTTTCCGCTTTGGTGTCGCCATGAAATGACCCATTCAGGCACGGAGCTGTGGGCAGGGATCTCCAGGCACTGGCAGACCCCGGCCCACGCCTGGATCGGCCTTAGCTTTCTGCACGCCACGGCCGTGCCGGCCGGGCTTTGTCTCTCGCTGAGACTCTATCGCCGCTATAAATAACCGGTGATATCATCCCGTCCCCGGCGTCGCCGCACACCCGGCCGGGGAGCGCCCTCCCGTGGCACCGGGCAGACCTAATTCCAGGCAATCCAGTACGGAATCCAGCCACCCGCCTCTCTCTGGCCCCATTGCTGGGTTTTGGGGGAACGATGCAGGGTGGGAGATGCTCGGTGGTGCCCACATCATGTCCTTTCCCTCTTTCCAGGTGCTGGTGCCCACCCGTGTGGGCCAGGTGTATGTTTATGACTCCCCCAAGGGTGAGCAGGTTGAGTACGATTTCCCTCGCCACCTCATCTCCACGGGCTCCCAGGAAATCTATGACGTGCCACCTGTCCGAGGAGGGGTCCCGAGCCAGTTCAGCCAGGAGGTGAGGCTGCTTGGGGTGTCAAGAGGGAATCTCTGGCTTTGGCTTTAAGAATGGGAGATGATCTGTCACAGCCTGAGATCCATACCGGGCTATATTGCACCCAAAACTGTACTTTACGGACCTTGGTGCTGCTTCTGAGCACCTCCACCATTTGCAGCTGGTCCCTGATAGAAGGTGAGTGGCCACACCATCTTTGACACATCATCCTGTGTCCCCCTCTTCAGGTCTATGACACCCCTCCCATGGCAGTGAAGGGTCCCAATGGGCAGGACCCAGGGCAGGAGATCTATGATGTGCCCCCCAGTGTGGAGAAGAACCTGCATCAAACTGTAAGTGCTGTTGGGAAGCTCCCAGCTTCTTTGTGTAAGAATGACAAACAGATTTTTACAGGGAGAAAAATAATTTACTAGATCAATCTCCCCAGAGATGTGATGTCCCTCGCACTGGAGGCT
The DNA here is from genome assembly GCA_013398275.1 of Promerops cafer. Classification (NCBI taxonomy): domain Eukaryota; kingdom Metazoa; phylum Chordata; class Aves; order Passeriformes; family Nectariniidae; genus Promerops; species Promerops cafer. The sequence continues at coordinate 3,824 of VZSE01005852.1, read as the reverse complement.
TTCAGAATGCCGAGGAATGGGTTGCTGGATGCTCACATCCAGGGGATGAGGTTGGACCAGATGATCTTTCAAAGTCCCTTCCAACCTGGGCTGCTCTAGGATTTTTTGATTCCTGTCCCAAAGGGCAGGGGCATCCCTGGGGTGCATGGCTTCATCCCAGTGCCCGCTCAGTGCTGGCACCTGCATGCCCCGCAGCTCGGGGCAGCCAGCCTGCGCCTCCACACCTGCCCCAGGCCAGCTCTCCCAGCAGTGCTGACAGTGCCATTGCTCTGCCCTTGCAGGTGTACGATGTCCCCCCCTCAGTGAGCAAGGACGTGCCAGATGGCCCAGCGCGGGAGGAGACCTACGATGTGCCACCCGCCTTTGCCAAGCAGAAAGCCTTTGACCCCTCCCGCCACCCCCTCATCCTGGCCCAGCAGGAGCCCTACTTGCCAGAGGATGTCTACGATGTGCCCCCAGCAGCTGGGAAAGGTGCTCCTGAGCTGCCACTCTCCCATGAGATCTACGATGTGCCCCCCAGCCTCAAGAAGCTGGGGGGATCCACCTTCCCCTCCCAAGAGGTGTACGATGTGCCCCGGGACCTGCACGCCCCAGGCAAGGGCTCTGTAGACACAGAGGGCGAGTACATCTATGACGTCCCACCACAAGTAGACCGCGAGGCCAAGGGTGCTGATGCCAAACGCCTCTCAGCTTCCAGCACAGGCAGCACCCGCAGTAACATCTCCACATCCTCGCTGGACGTGGTGCCTGTGAAGGAGCCGGCTAAAGGAGCCGGCAAGGAGTTCTCCCTGGACTTGGATGCCGCCATGGAGACACTGGCCAAACTCCAGAGTGGCGTCAGCAGCGCTGTCTCCTACCTCATGTCCTTCATCAGCTCCAACTGGCGCAGCCCCGAGCACATGGAGGCCAACGCTACCAACATCCGTGGGGCAGCCGAGGGCGTCCGGACAGCCCTCCGGGACCTGCTGGAGTTTGCCCGGGGGGCAGTGGGCAATGCTGCCCAGGCCTCTGACCGCTCCCTCTACACCAAGCTCAGCAAGCAGCTGCAGAAGATGGAGGAGGTCTACCAGGCCCTGGCACGGCACGGCCAAGCACTGGATGCTTGCCACTGGGCCCCCACTGCTCTGGCCAGCAGCAAGCCGGGCACAGATGACTTGGAGCACTTCATCATGCACTCACGTGGTGTTCCTGATGACACCAAGCAGTTGGCTTCCTTCCTGCATGGCAATGCCTCCCTTCTCTTCAAACGGACAAAGCCGGTGGTGGAGAGTGGTGGCCATGGGCCCCCTCACCCCTCCGACAAGGCCAGCAGCATTCAGTCACGGCCTCTGCCCTCCCCTCCCAAGTTACTGGCCCAGGAGTCTCCTGACGGGCCCTACGAGAACAGTGAGAGTGGCTGGATGGAGGATTATGACTATGTCCATCTCCAGGTGGGCACGGGTATGGGGGCTACTTCCCACAGGGACTGTTTATGATGGTGGCTCCCTGGTACAGGGGGGATTAGGCAGCTCTTCTGCCTGTGTTTTGCTCTTAACCTTCCAGCTTGAGGGCTGTGTGGACCAGGGATGTCCCAGGGCAGGTGGGGGCTCTCTGGCAAGGCTGATGTTGCTGACCCCTTCCATGTCATGCCCCTGCAGGGCAAGGAGGAGTTTGAGAAGACGCAGAAGGAGCTGCTGGAGAAAGGCAACATCATCCGGCAGAGCAAGGACCAGCTGGAGCACCAGCAGGTAAGGGCATGGGCAGGCAGGTGGCTTCTGCTGCACACAGCGCTTGGGGTGCACAGGGCCCCATGTCTTGCTTCCCTTGTAACCTCTGCTGCTGGTCTGACCACAGCCCTCTTCCCTGGATGTTCCCATGGTGCGTTCTACCTTGCCTTCCATACCAGTGCTATGCCAGTAAAGAGGGGCATAGGCACCTTCATCCTGGAGAGGAGCCTGGCACGGCTGTCCTGGGGCTGGCGCTGTCCCTCCCTGTGTTCCCTAGGGCTGGTGGCCATGGCCACCTGTGCTGGTGGCTCCATGGAGGGGAGCAGGTGCTGGCTCAATGGCCACCCTGCCCCACACCTGTCTCTCCCACAGCTGAAGCAGTTTGAGCGGCTGGAGCAGGAGGTGACGCGCCCCATCGACAACGACCTGTCCAACTGGAGCCCCCCCCAGCACTACAGCCCCGCGCGGGGCAGTGGGACACTGTGTCCTGCTGACCGCCAGCTCCTCCTCTTCTACCTGGAGCAGTGCGAGGCCAACCTCACCACGCTCACCAATGCTGTCGATGCCTTCTTCACTGCCGTCAGCACCAACCAACCTCCCAAGATCTTTGTGGCCCACAGCAAGTTTGTCATCCTCAGTGCCCACAAGCTCGTCTTCATTGGGGACACGCTGTCCCGCCAGGCCAAGGCCCAGGATGTCCAGCACAAGGTGATGCACTACAGCAATCTCCTCTGTGAGATGCTCAAGGAGATCGTGATGACCACCAAGGCAGCCGCCCTCCACTACCCGTCTCCTGCCGCCTCCAAGGACATGGTAGAGCGCGTCAAGGACCTTGCTAACAGCACGCAGCAGTTCAGGATGGTGCTGGGCCAGCTGGCAGCCATGTGATGGCCTCAGGACCACTGTCCCCTCTCTCTGGCCCCCACCCTTCCCCAGACATGCATTTCCCTCCATGCAAGTCCTCTCCGCCCGGTGTAAGCAGACATGTACATAGAGACTCCCATGCACACCGGGGGGCTGGGGCTCTGTGGGAACAGAGGTGAGGGGCTGCAGCCATCATACCCCTTCCTCCTCCCTCTGGCCAGGGGCCAGGAATGGTTTGAGCTGTGCCCGTAATGAAGCAAAGCTGGGAGGTGGATCTGTGTCCACTCCTTCCCCGCTGTCCTCTCTCCATACAAAACTGGCAGCCAGTTCTGGGCTGAAGGGCATGGGGCCATGTCCCTGGTGAGGCAAGGATGTGCCTGGCAATTTGGGATGCAATTTGAGATGCCCTTTGTGATCCTGTGGCTGCTCTGCTCTCAGGAGGACTCTATGGTGTACTCTGGAGAACTCCACAGTGGCCAGGAGGTTCTAATGGTGTGGAAGCCATCCCCTGTGATGGTGGGACAGTGTGACAGAGACAGGTTGTACTTGTCCCCTTGTGTGCTGGAGGCTGGGGATAGGGGTCCCCAGTGGGGTAAGGGGTGGTGGGGAGCTGCTGGGGCAGGAAGGGGCTAACCTGTGCGTTCTCACGTCTCGGGTTGTGCTACAGTACCAGCTGTAACCGAAACGCGAACCGAAATTGGTGCCTTTTGAACACAGGGGAAGCTTCCGCTGGTTCCCGGAGCTACCAAGTGGCAGCCCCCTCCAAAACTTGGCCCCAAGACCCTCAGCAGTATAAAGATTTGCCTAGAAACACCCCTTATCTCCTGGATATTTGTGTGTGCCTGCTGGGGTGATGGAGAGGCCCTGTGGCAGGGCTGGGGAGATCCTGTCCTCCTAAAAGGCCTTTGGAGACTGATGATGCACAGAGGGTTAATGGGGCACAAGGGATGGGCCTAAGAGGATTGGGGGAAATGAGGGGTGGCGGTGCAGGGCAGTGGGGCTGCACAGGCCCTGAACCAGTATGGGATGGGTGTCCCTCACAGCAACTTGCCACCATGGGAGCTATGGGTTTGGTGTGGCAGAAAGGATGATTCCTGGTCCGGGCTATCCTTCCCTTACAGAACCTCAAGAACCATGGCACCCTCAGTCTGAGAGGCACCTCTGCTACTGCCCTGGAATCACAGCATACCTATGGACACCCCACAATCCACAGCTCCTCAAGTGTGTCCTCATCCCCAGCCCCTCCAGTGCTGT